>VZRH01006262.1:2031734-2200641 GCA_013397555.1 Urocynchramus pylzowi
GGGGGCGCACAGCGGCCGCTCCGCCGCCGGCGGGGCGAGGGGCGCCCGGCACCGCTCGCCCGGTCAGCGGCGCGGACCTCAGAGCTCAGCCCCGTGTGTTTGTACGCGTGTGTTAGTCAGCCCTCTCTGTGCACGGCTTGCGCTGCCCCCAAACTTCGGACAGGGCCCCAAACTTTGCCATCAGTGCTGGGCTCTCCCACTCCCAAAATGGTTGTCGGCATCTCTTCCAGCGATGGGCAGCGGAGCCGTTTACCGGCCCTCGCCCAGCACGAGGGTTTTGGGGGCCGTCGTTGAGGTGGGACCCAGAGACACACTGCTGTGAAGTTGCCTCGTCCAGGCTTCTCGTGGGCTGGGTGGCATTTTCCCAGTGTTCAGGTGTCTGGTGGGAAAAAGTTCATCTTGATTACAGCCAGGCCTGGAAGTCACAGCCATGCCCTCCTGAGCAAGTGCGGGCTGCTTGAGCTTATCTGCGAGGGTGAATCCTGCAACAAAGCTGTTTGCCTTGTAGTGCTCGGGGTCCTACCTGACAAGGCAGTGATACCCAAGCAAAAAAATTCCCTGTGGCGTATCTGGCTGGTGTTGCCTTACGGACAGCAAGCTGTTTTGTGAATACCAAGACGTAAGCTTCTCAAGCCATGTTTGGAATGCTCCCTGTGCAACTACCATGGCACTAAAAAAAAGTTTATGCTGTACAAAAGAGTAGATAAAGTGCTGCTGTTGTAGCCCCTCTCCTGGCGTGCAGTACTGCCTTGAACAGCACCGAGGGATGCGTATGAGTACCTGCAGTGTTGCGAGGCACAAGGAAGGCTGTTTGCTCTGCCATAGCTCAGGGTGGTTGAGCTGTGCTGCTGTCAGGGAGCATGCATTGGTGTATCTCACTTGTGCTTACCAGTAGCATCGAGCTGCACAGGAGTAAGGTCTGGCAAAAGGCAAAATTACCACTAGGTTGTGTGGTAATTCCAGGTGAGCAGTCTACACCAGTGAAGTAATACTCATGTATTTAAGCCATTTGCTAACTACAAGGAGGTTCTGTATAGGCTTTGTTGTGACATTGCTGCTTATATAAACAGTGCCAGGCTGTCAGATTTCTGAATGAAATCTTTTTTTTTTTTTAGAAAGTCAGCAGTAGTGTAAGATTTCCAGTACTGATTTCCAGCTGCTGAACCTTAGCTTTGACCTAAAAAAACTCAGAGAGATTTCTGCTCCTGCCAGTCTTTGCAAAGATTCCTATTGCTGCCAGCTAGGAACAGGACTGAGGTTTCCTGCTTGTTTGTAGTTCTTGAGGGGAAAGGACAGTTCAGATTTTTTTTTCTTTGCAGACAACTTTTCAGCCATGTTACTCAGCTTGGGTTCTGCTCAGGCTGCTCAGCCTGGGGGCCAAAGTCTTTATGTATCTTTTTGCCAGCAAAACCTGCTTTGTTCCCCAAGAATTACATCAAAATAATAGTAAATTTGACTAATCTTAAATTCTGATTTAAGATAGTAGATTGTGAAGAAACTTTCTAATTTTACTTGCAGAAGAACCTGATCAGAGGTGTTTTAATGACTGGACCAAGTTTAAATAAGCATTTAACACCATCAGCCTCTTCTTTTGGGAGAAAGCTTTGGTTTTCCTCCACAGCTTTGTAACCTTCACTCTAACTCTGGTTTACACTGGTGTGAATGTGGGAAGTGAATCAGGTACTATGTGTTTTATTTGTAAAGTGTCATGACCAATGACCTTGGGTAGGTTAGGCAACAAGCCATAGTGAAGCAGAGCCTCCTGTTCCAAGACTGGGTCTCTAGCCATTAGGAAAGATGCACCTGTCATGCTCTATCTAGACAGTTTGTTTTGACCTGCCCAAAATACATGGCTATTGATTTGTTAGTCTTTGAAAACACTGAAAAACTCCCATCAATTATGTCCAGTCCTTCACCCCAAAATACTTCTTCTTATGGTATTATTCCATTGGAGAGCTGGTCTTATAAAGGAAGTGTGTGGGTTTTAGTGCCATTTTTTTGGCACATATTTAATAAACATGGACACAGATTTTTTTCTGATGGGGGTGCAATGTATCTATTTCCTCGTGCATGCATCACTGATGTGCTGGGGAAGGACCTAACCCTGCATTTTTTTCAGGATAACTGAAACAACATAACTTCTGTTAATGAGCCACTAGAGCTTCACTTTTCCTTCCACTGCTTACATTTATTTCCTATCACCAACAGCAAAATCTATAGGAAAAGAGGCCTGTCTTTTGCCAGAACTTATTGTTTTGTATTTCTAATCTTTGGATCACACATAGCTTGTATTTGTCATAATTGTTCTTGAATTCTCTCTCCTCTGAAAAGAAGAAGAGAAAGAAAGACAGGGGGTTCTATTTGGTGGCAGGGCATGAAGAGCACAAGGCAGGGGTCCTGTGGAGGCAGGTCAGGGAATTGGGCTGGCAGTTTTGCTCAGGAAGGAAAGGATAATAAACGAGGGGGAATGGAATAGGTGGGATTGCATGAGAAACTGTGAAGAGAGGAAATGAAATTGTGTGCAGTGTAGTTAGCACACATATATAATTTATATATATATATGTAGTCAAGGGCTCTGCATTTAGGGGGTCTGCTCATTGTCAGCACTGAGTCACAATCGCCATTATCCAAAGTGTGTTTGCATTAAAGGATCAAGAGTTCAGTAAGAATCTGAGAGATGTCTTCTCAGGCATTGTTCTGGAAAAATATTTAGAATAAAAAAATTGCTTGTCACAACTCCTAATGTAAAAATGAATTTTGAAAAGCCATCTGTGGTAGTGTAACACTAAAGTCACATCTATGTCTGTAACTGCTAAAGATTGTTCATACTTCATCTCAAGAGCAAGTGTTTTGTGGTTTTGGTTTTGTTTTGTGGGTCTTTTTTGTTAAACTTGTAGTTTTTGGAGTGTTTCCCATTAATGAAATATGTCATACTGTGTCATACTCCATCTTTGCATTTGCTTTAGTCAGCTATACATCTATACAGTACATCACTAGAATGTTACAAATTTATTTCTATTTAACCAAATAAAATCAAATTATGACATTTGAATGTTTCCTGGTAAATTGCACTTTTTTCATGTTTAATTACTAATGTTGTGACTCCACTATGCTTCTGCATCCCCATAATCTTCTGATTTAGTCACCATTAAAATGATGGGAGGGGGCACTTTTTAGATTGGTTAGAACTCAGGCTTTGAGCTCAGATCCCTGTTGGTGTCCCAAAACAGGTTATAACCAGCAGCCAGGTTTTATATCAAGTATGGGTTAACCTCCTGTCCTTAGATTCTGGGAGAAGTTAGCTTACTAAGATTTTTACCATGATAGCACATGCTCACTTGAAGGGTATGTTTACAGTTTCATTTTCTGAAAACTTCCAAAGGTTCACAGTGGTTCCACTTCCAGTTTCACTGCTTGCCAGCTTTGAGGAGGCTGTTTTGCCTCCAGGCTAAAGAAAATGTTTTTGAGTGTAGGAGACCAGATTTTCTTGAAAACTTTCTTGCAATGAAAATGGTCACCTGTTGGATCAAGAAAAGAGATGAGTAACCTAATTTTTATTGCTACTGCCTATTTTTTGCACCTGTTAGGTATTTGTGGTTCCCAGTTTCTCCTACAGTGACCTCAGTTAAAAAGAAGTGTTAAACAAATATAAGGAAATATCATGTACTAAATGTGTAGATTGATATCAGTAACTGGAATTGTCTGGATAAGTAACTGCAAGTGGTAGAGAAATTTTTCCATGTCACCCAGACAACACATCCATGCAACTGATACATTTTGAAGGATGAAATCAAAATAATGTTGTTCCCAAGGTGGAAATGTAGGCCTGGTAGAGGGCAATGTTGGGTCACATAGAAGCATACTCAGTTGTTCTGTTACAAACAAAATAATAATGAATTAACACTCTGTAGTAGCTTTGGCTTTGTTAGACAAGGTAAGAACAAGAAGCAGTCTAAAATTTCATGTTAACTGTTAGTTTGTATGTTTGTTTTACCTTTTTTTTTCCTTCTGCTGGTCCTTCAGTCCTAGATACGATGTTGCTTTTTTCCTTCCAAACTGTGGAAAATATTTTCTCTGCTCTTTGTTTCAGGCTTGTGTATAATAGTATTTAAACTTGCCTGCTTTGAATAGTATTTCATCTGTGAAGGCAATGTTCATTCAAGGGGGCATTTTGCTTAAGAGTATATACCCAAGAGACATTCCTTTTGTACCTGTTTAGGGCCTGGGAAGTGTAAAGAATGAGTCCAGAAGGATTTTCTTGAAACCCTTCTGACCCTCTGAGAATTCAGTGCAAGACACTCACTAGTCTTGTATTAGATGAGTGTCCAGCTTCTGCATGGCAGCTAGGGCTGTCTCATCTTCATGAAAAGGAATGAGAAGCTTGTCCTGGATCAGGAGTCAGTTAAAGCTCCCTGTTTTTTCAGAGGCATCTCAACATTCTCTCTAAGCTGAATCCACTTGGTTAGGTGTGGGGTTTGACCTCTTCAGAAGGGAGAGTGGCCCCTATCATCTTTTCTTCACCCCTTTTTGACTGGCCAGTTTTTATTACTTAGAGCCTTCAGCAAGTGAAAACCGGCTGAAGATGCCAGGACTGGATCAGTTTTCCACAGACTTGGTGGAGTTGCCATTCATGAGGATGTTCTGGATCTGGTCTCCCAGGCAACCATAAGTATTTGCCGAGTCCCATGAGTAGAATTTAATATTTAATTAAATTCTTCAGCTGCTACATTACAAGGTTCTTCTGAAACTGACCATGCCACAAGTTACTGTCAGTGGCAGTTCATTAGAGGAGGTGGCTTTGGAGGCCTTTTCTCTTCCCAGGGTGCCATTAAGCTACCTGTAAAACTTTATCTCCTCTGGTTCTCAAATCTCACTGCTGGAGGAGCCTCTTGATACTTGGTAACACTCACAGGTTACAGTAGGCATGAGAGCAAGTGGCTGCTGCAGCTGGTGAAACTGAAGTTATTAAATGTATTTAAAGTATTTTAAAAGAAATGTAAACACCAACTTGCCCATCCTGGATTTGAAATTGTTTCTTTTCTTGGACACAGTAGTAATTAGAATCTTTTCAAGGTTTTTAAGCCAATCCTGTGCTCACTAGGAATTTTGACATTAACACCAAAAAGACATTACTTTATTTGCTGTCATTGCAAATACTGGTGCTGTTTACCTCTGCTCAGGTATCTCATAGCTGACAGCAGCATGGGAGACATAGGTACTGTCAGACAAATGTACCTGACATATCCCCAAGATAGGACAGGACAGAGCACTGCAGGTGAACAGGGTTAGCTGAGGCAGTTCTATTTCCAGGGCCTGCTCTGTTTTTTGAATGTGGTGTCTTTGCTGGTGTGCTGGATTGCAGGTCTGCTCCACAGCTCTGGGGTCAGCACTTCTACCTAAGCTTCTGCTGTGTCTCACTGCAACCTAGACAGACTTTGGGTGACCCTTGGGCTAGGAGCACAACCCTCTGTTAACAAGGAACATCCATTTTTGCAGGGGGTCAGACTGTATTAGGCATGTGTTTGTCACCTAATAGCACATGTTCTTTTGGACATCCTAGAAAATGGGGTCCTGTTTCCCTATTGAAGTACTATTTTTTAAATCTGATTTTGATTTGGAAGGGAAAGAGTAGGAGTCTTAGTATTGAACAGAATTTGCTCCCTGCAAGTTCAAAAGCAAGTCTGTTCTTTTATGCTAGTTTAGGGTGGTTCCAGAGTCACAAAAGCTAACTTTACCCTGCTGAGTCTAATGGCCCTGGAGTCCTGAAAGTATAGTAAGTGGTAAGAAAGACATTCCTTTGAAGGGCAGCTCAGAGCATGATCCACCCATCCATCCTCTATGATGTTACAGCATTGCCATTCCTAATACATGCATTATTTTTTTTTTGCTTTTGCTCAATTCTAGGTACTCTTTCTTAGTATTTTGAATAATTTCATATTACCAGCGCATCAGCTTGCACTTTAAGCCAGCATTATCTTTTGTTTTATTTCTGACTTTATCTGCGTAAAAATACTTGAGACAATTCCAAATTTTAATTCAGTTTGTTTACATTTTTTCCCTGTAGTAGTTACATTTATAACTTCCTTTGCTCAGGGGGAACGAGTTATTCTGAATCATCAACTGCATAGATGAAGGTGTCTTATTTGCTATTTTATGGTGTATCCTACTTAGTGTTCCTGAACACTAGTTCATAAGTTGGAGGAAAAAGCTGGTTTTGTTATGTTGGTTCTGTGCCCTCACAGTGTGCTCAATTTGAAACAAATGTCTTTTTACCAGCATTCTTCCTTTCTGTTGTTTGTTGTTACTTTAATATCCTCCTTGCTGATTCAACTCCAGAAATAATGTTTTGCTATCCTGCCAGTTGTGTGTAGCCTCTGTGCTGCAGCTGAATTTGTGGCAGGGTTTTAGTGTTCAGCTAATGTTTAGCATTGATCATGACCTTGCCCCCCAAAGACAGCATCTTTAAACTTAATTTTCTCCACTTGAAAACTTAGATTTTGTGCTTATCTTCAGTCAGAGCACTTGGTAGGCCCAATCCAATACTCAGGAATTATTTTACCTTAACTCATAGACTGAGGAGAGCTGCACATAAAATGGGAAGGAGGCTCTGTCAAATCAGTGTGGAACTCCAGATCTCACAGGTACTCTGTGCCTGTGAGCAGAGGGCCAATCCCGTCCCCCTGTGAGCAGGGAGCTAGTCTCTGTGTGAACTGTATGTCCACATTGTCTTATATCCAAGCAATTAAAAAACTGTCCAAGGAAGAGTTGAGAGAAGGCGGAACTCCAGGAATGTTTCAGGAACAGAAGGTGGCAATTTGACCCCAGCTGCAACTTCTTGGAAGGTGTATGAGACTTCAGTGTGGGCATTCATCACTTTAGCTGTCAAATACAGTGGTTTTGTTTAAATACATTCACGGAGAACAAAAAAAGGCACACATCAGAATTTTATCTACTTCTAACAGTAGAGTGCAGCACCTGTTGCTTAGGCCACTGAAACCACCTTCTCTGAGGATCTCGTAGCTGTTAATTATAGCCAGCTGACTACAGTATGAAGAGGGCAGGAGCAGGAGCTGTAACTTTGTTTCAAAGAAAAAGGTATGTTTCTGCTGCTTCACCAAATGTGCTACTTCAAATTGTATGAGAAGTAGCTTGTCACAGGCAGTCAAAGAAATCTAAGATGATTTTCTGAATTCTGTTAATAAAATGCAATTTCTAGTTAGGGATTGAAATCAAGAAGTAATTTTTGCCTACTTCAGAACAAAATAACAGTTGGAGGGATGTTTTACTTCAAGTAAGAGTATGTTGTAATTTGAAATCAGTCAAAGCTTATTGGAGATTTTAGGAATGTAACTACTACTTGTTAGCATAAATTGGGAAAAAAGTGCAGCTTTTAGAAATATATAGGAGAGGAATTTCAAAATGCTAATTAAAATAGAAACTAGATTCTTGGAAGCACCTCAGATTAGACTCCAATATCACAAATAAGGAACCAGTTACAGCTTTGATGCAAACCAGTCTGTAGCCTCAGATTGTCAAGTTTGAGTCATGTTTTTTTTCATTTACTTAATCCCCTTCTCCACTTTTAAACTGATGATTGATTGTTAAACTAGCGGCTTATGCTTCCCTTCTATTCAGCTATTTTTCTTCAGGAAAGCTGACTAACTCATTTTTGTTTAACATACTGCAAAAGTGAGTTACCTGTATCTAGAGAAGGATGATATGATGATCACTTCATCCCTTAAAAACCGTAACAGATATGACAATGTATCACAGAGTGTCTGGGGGAGATACAAATTTCCAGTTTTCAAGAAGTCATAAGTGGTTTATAGTCACGGTAAGGGAGAGAGCTGAAGAGTTACAATACTGGAGGGCCAGCTCTGGTGCTTTGGGTTAGTGCTTGCTCTCAGGTGCAGTAAGCAAATACAAAAAAGATATTGCCTCTGCTGTTGGGTAGGGTGTGTGTCCTGCCTCTGATCTGTAAGACATTATAGCCACCTATAAGCTAGTTTTTGGGATCTACCTCAAACTGTGATGGGTTTTGGATGAGGAAGGCCTCCCACAAAGAAGGCTCTGATGATCACCTTGCTGTTTCATGAAGGAGTTTCACATTTTCTTCCCTGTTGTAATTCAGGGTATCTTGGCTGGGTCAAACTGATGGCTGTGTCTGAACCAATATTCTGTCTGGATGGTTCAGAGTCTTTTCTGAGCTTAAAATTTGTGGCACTGTGAGAACTGGGTTAGCTTGTACTGACTGTTGGAAATTTCCATGGCTTTTGTACCATCTTCTCTGTTTTCTGGACAGGAACAATAAATTGAGAGAGACATTCTGATGAGATTATCTTAACACAGCAAACATTTATATAAACCAGACTGATTTTCCCCCCTTGGGCTTTAGGTTATAAACATGTTGAAATGTTTTGAGATGCCAAACAGTTTCTGATGCAACAGATTGGCTTTCTTTATCTTTTAGTTTTCTTCTGGCATTGAAATCTTCAAGTTGATAATCTGATTGATGTCCCTTACCATTTTAATACAAAATAGCAATACTTTTTTCCATCATTTTTTTCAGATTAATATTAGTAAAGTTTCTCTGCTTAGGATCTCTGTTAGGATGTCTGTCTATGAAGTCTCTCCTTGAGTCTGTGAGTGGCAAGACTAGTATACACAGCACCTGACTGATTTCTCTGTTAGAAAATTAGCCATGTGTACAGTCTGGGGTCATTAGTTTTGCTGTACACAGTAAGATGCACTGTGGCCTGAGTTGCTCTTTTCTCAGCTTTTTCATGTCAGCCTTGCTGTTGCCAGGGAAGCAAGGGAAGAGTTGCATTCCTGCCTGTCAGTATGCTCCACTTTCTGTTACAAGTTTCTTGTTACAAGTTTGTATACTCTTGCTCATGTAAATGTGCACGATTGCAGTCAGTGCCCTAACCCCTTCATTTTCCATCATTCCTTACAAAAAGACATGTCTCTGCAAGGGAGCTTATTTACTTCTGTAATTGTGTCTTTTGGTTTTAGTAACATCCGTGATCGCTTACTTGTTGAAGACAAGTTTGGCAGTAGACTTTGGGTAGAATTCAGTTGCCTGTATTTTGGCATCTTGTGCTGTTTGAGACACTAAGTTACCCTGTCTGCTTCTCAGCTGCCACTCAGCTGTGTGGTTAGCTAATCCTAAATTAGAAGCCTACTTGTTGATCACCTTGAATAACTCCCTGGGTCTGCTGGCTCTACTGATGACTGGTGTAATACATTTTTTTAAACACACACATTATTGCCATTTCATTGCCTCTTCGTGTCAGGGTTTCTCTGAACTGCCTGCCACATGCAGTGTCAGATGTGGCATGAGTCTTCAGAGAGAATGTCTGCTTCCTGAAGCAGCAGCTGATGGAATAGGCAGGTATCCAAATGTGGTATCTCAGGACATCTCAGCTGGCATTGTACAGTCTTTAAAAGACTGTAGGGGGTTGACCCTGGCCAGATATCAGGCACCCATCAAAGCCACTCTCTCACTCTCCTCCACAGCTAGACAGGGGAGAGGAAATATAATGAAAGGTTCATGAGTTGAGATAAGGACCAGAAGAGATCACTCACCAAATACCATCATGGGCAAAACAGGCTTAAATTTGAGATATTAATTGAATTTATTACTAACAAGATCAGAGTAGGATAATGAGAAGTTAAATAAAACTTTAAAAACATCTTCTTCCTACCCCTCCCTCTTTCCCAGCTCTACATTCTCACCCTGCACAGGAAGACAGGGAATGGGAGTTACAGTCACTTCATCACCTACTTTTTGTCCTGCTGCTCATGGGGAGGTGTCCTTTCCCTGCTGCACTGTGGGGTCCCTCCCACAGGACATAGTTCTCCATTAGCTTCTCCACCATGTCTCCATCCCACGGGCAACAGTCCATGCCCAAACTGCTGCAGTGTGGGTCACTCTTCCATGCAGTGCAGTCCTTCAAGGCCAGGCTGCTCCAGTATAGGAGCAGGGCCTCTCTCTCCACAGGTCTCCCATGGGGTCACAGCCTCCTCTCAGGCACCCCCCTGCTGCAGTATGGGGCTCCTCCACAGGCTGCAGGCAGATCTCTGCATCCCCATGGATCTCCATGGGCTGCAGGGGCACAGTGCTTCCCCATGGCCATCACCATGGGCTGCAGAGGAATGCCAGCTCTGGTGCCTGGAGCACCTCCTGCCCCTCCTTCTGCACTGACCTTGTGTCTGCACACTTGTTCCTCTCACACACTCCCACCCTGCTCTTCTCTGCCCGCAATTACAACTGCACAAGGGCTTTTTTTTCTTCTGAAATATGTTGGAGGTGTTACCACTGTTTTTAATTGGCCCAGCCTTGACCAGCAGCACGTCTGTCTTTGGAGCTGCCAGGGGTGGGCTCTGCTGGGCACAGAGGAAGCTTCTGGCAGGTTGTCACAGGAGCCACCCCTGTAACCCTCTGCTGCCAAAGCTTGGCCATGCAAACCCAATACCCTCTGGGAAACCATAGTAATCCCATGCTGTATTTCCTTTGACTCCAGTGATAATTTAGACACCTTGCTTATATTTGTAAACCTGAATTATAGATTTCTTAAATCCTTATCTGAGTCCTTGTATCTCACTGTGCAGCTGTGCCATACAATATGGGTGACTGTGCTGGTGTGGCAGGTACTGTGCACATAAATGGCTTTGTAGATCACCAATTTTTCATATTAGTTACTTGACTTTTGCTGTAGTGGTTTAAGTAATTTACTACATCCTGAATGTTTGTTTATTATATTTACTCTGGGACATATTCTATGTATTTCAAGTTGTATAAATCCAGTCTTGATTGCAGGGTAAGACTTGTGTTCTTGCCCTGTTGCTAACACATCATATCTAAATGGCAGCAAAAGTCCCCATGTCTGGCCATTTTGTTGATTGAGAAAATCTTTTGGTTTAGTCTATGATTCCATAATTAGCTGCCTTATTTGTCTGGTTTGGTTTTTTTTACTTTTCTTTTCAAATGTACATGAAGCAATTTTAAAGTGAGTTGTTAAAGAAGGATTGAATCAGTGACAGATACAAATAATATGTACTCCCACATAATTGATTCTGTGATAATGGTAATATGGTCACTGATTTAGAGACTTGCATGCTTTTTGTACCAAATTGGATCAACATCATGTTGGAAGCTAGGGAACAGATACGGTTTCATGATGAAAGAAATGTGCAAGATGAAGCAGTTTCTACCTCAGTTTTCTGAGTTTTAAGTCCTTCTATGTTGTTTTAATGTGCCTGTTTTGTGTAGTAATTCAAAAGGGAGGTTGTACTGACTGCTGTTTGAAGAAGTGGTTGAAAAATATGACTGCAGATTTTTAGTCTGTTTCCTACTTGATTTTTTCTTTCAAAAATATCTTCCTCCCTTTCCTTGGGAAGGCTCTTATTGATTGTACATGAGAGTTGCTAAAGGATAGTCCTCCATGGGTGATAATACCTGAAAGTGTGGTAGGATTTGATGTTGTGACCTGCTGTTCACTGCAGCTGCTTGGCCCTTCCTTGCCTTCCTGGGGCTTTATCTACAACTCTTTTGTGCTCCAGTCCAAGAGCAGAGGAAACAAATTATAAGAAACTGTGGTATTTAGTCTTCAGGGACTGGGTTTAACACTGAGCAATAAGGGAAACTTTTTTGTAAGCCTCGCAGCTCCTTAAATTTTGGGTATTAGTCCCTAATAGTCTCTGTCACTTCCTTTGCTTGTAAAATATCTTACCAAAACAATGAAAATAAAAGAGTTAGTGATTTCTCCCCCACCCATCTTATACTTCTGCAAAGTAAAATGCTTTTAAGGCATCACTTCACTTGCTGCCATGTATTACTTAGCTGTTAACTAGCTGGTAGCTGTGTTCATATGTTCATTGAAACTAAGATTCTCTGGAGTAAGGCACAGTAAAAGAAAAGAAACCAGGCCACAGGTTTCTGAAGATCTAATCATCAGGGATGAGATCACGGGCTTTGTGAGGAACAGTGTGAAGGAGATGAACTTCAGTTTATGGCTTGACAGCAAAGCTAAGCTGATTAGCAGGAGTTGGAAGGGCTAATTCCTTGCACCCACTCCAGGTCAGGAGTTTGTGTCCCTCCTTGTACAGACCAGATGCTCCTCTGATCTTTCTCCTTACCTGCCATGTAAAATGGTTCAATGAGATGGACAGAAAGTGTTGGCTTTTTGCTGCAGGGAAGAGAGGACATGGGATTGTTCCTTGCTATGGCAGCTAGTTATTAGATCAGTTTGGCTGTTGGCAAACCACTCCTCATAAGGCAAAAAGCTATGAAATTGATGGAGGAACAAATGGGAAGAACAAACAGTGGGGACCAGCAGTAATACAGAAAAATATATGTTTTTAAAAACAGAGAGACCCTGTGCAATTTCATTCCTAGTGTTTTAATTTTTGCTATTTAAAATGTATAAATAAGATAAATTTTGCTAATAAGTCTGGATAATCATCTGCTGATAGTTGCTTTAAGTCATACTCTTGATAAACTGCTACTGTGTTACTTGATATTAGAAGACAAAAGTTCTAATTAGCTGCTCTGAAGGTAGTGCAGAGCTGTGTGGTTTTTGTCAACCCCAAATAACCTGCTAGATATAATAGAGTAAAAAGAAATTACATAAGGTTTAGAACTTCTTTAGTACTTTTTGTAATGATGCCCACAAATGTATAAATATTTGCCATAAATGTGAGAAATGGGACACCAGAAATATGTTTTACCTTCAGACAGTTTTGTATGCTCTTGTGTAACTGAATGAATGAATTAATATCAGGAGAATAGAAGAACAGAGCATTAAATGGAATTTTAAAGCTAAGACTAAAACCAAACCCTTCTTGTTAACGATTAGAGTTCTGTGACTTGGGACTTTCACAGAAGAATCACATTAAGAAGCTTCTAACCAAAATGGGGTTGGTCTGAAAAAAACCCTTGAGATGCTTGCTGCCTGCTTAGACACTGCCCCCAGTCTATTGGATTGCTGTTCGTGTACTTTTCAATGTTTTCATTAATGATGTAGATGAAACAGTACACTTATTAAATTGGAGATGCTATGAAGCAGGCTTAGAGAAGACTTGCAAACGTTTTGGAATTAGAATTAAAATTTGATGTGATCTTGAAAAAATAAATTGTTATCTTTTTCTTTTTTTTCCGTTTTGTTGGGGTTTTTTAATAAGAAAATTAATGGAAGACAAGAACAAAGTCTCATTAGCTAGGAAACAGATTCACAAAGAGAACACAGGCTAGAACTTGGTGGGTAGCAGTTCTGCAGAAAAGGATCTGGGATCATTAATGTAATATTGTTGTGAAAAATGGACACTGCTCAGAAGGTATAAGCAGAACTTTTGGTTATATAAAATACAAGATATGTCAAATTTTTCTTGCTCAGCAGTGGCTGGTCCTCAGTTGTTCCATTTGTAAAGTCCTTCACAAGTATGTAGTATGTGCCACCATTATGTACTTGTACATAGATTAAATGTGGTACTCTGGGTTGTATAACAGAGCACGGCCCCACTGAAAGTGTGGTGACTCTACTGCATATGTGCATTTTCACTTTCTGCACAGATCAAGTCCAGCCTTCTGTTTTGACTGTTCTGGCTGTTGGTTTCTCTATCTGTTGATTGTGTATACAACTTCTCTTTCTAATACTGCTTTTTCAGTTTTCCCACATTGTAGAAGTCTGCTTGGTTTGAAAACTCATTGTCCATGCTTTCTGCCATTTGTGGTGTTTTATCTACTTTATCTGTCTTTGTTTATTCAATTACTGTGACATAGTCCAAGAATCGTTTAGTTAATGAGCATTTAGTTAATATTTTATGTCACAAGATCTAAGGCTATAAAGTGGTTTCAGAAAAATACAAAAAGTAATAATAATCAGAAAAAGTGTTAACTAATTCTTTATGCTGCATGGTGCTTTTAGCATGATACAAGTGTATTCACAATTTTAAAAAGTATTGTGCATCTGCAAATGTAGCTAAATATTTGTAGTGGGTTTGCATGGCCAGGTTTTGGTAACAGGGGGTTTACAGGGGTGACTGCAATGAGAAGTTGCCAGAAGATTCACTTGTGTCCAATGGAGCCAGTGCCAGCTGGCTCCGAGACGAATCTGCTGCCAGCCTAGGCTGAGCCTGTCAGTGTTGTTGATAGTGTCTCTGGGATAACAGATTTAGAAGCAGGAAAAGTTGCTGCACAACAGAAAGTGCAGTGAGAGAGGAGAGGAGTAAGAGTATGTGAGAGAAACAGCTCTGCAGACACCAAGTTCAGTGCAAAAGGAGGGGGAGAAGGTACTCCAGGCACCAGAGCAGAGACTCCTCTGCTGCCTGTGGTGCTGCCCATGGTGAAACACGGCAGCCCTGTGCTCCTGCAGCCCATGAAGGTCCATGGTGGAGCAGAGATTGACCTGCAGCCTGTGGGGGAGACCCACAGGATCTGTGGCCCCATGGAGAGAGAGGGGAGTTCGTGCTGGAGCAGATTTACTGGTATGACTTGTGACCCTGTGGAACGCCCCTGCCTGGAGCATTCTGTTCCTGAAGGATGCCACCCTGTGGAAGGGATCCACACTGGAACAATTCATCAAGAACTGCAGCTTGGGGAAGGACTCATGTTGAAGAAATTTGTGGAGGCCTGTCACCTGTGGGAGGGACCCCACGTGGGAGCAGGGGAAGAATATGAGGAGTCTTGCCCTTAGCAGGATGGAGTGCCAGAGATAACATGTGATGGACTGACTGTAACCCCAATTCGCCATCCCTCTGGGTCATGGAGAATTCAGGAGTGAAGTTAAGCCTGAGAAGAAAGAATGGGTGTGAGGAAGGTGTTCTTAAGATTTAGTTTTTATTTCTTCTTTTCCTACTCTGATTTGATTAAATTAATTTATTGTCAATCTCCCCAAGTTGAGTTTGTTCTGCTTGTGACAGTAATTGGTGAGTTATCTTTTCATGCACTTGTCTAGACCCACAAGTCTTTCATTATATTTTCCCTCCCCTGTCCAGCTGAGGTGGTAAGCCATGTGGTCACTTGGTATACAGACATGGTCAACTGGTAACATTGTGTTTCCTGGTATATTAAAAAAATTAATGGACTACTTTACAGCAATATTTTCACTTTAAAATGTGAGGAGTTTTGTTTTGTTGTTTTTGTGAGTTTGTTTTGGTTTGGTCACTTTTAGTTTGTTAGGAAAATTCACAGCTTGTACATAGTTTAATAAGAAGGTCGATACCAGCTGTTTAATGAAATCTGTGTAGCTGCCCATGTAGTAAGTACTCAAAAGGGGAAGTGAAGTAAAATGCATTTCTAGTATATTTGCATCCCATTATGTGTTTGCTATTGCATTTCTACTGCATCTGTGTGGGTGAGACTATGAGGCGAAACCATTGCAGCATCTCGTAATACACCATAAGCCCTACAGTGCAGCCTTACAAAAACAGCAGCACTGCGACTTGCAGGCTTTGACTGGATAGATGTGTGTGATTAAAACATTGGGAAATATCATTTCTGTTGTGTGTTCACGTGGCAGCTGAGTAAAGGCACAAAGATGGCAGGCACAGCTGTGCAGTCCAGATTTCTCTGAGAGGTGCAAGTGTCTGTAGCCACTGCTGAACTTGAAGGGAAGCCTCTTTGAAGACACTTGGGTGTAGGAATTTCCTAGGTATAAGTTAGGTAGCCACCTGAAATGGGGTGTGGGGACTTTTCTAATTGTAATCTTAATTCTTGTGATTTTAATCCTAAATGAACAATTGGTTTTGTATATGTCAGATTTTTAAAAAATATCTGCATAGAAGATGTAAAAATATTTTGATTATATAACTGCATTTCATCTCTGACCAGCTTAGTGAAATCTCTTTCCCCCAAGTCCTACATTGTATGTAGCTGTGTATTTTATTATGTTTGTGCTTGTGGCTGGAAAATATTTTTGCTTCACTGTTTATAAAACAGTACAACACTGGTGTATACATGTAAAAAATGTAAAGAAAAGGTGAAACATAAAGTTTTTGACCTCTTTTGTCATGACATTGAAGATTGGCTGCCTGGTGGTATGAAAATGACATGCCATCACTATATCAACCATATTTTTTCTGTTGTCTCTCTTTACTAGTGGATTTTTAGAACTGATTACAAATTTATTATCTCCATATCTCATCTGCTTAAGAGTTAGTCTCTACGATTATATTACTGCCTTGGCATCTTTGCTTATACAGGTTAATTTGCAAAATAGTTGCAGTTTCTTGTAGGAGTTCTGCAGCTTTAAAAAAAAAGCAACTCAGCACCCAATATGTTATGATAAATTCTGATTTCAGATTTGAATTTTCTATGTACTTTACTTTTAGTGTCTTTTTTTTTCCCTAAACCTTTTTTTGCAGTTCCTCAATACTATTCTTAAACTGATGTTTTTTGTTTTATCCTTAATAGGAAAGGATCCCTCCCACAATTTCTCCCTTTAGAACATCAGTACTGTAAAACATAATATTTTATTTGTTTATGAGTAGGTTCTGCTTTCATGAAGAATAAACTTTTAGAATACTGGAATTTGAAGTGGTAATTCATAACTGGCAGGACTCAAGACCAGGTGTTCAGTAGTATTTCGTGCACTACCATATGAGTGATGCCTTTCTCATACTCATGTTTGTAGGATAAAGTGCTGTAAATGCTGTGAGTTTCTTAAACTTCAATTGTTGTGCTGATATTTCATGTTATGTTGGTTTCATTTTAAGTACGTTTAAGACATATAGCCTGAATCTGCCATCATTGACTTTAATGCTTACAATTAAGAATCTCTTTCAATTAATTCCTGTTTATACTAATGTATTTAAAATCAGAAGCAGACATTTGTATACCAAAGACTTCTATAATTCTACACCTTCTCAGTCTTTAAGTTAGGCCTTTCTAACAGTACTGCTGTATTATATAGCCTTTGCTGTGAAGTGCTAGTAGGATTTTTACAGTATGAATTTAGTGCATATTTTTTGAACACGAGGTATTTGGACATATCTCAGCTAACTGCATATGTATATTTTAAATCTGTCACTATTAGTATCTTACCGAAGATACTTGTGAAAAGGGCACGTGATTGCATCTCAATTTTTTTTTTTCCTACTTTTGCCTTTCCAGAGACTTAAATCAGTTATCTGTCTTTCCTCAGTAATAAAAATGCTGTTCTGGTCTGAACCTCTTCTCCAAAACACAGTCACAGTAATAGGATTTATTATTTTCATTATACTGTGCAACTGTGTTAAAGTACTTGTACTTCAAGGTGTAATGAGTGATTTGGGATCTTAATCCAACAATACTTCCCTCTGAGTAAAGATACTTGGATATTTTTAATAGCTTGGGATGGGGGAGGGGCAAAAATACTGATAGTAATCAAAAATTTTTATATTGGGTTTGTTTGGGGTTTTTGTTTGTTTTTTTGTTTGTTTGTTGGTTTGTTGGTTTTTTGGTTTTTTTTTGGTTTTTTGGTTTTGTTTTTTTGGTAGGGAGAGAGAATTACCCCATCAGGAGGAGCAAAGAGCTTAGTGGTAAGCCTGTGTTGGAAGGGAGCTGAACCCCTGCTGTCCCTTAGCCAGCAGGACCAGAGCTACTGCTGGGAGAAGTCCCAGTTGCCCAGGCCACTTGTTGACTCTCACAGGTTTTGCCTTTCTGTCTGATCTGTACAGATCAGCTCACGTGTATAAACCCTAAATAATACAGTCTGTGTCCATGCTGCTGAGTAAAATACATCATCCTGCTCTTTATGGGACAGGAGAAGGCTAAGCTTTTTTCCCAGATGACTGACAATGACTGGTTTCTCTCTTAATTGAGTGGATTACCTGGGGTGCCTGCAGGCTCCTAAACTGCTCCTGTGCAGTTTTTGCAGCAGCAGGAGTTTTCAGCCAGTAGCTCAAATTTTGCCAAGGAGCATACTCCAGTGAGTAATATGGAGTGGTGCCCTGACCCTGGTTTGTTTATGCATGTAGACCTAGCCTGAGAACAGGTATTTGCAATAAAGAAACCAATTTGGGCAGATGAAAAGAGATAATTAGTACCTGGCATATTCCGGGTAAATGTTTTAGCCATTGGGTTAAAGGCTAGTTTAGGAAATCCTGGTACATCTGCCAGTAATTTATGCAAGGATTTTGAAGTACTCCACCTGTTGAATGAATAAGCAGTGATTTTTTTTAAGAACTTGCATAACTGGTGGGTTTTTTTGCTTGTTTGTTTGTATTTTCATCCTTTTTTTTTTTTTTCCCCTCTTTTCTAGTTTGGTACCAGGCCAAAACAAAATAGGGATTTTCTCGTGGCCTTATTTGATACTTAAGGTGCACTTTGCTGGAGAAACAATGGCAAAAGTTTGCAAGTTTGCTACGGCTGTTGGTTGCAAAGTCATCCTCTCTTGAAGATACTGGCAAGTTCTTATCTCATCTGCAGAATAATTGTGTAGAATTTAATTCTGGAATAACAGAGTAATTCTTCCTGCTATATTTCAGGCAGGGTGACCCCAGCATTGAAAACCAGAACCTGGAGCCAAGGTGTGCGGGTTCTTCTCCAGGGATATTCTCTGGCTCTGAGCTCTGTTTCTCTGTGCATCCATTGGAAGTAATGTTTGCAGAGGCATGAGTTTTGTGGACAGTTTTGTGACCTGGATCCAGGAGCAAAAAAGGAGTGTTGCTAATAGCACTGTAGTCATTGGACATTCAAAATGCAGAGTGCTCTGCTGATAATAATGTATTTATTGCAGTGACAGGCAATGGCACAAGTTAAAATGCAGACTACAGCAAACCTGTCTGGACCCACCATGGCCCCTGTGGTTCTACCCCTGCCAGTTACAGCTACAAATACACTGAGTCTGCCATCCTCAATGAATGGATCCATTTCAGAATCAGCTGCCAGCTGTAACAGTCCTACTGCCAGCCTTGTGGATCCCACATCTTTGATCAACTCACCAGGTAAGTTGGTCCAGATATACTTTCTTTGGCGTTCAAATTAATCTTTTTGATGACTTGTTAATTAAAAAAAAATAATTAGGTCTTAAAGAGGGTTAAAATAAAGGAGAAAACCCACGTGGAAAAATGTTTTGGCTAAATAAACTGTTTCCTAAGTTTAGTTTCTTTATTGAGCTCAGATTTGGAGTGAAGTTTTGATCAATGATATAAAAGCTCAGGAAAGAACATGTCTATTTTGTCAAATTCTCAGTGTATCTTTTATAGAGAACTTTTAGTGGGGCAGGAAGGTCTCCAAGTTTATTTCTCTTCCCTAGAACAGAATGTCTTCTGAATGCTTGGCAGTATTTGGTGTTTCCTTTGTGGCCTAATAAACGCTGTAGTTTCTATGCTGAACTGGGTGTAAAATGCAGAAGTGCTGTCCTAACAATTTAAGCAAGAAGTGACAACGTGTGTGTGTTAGGGATAAATGCAAATAAATTGCAAAAAACCCACAGAAAGTGAAACAGTCTAAAGAAAGCAGAACTAAATCCTTAAAGGGGGAGATGTTCTATGGGAGTGTTCTGAGTGACTTTGGTATTGTGAGAAAAGTCTAAAACTCTGGGAAGAAGCTGCCAGAAACAAGTGGGGACCACAGGGTTTCATCTGCTGTACTTGTCTCATAACTCTTATGCTGCCCACTTCTGCTTCATAGAGTGGGAAAACCATTCAGAAAGAGTAGTCAACTCCAGGAACCAGTATACTCCTGACAGTAAACTTTAGTGACACAGAAATACAGAATATGCATATGCTCTCCTGCACTGTCATGTTTCATAAAAACATTTTGGAAAGAAATAGTTTTGGGGCTTTTTTAATTGCATGTAATCAAAATTATTATTGGGAACTACGTAGTGTCATGTGATTAATATATAAATGGTATTTAAACTTTGTGTTTAGCATATGTGCAAAAGTTGTATTTTAGCCAAAGTATTTCCTTTTTTAAGCATGCTGCTTTTGCAAAGCTTTGTGAAGTTGTGAAGAGTACATTTCTCCACAAAAACTTTACAGACTCTTTATTTACAGCTCCTCTCCAAGATAACATGGCAAACCCCAAAGAGAAAACTCCAATGTGTCTGGTAAATGAGTTAGCCCGTTTCAATAGAATTCAACCCCAGTATAAGCTTCTGAATGAAAGAGGGCCTGCTCATGCCAAGGTAAGGTCACAGTTCCAGGTGATGAGCCATACCTTACATGCTGAACAGATAATATCATGGTTTGGACAAATGTGCTTGTCAAACCCAGCTACATTTCTAGTGTAAGGGCTTTCTTCCTGTTCTTTATTTTGCTGCTCTTTTATACCACACTTTCAGAAAGTATGCCTGTGTTTCTGTTACAGAAGCCCTGTAGATCATTTTGTACTTTACTTTGTCTCTCATCTTTGAATTTACATTTGCTGGTCTTTATATAGACTTATGAAGGTCTTTTCAGGGTATCACCACCCTTCCTTAATCTTTCTGGGGCATTTGCTTTTTAGGCTGCATGAATCTTTCTCCGCAGTCAGCATGCCTCTGATAACTACCTCTGCATTTGTTTCATGGTAATGCAGGTGATGACAAATTTGTGACATTTCTTAAAGTGCTTATTGATGCAGTTTTTTGCCCAGGAAGTTGATAGTCTATCTTTGAGTCTTCTATTCTAGGGTACAAACTTTATTACTGAGCAACTTTACAATGTAGAATTATACTAAAACTCATAATGTGAATATAGCATAGAAGTTTCTAGTGATTTGACAGCTAATTCTGGCCACTTCATGGATGGATGTCTGACTTAATAAGTAAAAATTAGGATGCTTTCAGATGATGTTGAATACAGAGGAATATCCTCATGGTAATTTTTGGATATAATTTTGAATTTCCTCCCCACTTAGGAACAAAGTGGAGGAGGAAAAAAATCTGAGAAAAGTCTGACTGAGACACTGGCATAATTAGTAGCTGCTTTGTACATAGTATTTCTGGAGTGGCCAAATCACATGAGGCAGCAGGGCCAAGGTGTAGATTAGTAACAGTTTCAGCTCCTCGTGGGCTGTCTCTGCCCTTGCCCCTTGTTCTGTGTTGCCCACTGTGTTGCCAGCTGGTGCAGAACTGATGCAGATCGCTGACCTTCAGCTCTGGCTGGTGATGCTGAACGTGTTACAGTGGTGGAAATGATGTCAGCAGGTGTGGGGCTGCTTTTAGCATTCCTCTTTGCAAATGGAAATTGAAGAGCTCTTCCTCTTCCTGGAGGCATTTGGCACCACAGGGTACACTGGCTGGTTGGTTTTAGGTTGCAACATATTAAATTTGTTGGGCTTTCTGTAACTTCTCACTATTGTGTTTATAGTGTTACCTTTATTTTTTCAATTTCTGTGAAAAAATAATTGCTTTGGTTGTGGTGTGGTTTTGGTTGTTTACATTTCTTAGCAGTAAGGAGATTTGAGTTATATGACATTCATATTATACTTAAAGTTTTAGTTAAAGTTTTAGTAATTTTTTTAATTGTTCACATATGGAAAGGGGCGCCCTTGTCCCAAGCAATTGGCAACAGGATAAGAGGACATAACCTCAATCTGTGCCAGGGGTGATTCAGTTTGGACATAATGAAAAATTTTTTTACTGAGAGGGTGGTTAAGCATTGGACTGGACTGCCTAGGGAGGTGATGGAATAGCCATCCCTGGAAGTTTTCAAGAAATAACTGGACATGGCATGTATAGTACTATGGTTTGTGTGGTGTGGTGGAATTTGGTCAAAGCTTGGACTTGCTAGACTTAGAGGTCTTTCCCAGCTTTATTGAGTCTATGATATATTTGTTATTACTTTTAAAGGAACTGATATCAGTGAAATGGCTTAAGTCTGCATTACCTGCACTTCAGAAATCCAGATTTTCAATTAATTTCTTAATTTTTCAGTTTTTCAATTTTTTTCATTCTTTTTGTTGTGCTCATAGTGGTAAGAAAAATACATTTATGTGCTCTATAGACTCAGAAGGATATTTAGTCTAATTTTGATCTGTGTAGTGAGATAAAAGAAAGAGAAATGAATGAAGAACAAGGGTGATATTAATAAGATTATGCAGGTTTTGAGCTATGAAAAGTGAAGAAAGAAATAGAATTTATTCTGACTCTTAGCAGTTTAGTATCATGTTTTGCTAGTAATATGATTATATACTTGACAGAATGTGTGAAACAGACCTAAATCTCTCCTGGGAAGCATGACCTGAAGGATGTGATGCTGCTGTTGCTCTTTGCCATTCAAGGAGCTTCTCATATTGCTTTGCTCCTGCACATACTCTGTTCCTGTCCACTGGTGGTTTTCACAATTTTCAGACATGTTCTACAAGATAGCTGTCTGTGTCGTGACCACAAATACTAGTAAACTTTTATACCCTTTTTTCTAGTTGGAGTGACTAGAAACAGTGCAGATGGGAGACAAGTGGCTCTTCCTAACAGTGCAGTTAGGGTTTCTAGGAGTCTGCCCTCCAGGTAGATTCTTCATCATAAGAAAAATCAGAAAGTCTTTGTTAGCATAAATGACGTTTTGGAGTACGTAAGTCAGATTGATCATGTCTTCTGTCTTTCCATGTCAGTGTCATTTCAGGACACAAATTTAAAAGGAACAGTGGCAAAAGAAAGTGGATGGTGGTACAGAAAAGAGGGAAAGGGGTAAGGGATGTAGCACTTCAAAAACTGGGAAGGAGGAGAGAAGGTTTTACACAGAAGAAGTGAGGAGTAAAGAGTTGTCAGAGCTTAGAGAGACTGACCTTACAAGCACAGCAGAGTGGAAACAAGCACAAACGTGGTGGCCTTTGCCTTTCTGCTCTCTGGATGTCAGGTAAATTATGTTGGGTGTAAGGAATAGAAATTTCCTCAGGGGAGAAAAGTCTCTCAGTCAATAGCAGAACTGTTAGCTCTGGTATTCCAGGACTTGAATGTTCCATTGTCTGCTCCAGAGTTTGGATTTAGGAAGGTTTATTCCTTTAATAAAGGAGTAAACCTACTTCTATGTGTGGGTTTTTGCAGGAGATTTTTTGGCAGATGTGTTAAGTGAGAAGGTGTTCTGACTGGCAGAAATTTACTGAGCAAGCCTTTATCATCTGGAGTTCCTATTTATTGCTCTAAGCACTAAGAGTTATAGGTAGATAAGTAGAATTATTAATCATATTTTCATTCAAATTTGGGCTTTTCCTCCTCCTATAAAAATATTGTACTGATACTTTCTTGCAAAATATAAAATATATAAACTTCAGATCCAGAAATCAACTTTTTTAGTAATAAGGATGTATGTTTGTAGGTAATTTATATAATTATGGGTATTTTGCTCTAATACCCATCTTAGCTTTCAGATGGGAGTAGGGTTTGACAGTGTGTAAAATTAAGAGACTATTTCTCTCTTTCTTCCACGAGGAAATTGTTGTGACTGCTGTGGCAAAAACAACATGGCAATAGGAGCTGTGATACAGGGACTTGCATTGTGCTTCTGAAAATTACAGTAGGCCAAAACTCAAGGCTGTAATTAAGACACCAGTATGTATTTATAGCATTCAGTTTGAATGTAGTGTGTGCATGTGCAGAGGGCTGAGTTGGGAGACATATACATACTTGTGTTCAAATGCTTGTTTGCAAGTACTTGCTAAACAGATGTATATGTAAAGGCAGATTTAAGGGCTGCCCATCATATTAATCTCTAAAAACCTGGTCCTGAATCTAGCAAGTTTAAATAAGTTAAAAAATTAGAGAGCTGTCAAAATCAAAATTTTACTTTATATACTTCTCATACTAATATGTAGATCTTTTTTTTCTTTGACTCAAGTAAGTTAGTCTGTTTTCTGAGGTAGGTGAATCTTAGTTTACTGTGTGTATCTGACTTTTAAGTCCTGCCTTTTATGTAGGGATGAAATAGCAAATATATTAAGTTCCTAGCTTTTCTCACCTTGTTCTCAGATGCTCAAATTTAAACAGAACATTTATGTATGATACAGAAGATAGACTCTGTCTAATATCTTAAACATGCATTGAGTTTTATTTGCACAATTTGTGCAGCATGGATACTTGAAATAGCCCTCTTTCACAGAATTTGAAATATATGGTTTTTATCAGTTAGTCCATTTCTGAACTCTGGATGTTTACAATTCCTGTCCTCACTAAAGATTTTGCATTAAGAACTGCAGTTTCATTAAAAAAAGATAATAATTCTTTTGCTTCTTGCTTTATCTTTTTGAACATGCTTGAGTTGTGACTCTGCCCTAACAAAAGGCATTATTTTTAGAAATCTGGGTATGTGAGAAATTAATTCACTCTGTAAAACTATCTGGGCCAAATTCTCTGCTGCCTTTGAAAGTGTGTAGTCATTTACATTCATTCATAATCATTGCAAAATTGATTTTTTTCCCATATAGCATGTTTAGTATTTGTTTTCTACAAGTAAAGTGACTAAACATACTCAAATATATGAAGAAATGTGTTCATAGCTGACCTGTGCATAGCTTCCAAGAGCAGAGAATCAGTTTGAAGTTATTATTATTTGGTTTAAATATTATTCTGTTCTTCGATAACTGACATTACCATTATGCTATTTTACTTTGTGATTTGGAAGGCCAGATGTTGCTCACTGATAAGGTCTCACTGATCTCTGGAAGAATCAGATGCATTATCTGGGAGTTGAATACAATGAAAAGAGAGCACAGTTTCTCTTCAGCCCTGGAAGCTTTTATACAGATTGTTCTAATCCTCAGCGATAATCTTGCCAGTGTTTACCTGTTCTTTGTCTTTGAAGATGTTCACAGTGCAGCTGACTCTTGGAGAACAGACATGGGAAGCTGAAGGAAGCAGTATTAAAAAGGCCCAACATGCTGCTGCTAGCAAAGCATTGAATGAAACTACCCTTCCCAAGCCAACGCCTAGACCACCCAAAAACAATGTAAACAATAATCCAGGTACGACATTTTCCTCCGGGTGTTAGATCTTGTTGAAGTGTTGGCGTATTATAGCACTAAATAAGTAATTTTAACAAGATACTTAAATTTCTAGGATGAAAATCAACATAGCTATAGTATGATTGGATAATGCAGAACCTCTAGTAAGCTTTCATGGAAGAATTTTTAATGCACATATGTAAAATGGTTAAACTATAAGGGAATATATTAATTAGGTAATGCTTAGATGTGTTCGAAGTGACGGTATGTGATCAGTGATAAGCAGACAGGGGAAAACCAGACTGAATTAACTAAAACACATTTCCCAAAGCATTATTTTAGCTAACTTTCCAATGAAGTTGGAAATTTTATCCAGTCCAGTCCTATGAAATTGCATCTCTGGCATAAACAAAAGGCTGGGATTTTGCATGAGAACTTTGACAGGTAATTTCCTGCATGCTGAGTTTTCCTTCGGAGCAACCTGCGCTTTCAAAAAGCTTTCAGGTGGCTTTAGAAGCTTGTTTCAATAATAGAAAGAATGTATACTGGTGTCTTACAGCCTTCATTTTGGGCTGTTACCTGCAAGTTGCCTTCAGTGCATGCAAAACCTTCTGAGGTACATATCTCATGCTCAGTGATCTGTCTTGATCAATAAAGAAAAAAATAATAACTTCATTTCAGACTAATGTAAAGGAAATCAAGTGGTGAAAATATTTTCTCATTTTTATTTTTACACAGTCCTTTTCCCCTGCCTCTTTTCTGTTTTCCCTTTTTCCCCTTTAATTTCTGTCTGCCCCTCCCCCTCTTTTAAAAATGTATTCTTCAGCCACTTTCTTAAAATGAAGTAATTTTGCAGTTTATCTTCTCTATGTTGGAAATTAGCAGGGCTAAATTTCCTTTAGAACTTGTGAGTATTATCCTTAGCATTAGTCATGAAGGATTGTTTGAGGGTGGTGGGGTAGTGTTCTCTCGCTCCCTTGGAGATCAGTATGTTGCCTCTCCAGACCCAGGACACTGTTTTTGGCCTGTTTCCTTCACAGTCACTGTGACTTTGGCTGCTTAGAAAGCAAGAGGCTCAAACCTCTGTGAAAAGTGATCTTGAGTTTTGTTGTTGACATTGCAGAGTATTACTGAGTTTCTAGAATTTTTTGGCTTTGAGCATATTCTTAGGTGGAAAATCTGATAACAAGAGAATTAGGCTTTAAGAGAATTAATTAAAAATTTTATCGCTTAACACTGTAATTTTTCTCCAAGAAATCTGCATTGTATATGCACAGGTATCTTCTCATAAAAATGACATTTTGTATTTTTATAAAAAATTTGAATTCATAGTAATGTTGCCCTGGAAATTATAAGAATTGTTGTTGGTATAAGTTTTTGAGTAAGTGTTGCATAAACATCATCATCATTTGGCATATAAAGCTTCAATGTCAGACTGGAAATTTAATCATAGCTTTTTAAAGGGTAAATTTATTTGAATCTCTCATGAACATATTTTCAGAATATATTAACTTCTTTTTATTGGAAAACACATTTGGCTCATTTAGGATTCTCTTACAACAATTTAAGTGGGGATTACTGTAGCTGAATGTTTTATCTTAGAAAAAAAAAAAGAAAGAAAGAGAGAAAGCTGGATGTAGCTTATTTGCATTTTTGAAACCATGCAAGTGGGCAAGTACTGGCTGCCTTCTATTTTGCATTCTGTCACCAGTAGATGGCTGCAGTTGCACTGATTTCCAGGAGCTGTGTGCTCACTCTGTTAGGTCACTCCTATGAGACTATTAGTTCTTAGACATAGCTTAAGTTTTCAAGTCTTGCAAATAAAACATTTTTTCTAACTTGTTGTCAGATTCCTGAATGTCTGCAGTACTGCCTGTTACTTCATGCTTGTTTCAATGACTCTTTGCTCTATTTGTGGTTTTATTTAATGGTATTCAGCAGAAAGACACATTATTCTATTATGTTTATAGTTCTTTCAGAAAGTATCATAATGTATTATAAGTACTTTGGAAAGATGAATAACCAGCTTGATTATTACACTGACTTTCTCGTTCATATGTGAAGATTAATCCACTGAAACTGCATAGAGAATGACTGAGAGAGATTTTTAAATGTTCTTTCTCATTACTTGTGATTAAGTTGGTATCTATATTCCCATCTTTTACAGAAACTGAAATGTCTTTTTAATTGCATCTTATTAATTTAAGAGTAAAAAAAATATGTAGGTCTCTCTTTGTAGCTCAGTCCTGCTTGTGTGTTTTTCAGTATTTCTGGTTTAAGCACCTTACACTGGTTTTTTTTTGCAGGCAGTATAACACCAACTGTGGAGCTGAATGGTCTGGCGATGAAAAGAGGAGAGCCTGCCATCTACAGGCCATTGGATCCAAAGCCAATCCCCAATTACAGAGCAAATTATAATTTCCGGGGCATGTACAATCAGAGGTTTGTACTCTTTCTGTTATATTTTTTTTATCCTTGTGTCCTAAATCTCCATAAAGTTTATAAGTTATTTCAGAGTAAAAGAAATCTAAACATTTTGTTAAGGAGAGTCTGCAGTCTTATTTAGAAACATGCATAATTGCCTCCTAAAAGAGATAGGTGCCCTAAGCACATCACAAGGAATAAAGATGTGTAAATCTGCTTTTATTTTTTAATGTGCATTAAAAAAACACATTACACAGCCATTGTAGTGAGGAGGCAGAGCATTAAATTCAGAGAGAGGTTTTGCTTTTCTTTTCTTTGCTGTCATGTGATTAGAATCTGTGGCATCAAAAATGAAGCAATCTTTTCTTAAAAATTGAATATCAAATTGGAAGGACTGCATTTTGGTAACTGGCTTGAAACCATTCTCAGGTTTCTGGATTTTTAACCATTCTTCTTGGTCAGCTATCTCAGTTCCTTAATCCTCAATGTTTAGTTAGGAAAAATCCTTTACTTCACCGTTTAGAAACCTATATTCAGAACTATGCCAATTTGTAATCTGAAAAACTTCTTTCTCTGAGATAGGCTTTTTTCCCCCATTTTTCTGTATTTGTCCCCAGAGGAACTGTGTTAGATCAGATCTTTTGAAGTTCCAAAGGCGAGACAAAATGTGATCTTTAATATGACAAAAGACCAAACCAAAACAGGTCAGAAAGTTCTAATCATGTGTTTTATCAGTGAAAAATGTTACCTTTTTAATAAAGCTTGACTTGATGGATTTCGTGTTCATTTTTATGCGTCTCATAATTATCAAATGGATTGAGGATATAAACTCTGAAGGAGTGTTTTGGTTCAAAAATACTCTTTATTAGAAATTGAATTTATTGATGAAATGTTGAAAAATTAAGGAGTTTAAAAAAAATGCAACATTTCAGAATTGTGTAAGGAAAATATTTCAATTTATTTAATTCTATTTTACTTTTTTCCAGACTTTTAAATCATGATAACTTGGTAAGTGTAGGGTTTTAACACTTCATTCTGAGTTGGTTTTTTTGTTGTTTTTTTTTTTTAAATTTGATTGGCTGGTGGGTTTTGTTGTTTTATAACAACAATACCTAGAATTATAGAAGACAATTACTCTCAAAATAACCTGGAGGAAATCCTTTAATTACTCAATGGAACAGTGCCTGATTTTTGTATCACTTGTGTTGTATTTCTAGTCACTGCTGACCTGTGTCTCTGCTTATATACATCATGGTTTAAAAAGCTAATTATGGTGCTTGAAATTAGTTTAGTTAATATTTAGAAATCCTTTATTTATTTGAATTGCTTTTATTGTGATATTAGCTTGACTAGCAGATATAACACTATACTGGAAAAAAATGAAAGCTAGTTAAAGGCATAAAATCTGGAATTCTGGAATATGAACTTAATTATGGAAAGGTATTGGTGGAAATAGAACGTCAAAACAGCAGTTGCTGAGTCTTATTATTAAAGTCTAATTATTAAAGTCTTAATATTTCTTTTCATAGAAAATGATTAGTGTGTCTAGCTCAATTTAATAAGTTTGCTTCTTTGGAAACTTTCTTTCATGAGAGCCATGTTTTGGTGTTAGGGTAAAATGATACATGAAGGTTATTTTTTTTGGTCATATTAGGTAGCCAAGGTCATTTGATTTTTCTGATCACAAAACAAACAGGCTGGGTGGGACAGAAGGCCACAATCTGTGCTTACCTTTTCATTGTGCTTATTTGAGTAGAATTACGCATGCAGAATAGCTAAAAATACTTGGCTAATAAATTGAATAATAACTAAAACTAAGTAGTAAATAACTGGACATACCTGTCTATCTGCACGAACACACACCTTCTGTGCACACACCGTGTACACACATGAATGCCAGAGTAAAGAGGAAGCAGAAAAATGATCTGTATAGTACTGTTGATGGACTACTGTGCTAGAAATAATTGTTCATTGCCTTGTTTTACATTGGGAGGTGCTGGCCCTTTATGATCACAGTAAGAAAGGCACTTAGACTTTGTAAGGCATAATTTAAGTGCTGTTTATTAGACCTGCCAGTTTAAGAAGTGAATATTACAGATAATCTTCCATATCTTCAGCTGCTTTGGGCCCTGAGTGGTGTGGCATTGAACAGGCCTGTTCCCCACAGGCACCACAGCATGCAGACCTCAGCCTTAGCAGAGATTAACCCCTCTTGGTCATTCACACTCTTTCAGGATTTGCTTACAAAGAGACAACCCTGTCAGGAATGATGGTCATATGAAAATTTGTGCTGTGCTGTCAGATAAAGGCAGGGCCACTCAGGTGATACCGAGGGGGAGCTGCCCAGGGGCCCATGTCTTGCAACAAATCTGTCCTGTGGCCAAGGGATTTGAGCAGCACAGCCCCATCCTGTGAGCCGTGCTGGGCACGGGCCCTGCAGCTCAGCACAGCCCCCATGGCTCAGCCTGGGGCACTGGCTGTGATGGGCACCATCCTGCACCTCTTCCAGTCAGCATCTCTTGGCACCTCCTACTCACCCTCGCCACAGGCAAGCCTGGAGACACAGTCTGGATCGTTTACAGCAGCCAGTGAGGTCTGAAATAGGAAGCATATGATGCAGCGCTGTATTATGTTCCTGTGGTATAATATGTTACATTTATTTTCTTCTACTGCCACATTGTATTTAGCATTCATTTGCTGATTTTTGGGAATTGGGTAGTGGAATAGAAGTACTGCTGAGGTACCCAAGTAAATGTAGACTATATAGACAGTTAAAAACAGGATATGAGAATTAATATAGATAATATGCTGCATGAAGTTTTTTTTTTTTAAATTTTCATTAGTTTCTGACTGTAGATTATTTTCTGTTATTAAAAAATATACAAAATACATTAAATAAATTGGATGCTTTGTATTTTATACTGTGTCTACATCCCCTTTACAGATCTCTGTTTAAAGACATGTGCTTTTCAAATAGGTGAAGATACAGACAAAGATTAGGAGATTGCATTAGGGAAACTGATACTGGCAAGACTAATGTTTTGAGGAAAAAATAGATTATTAAGTTCATTCCAGGGTATATCTCTATACCAGTAACATCTAGTGTTTCAAGTGGCACAAAAGATCCTTTTCAGTATCTCATGGAAACGTGATCCGAGAGTTGCAATTTGTATGAAAAGTTGGGGGCTAGATTCCCTGTCAGGCTAAGATGATTTATGTCAAAGTGGCAGTGATTCCTCCTCCTTCATTTGTCCCTAGCCTTTGTGTCCCTGAATATTTTCTGCCTCCAGCACTGGAAGTTGAGCTGCTTGGAAATTAATCAATTTTTCAGGGGAGAGGAAAGCAGAAGTTACTCCTCGACTTACAACTGTATTTAGACATCTTCTTTTCTAGTCACACAGGAGCTTGTGCCTTCACCAGAGAGGGGCAGGGTGTATTTGGAATGTAAGGGCAACTTAGGTTGAGTTAAATGTATGAAGGACTACTCTCTCACATGCCATGGAGCATATTTATATGGGCAGTTGGTTGCACTGAGGATATTGAGGCAGGTTTGTAAGGGGCCAACATCCATTTACAAGGTCTGCAGCTGATGGCATAAATTTATAGTGATGGTGATAGCTACTTTCATAGGGAAAAGGACAGCAAACAAGTGAGAGGAAAAAAGGAAAAGGGGAAAGTTTTCCTAGTGGTCAACATGGAAGGCAAGTTATGAGATGTCCCAAATGAGCATCCTTCCACAGGTGCTCTCTTCAATGCAACAAATGTTCTCAGTAACACTTTCCCACAGTAATTCTGTGGTTTCTATCAGGACATGCTCTAGCTGCCTGTTGCTTACAGTGGATAGTGCTGCACCAGGGTAGGTGTTGGATACTGGCTGTTTATAGAGCTCTGTGCATGCAAAACTCAGCATGGCAGAGAGCAAGACGTTTAAGGCAGTGTGTAACACCATGGTAAGGTCTTAGCCTTGTAAGTCTTTTCCTGTGCTAAGTTAGGAGGTGCAAGGCAAGTCAGTGCCCCTCTTAGGGTAGCTAAGTAGATGAAATACAGTCCAGCTTGGAACTGGATGAGGTATGAATGTTTTCATGTTGACTCTTCACTCAAGACAGTGAGTGCAGTACTGGCTAACTTGTTAACAGCATTGGGTTGTTGCCATTTTACTGCATATTGTGACAGGCTGATGAAGTCTGTGTGAGGCTGAGCTGAATCATGTGAAGTTACCAGCTTAGGTCTCTGGCAGCTTGGGTATCTGTATACTACAGTTCATTTATTTCACAGTGAGATAACAATTTGGAGTCTTCTCTGGATTTTCTTTATTGAAGTAAATTCCATACAAGTTTGGTAGAAGAAAGTTTCATGGCCTCTGATAAGACAGAGCTTTTAAAAAAGTTGTCAGCCCTGAATCCAGCCATGTTAGACAACCTTTAATTTAGCAAAGATTTTTGTATTCCTAACAGTTATAATAGAGGAAAATACTCTTTTGGCACTCAAAATTTACCGGTTATATACAACCAATTTAAAAGCCCACAGGTTGGAATTTCAAGCAATTGTGCAACAAAAGCACACTAAGACCTTCCAGTTCAAACACTATATGTCAGAGAAAAGCTAAAAATGGTAAAAATTGCATTTTTTATGGCTTCTTGAATCTAAGAGTTTTCCAGGCTGACTCTGAGGAAGGAGGTGCTGATGCTTTCAGGGCTGGGTTGCTCACTGATGTAGCTTGCGTGTTTGTCAGCACAGCATTTGGCATGAGTCAGGAGAACTGGCACGCTACTCAGCACAGCCCAAGCCTTGAGACAGCGGGTCAGGTTTGAAAACTATTGCCAGAGCTGAGGACAAAACATGTGCTTACTTTCATATCTGTAGCCATTGCTAGAACACATACTCCCTCACATCTCTGGCTTAAATGCAATTGGCTTAAACCATGTAAAAAAGAATTAAAAACATGGCTGTTTAAATTAGAGCAGTTAAACAATAAAATAAGGCATCAATTCTGACTACAGGGTTGTCCAACTTGCCTTGTTACCAATGAATGCTGGTTTGTTTTATTTTTTTCTTCAGTTAGAATTGAAGAGAGTCATTCCTGAAGTTTAATTGTCCTGCAGTACTTTCAATTATAGAATGTCTGTAAGTGACAGAAGAAATTATATCTTACAGGCTTACCTAAACTAAGAGTTTTCAGCCAAGAAATAAAACCACCGGAAACTGAACAGCAGCTTTTGATGTTTTAGTTTGGAAAGTAATGTTAAAGACATCATAAAACCCAACCCTTGTGTTTTGGGAGAATTCAGAAGTTGTTTTCTTAATGTATAAAATTCCTTAATATGTGTCTCACCACAATCTAGAGAGCTTGAAAAATCTATACATAAAAAAAAAGAGGTTTCAAAATTAAAACCACTTGTGAAATACAGGAACAAAGGGAATACAAAACAATGACAAGCTAAAGAACGGAAATAAAGTAATTAAAGCAGTTTCTTGCTTGGTTTTAAGGAATTTGGATGGTGTGATAGCTCTGCAAGCATGTCACGCAAAGTAGTGGTGTTCCTAGGATAAACTACAGCTTCTGTGCACTTGGGCAGTTTCTGCTGCACTGAGCCTTCATCTTGGTCTTGTGTAGGGCTGCTTCTTCCTGCATATATGTTGTGTACTACAGAATAAGGAGAAGATTATCCCCTTTCTCCTCAGAGCATGGGGGATTGCACAAACCATTCCTCTTCTTCTCTTTTTACATAGCTCCACCATTCTGAGCACATTTTTCTTTGATGTTAATTGATGCTTTTTTACAGTGCTGTTTGCAAGACCAAACTCAGAAAAATAAGGCAGCAGCATATCCTTGCCCCTTGTGGAGCCAGCTACGCTGCCTGGTCACAAAGCACAGGCTGTCACCCTACCTGGGCATGTAGTTCCTACCTGGCAGGTAGCCTGCTCCTCTGCTGGGTACTCAGTTGCTGCATGGAACTGTAGACCTCTCTGCTCCTGAAGTGATGTATATCAGCCCTATGGACCACTGCCTAAATACTGAACAAGCACTTTAAAAATGAGGGATAATAAAAGAAAGCTTGAGGGCTGGTCTTTGGCCAACCACATCTGCAGCTGCTAGCTTCATAGTGGACTAACATGTTATCCAATCTAATGATCAAAGAGAGAGTAGACTGTGTGATTATTCGATAAATTGCTAAAATTGTCAAGTCATATTTATAAAAGATTGTATGGTGAAAGAATGGAATAAAACAAAGAATTTGTTTCTTTTATGAATGCTGACCTAAAGATTTAATATGTGCATCAAAGGGAAAAGATTGGAGGGAAGTGTTACTTGACATGCATGCTTAGTAATGCAGTCTAAATCCTCACCCAACTTCATTTGTTTCACAAAAGTTACATAGTGCTAAGAGGGGAAAAAAAGGAAAATCTAGCCAGAAGAACAGCTGTAGAAGCCTACAGTTGAAGTGCGTGGGTTGCAATGCAGGAGACAATGTAAAAATCTATTGATATTACCATCTCCAAAACTACACCTACAGTTATACAACCCAGTTATCTAATTTACAGAAGGAGAATGAAGTCTGAAATTTTCCTGACCTTTAGATGTTCTCCTGTGCTGCTTGAGCACCCTGTTTATCTTCTAGCAAAAGACAGCTCTCTGCATGGAGAGCGTCATCTGTTTGAGGCACAAATATTCCAGTGCATAATATAAAAGGTTGTTGAATCTGAAAGACTTTGATCTCTTATTGATTAGATCGGCCAGCAGCCTGGAAAATGTAAAATTCAGATTAGTCCATGCAGCCTTTTTGTTACTCTAGGCACATGATTAGCCTAATATCTGTTGCTGAATTCCCATTATTGAGGCTTTATGTTGGGTCTTGCTGCAACAAGGGAGGATTTTATGCACAGCTGTGTGTAAAGCAGATTTTTTTTCCCAAGCAAATATGCTGTGGCAGATGTGGGACACTAAGTTGCCTAAACATAGGTCTCTAGTGCCGCTTGAGACTTCGTAGGGTGTGTGAGACATCCACATGGTACCAATGGATTTAGCAGAAGACCTAGAGGAGACCTTTACTAGAGTGGCAGTGGAAGGTCAGGCAGAAGGTCAGGAAGGTCAGATACCCTAGGGCATTTCAAATGGCCCTTCATAGCTAAGTTTAGGCAATTGACAGAATCCCTAAAAGTGATGTTCAGCCATCCTAACATTTCATGTAATCCACTAGGACTCCAGCTATTTGTGAGAAACTTGTCTGTTTCATGGATCAGTCCTGTGTCACATCATGTGGATGTTTTAGGTACATGACTGCATCTCAAGTTGTACTGTATGCTTGTGTTCAGGCAGCAAGGTGCAGTTCTTTAGGGTGCTGGTGGGATTTGGATCCAAGCTCAGATGCCTTTCAAATAGTCTCTGCCTGTGCATTAGAAAGTCTCAGTCTCCCCTTATAACCAGTGGAAGGATTAGTCAGAACAATTCCTAGTCCAGAATGCTGTTTGTCATGCCTTAAGCTAGGTTGTCTATGTTTTGTATGGATCTCTCCAGAGCTTCACTTTTATAGCAACTTAGTTTCTACACATTAACTAAATACCTAAATTTAGGCATCTGAATCTAGAGCTGAGTCCTTCTCTGAGAAATAATCCTAAGAATGTTGATTTGCAATAATTTTGTGAGTGCTATAGTGGGAGTAATTCGACTGTCGCAGTGGAAGGACTGAAAAAAAGACAAAAATCTCTCCCCAGAGAGAAGTGGGAGAGAAAAGTATTAAAAGAACAAACTCTTTAGGGACATATCTGGGTAACAGCAGTTTTGAGGAGCGGCAGGCATGCAAGCACTGAAATGCTTTTGATTGAATAAAGTACTGTTTTGCTGCAAGAAGCTGTTTGGCTGTGGAGACCAATGCCCTTGCTCCCCACGTGAAATGAACCGTCAGTTCTGGAGCTTGTTGTGTTGAAGTGATCACAGCAAACAAATCCCTTGGTTTGTGGAGGAGCAGTGTGGGGTGCCTCTGGGATTTTTACTTTGCTACAGTTGTCAGTTTCAGACCTTAGCCATTGGGAACAACATTCTTCCCCCAAAAAACCCAGAGTCAGAGGTGCTTTTCCTGCATTTCCAATCAGTGTTGCAAAATTCTGTCCTTAAAATTTATATTTCAAGGATTGAGAGGTGTGATGATAAAAATCTTTACTGAATGACTTTGCAAAAACTCCTTTCTGCATTCCTCACACTCCTTCCAATAGTTTGGAAAAAAAAAAAAAACTTGGAAGAAATATTAAAAACTACTTGGAAATAGAAATTAAAAGTTTAGTTAAAATAGGTTATATCTCCTTAAATATGCTGTTATTCTGAGCAACAGATATTGATTTCAAAGGATTAAAACTGAGGGAAATAAAGAATAGTCCAAAGAATAATGCAAGTAATTTTTCAGATTTAATTGTTCAGCTGGAAATAGCTGATTTAGACCATTAGATGGCAGCATGAATTTGTGCAAGAATTTCTCAGCGAAAGCATTCTCAAAAAAAATTGCCTTTTTCTATTCTGAAGCTTTTCATGACTTTAAAATGTCATAATTCCAACACAAATCAATTAAAACCAGGTTTTCTGCAAGGCTTTGTCTCATCATTTTCTTCAAGTTTTCATCTTCTGTAATAATTGAGGCTCTAATGCAGTAGCTTCAATGGCAGTTTTCCTTTTTTATGTAAATCTAGTGCGAGTAAAGGATGCCAGTTTGCCAGCAGTGACAATTAAGTGTTTGGTTTATCTGCACAAAGCATGAATTCTGCATTTCATCATAGTAATTCATTCCTCAGGCCTGACCTAAAGACATTTCCTTAAAGATAATGTTACAACTTGGCCACTAAATTGCAGTCTATTTGAACTAAAGAAGTTTTCTGATGATTTGAACATCTATTTGCTTGTAAGGGACTGAGATTTTCAGCTGATCCTTAATTCAGTTGTGTACATTGCCATCTGAGATAGGATTCAGATCATATCTTGAAGCGAAGTCTTGTACATCCCCCTTTTATTTCCCCTGCTAGTGTACTGGCATTACGGTGTAATAATCCAGTCACAGAATTTCAAATTAATTCTTTGTGTTCATCTTCTGCATGCTACATTTCACTTCCCCTAGCCTGTTTGTTCCCACTAGTTGCCTGCCTCCCACACAGACATATTGTTACAAGAACAGTGTTGAGTACAGCTGTGCTAAGATTTTTCTTTGCTAGTATCTGTTTCTAGGAAAGGAAAAGGGAGAAAGTCAGTCCATTTCCTGTTGGTTTAAAACAGCAGAAACATCTGTTTGTCTTAAGATAGTTTTCCCAAAAGAACAGTGGCAAGGGAGCTTGCAGGTGATGAGCTTTGCCATTGCCAGTAGCTATCAGTTTAGACAATAGTGATTATATGGTTGGCTTAAAACAAAATAAGATTCCTTAAGTGGCAGAGGATATTTATTCCTACAGTAAATTTTTTGACAGCTAATGTTTAATTTCTACAGTGTTTTAAATCTTAAATATACATAGAGTATCTGGGATCAGAAAGCCCAGATTCTGCTATGGAATCTACAGTTTCCACTAAATTCTGTCCAAGATTGATTTTTCTGCAGTCCCCTCACCTTGTTATCATGAATTTGCACAATGCACACAAAATGATGTTGGGTGACGTGTCCTGGCACAGTGTGTGTATAATCCTTCTGACAAATGCATCCTGTCACTACCATCCTCTGCATTAATGGGTACATGTAACCTTAAGGGATCAATAACATATATACTCTTAAGTGTATTTACAGTATTACACTGACAGCTGTTAAAATAATGTTATGTAGGCTAAAAATCAAGTTGACAGAATAGAGAGCAAGGTTTGAGGTTAGTATTCCAAGTACAGTGTCTCTTCATTCTCCAAGTCAATGCATTTACCTGGTATCATTAAAATCTTTTTAGCCTTAATTGTAGAGCATTCTAGATGCTTCATCGCTCTTCATGCCTAAAATGTGATGCATCAGGCATGACATTTTACAGTACTGCAGCATTCTAAACAGTCTTTGCTCAAGATGAAATCATTTTGTCAATGACCTCTTGGCCCTATTTGTAGAGGAGCTCCTAAGCCCTAATGCTTCAATCTTTTCTTAATTAATATTTTTATTCATTTTCTTTCAGGATATAGTGACCTTCCCAGACCACTTGCTTTCTTGCTCTACCTGCTAAGAGGACTGCCTTTGCCTTCTGTGGTCCTTGGCTCATGTTTTGACTAATTCTCCTGAAGCTTCTTCAGTGGACAGTGTTCTTTACTTAGGGCTTTTAACTTCCTCAGATTTTTCTCTTCTCTGGAGGAAATGCATCTGGCTCCAGATGTGTCTCCAAGTTTCAGATGTGATTTTTCGTGTTCTTACAGAGGCTGAAAACATAAAGAGGTATAATGCAATCCTTATCTTTGGTTTCCTAATGTCTATCTTTCAACACTGCCCTTCCACTTGAGAGACTTGCTGTAAACCTTCTGATCCAAAGATCCTCAGAGCCAGCAGCCTGCCCCATCACCTTGTGAATTGCTTCAGTCTGTTGCCTTTGCAGCTCACTGGGTGTTCTTTCTCTAGCCCTGCCTTTAACACAGCCAGCTTTACTTTCAGGATATGGACAGAAGACTAGTCTTGTTGGTATGTATGAAAACAAGCACTGATTCAGAATGCTCCTCCAGGAGCAGGAATATTTTGGGTGTGTTTTGTTCTTTCCACACAGTTAGCTTTTTATTCACCCTTATCTTTTTCCTGTACTCTGCTGAACTAAGGGTATTTCAGATGGGACACCTGTGTGATAGTGGGTTCAATGGAAACAAGTCTCTCTGGCCTCCTTTCTTCTTATGGCCTTTCTGCTTTGTCCAGAATCTGAATATTGGTTGCCAGTAAATATGTTCTCTTTCCTTTGCCTGCTTGTTTTGGTAATGACAGAGGTGAACTGCTGTTATGGCTCAAACTTTGAGAGGTTGCCATAATTTTCCTGAGGGAGGCAAGCAGAAAGGTTAGTGGCTAATTTTTTTAACAGCTTATAACTCTGTAAGATCTGACTGGAATTGTACTCTAGCCCTACAAGGTCTCTGTCACTTTTGAATTAAAAGTTCTGCCACAGAATGAGAAAATATTAAATATTCTGGAGCAGGTTTTTCAAGATTCTTTTGTAACAGAATATATGCATTCTGAAGGCAGAACTTTTTACCAGCAATCACTGTGTAATAATTTCTCTTCACATCTTGTCTATAATATTGATTTTGGTGGATGTTTGTGTTCTGTGAAAGAAAAGTACAGTTAACATCTCTTCTGAAATGCTAGTTTACAGGATCTTCCAAAGATCTCCTTGTCTTTATAGGATATTTTAAAGAAAAATGCCAGTTTAAGTTGGTTTTTACTGTCATAGAGAGGATAGGTGCATTCACAGGTGCTCATCAGGTACTTTGACATCATAATTTGTTTGGCTTATATGTTTTACTAAAATGGGGCTGAATCCCTCAGTGTTGTGATTAAAAGGGAAATCATCTCTGGACAAAAATCAGCCCAAAATTTATCTTTGTGGTTCTGTTCCATGACAGAGGAAAATGTGGAGTCTAATCACCTTATTGATTTAGATTCAAGTCTGACACTAGTGTCAGGAAAACAGAAATGAGAATTCTTAAGGAGGTGGACAGCAGCAGCAGAGCCTTGGTTCCCTTCAGTAAAGGTAACCTCTATGTTGACCTTGTTTAACTAAGTCAAACATTATAATAACCATTCCACATATTATTATATGAAGAATTTCTTTACAAAAAGAGTTGTCAAGCAATATAACAGGCTGTCCAGGGAAGTGCTTCAGTCACCACTACAGGAGGGATTTAAAAGACATGTAGATGTGGCAGTTAATGAAATGGTTTAGTGGTGTACTTGTTAGTGCTGGGTTAATGGTTGAAATCGATTTTCTAAGAGGTCTTTTCCAAACTAAATAATTCTATGATTCCATTTTAACAGCCCTTGGTATCTCTGTCCTTCAAGACTTCTTTTGAATCCCTGTTCTCTACAATACAATTCCACCCCTTTTTATAAACGTTTCTTATGTTTCCTACCTTTCAGAAAGTCTGCAACCTTGTATTTTAGTGTACTGATCTAATGTGATTTACATTTTTTTTCCTTTGTTAATATTCAGTACTAAATTTTATGCACTGGACCAACTGAGATCCGTCATTGTGCTTTGGTGACCACTACTGTTGCAGTCTCATTGCATTACTTATGCATTTTTATTAGCAATGACTTGCTATTTACATGTCAGTCATGGTGTAAATCCATTAAAAGGTTGAAAAAGAATATTAAAGGATATTATGTCTGCTTCCCTAGGAAATCTGCACTTTTTATGCTTTTCAGTAAAAAGGAATCAAAGCACTGAAAGGCTTCACCAATAATTTTTGGTTTCTGACCTTTTGGCTCTTTACAATCTTCTCTATGGTTGATTAACAGACACCTTCCTTTCCCCTTCCAGGTGTAGATAAATCTTCCTACTTAAGCCATCCACTTTTTTGTCAGTATTCTGATATGATGTGCAGAGCAGCATAAAATGCTCTCCCTTTGCAATTGACCAAGCTCTCTCACATTTCTTCTCTTTGCAAGTCTGATGGCACGGAGGAGAAGATTTCTGGATAGAAGCTCTAGCTGGCCATGCGTGGCCATTTTTTAGAGATTGCAGAGTTGGTAACTAGCAAGGTAGGGGAGTGTGCATCCTCAATTAACTGCACTCATCTGCTGAGGAGTGGCTTATTAAATCAGAATTAAGTGTGCTTTTTCAGCTTGTTCTTACTTTAAATCCTGCAATTTCCAGTTTTAAAGTGATAGGTTAAATTTCTTACTCATCCTAATGCAATTTAATTCCTGTTTGTTTACATTCCTCAAAGTGGGAAAAGAATGTAGAACAGTACAAATTAATTATTTGAATTTAATTTGGATGGTGAGAATCACTCTGTAAGCTTTCTTGGGCCTTCTTCCTCTGTGGACTTTCAGGTTAATTAATTCCTATGAACTCCTAGCCCTGAGATGTTTTTACTGGTAGCACTTTTATTAATATTACATTACTGGCATAAGTATATGATAAAATGAAATAAATGAGATACTTCATTCTCTCATTTACTTAGTGTCTAGGCTGGCAAGTGACATGCTTTTTTTTTTTTTTGACATGAGTTTCTTATGTAAAAAGAAAATGATTCTGTAGTCAGATATGCAGCATTGTTTATGTTCTTTTACTGTAATGGCTATTTGGACAGCATTCTCAGTAACCACTCTGCATGCTTGTAAAGATTAGTGAGTAATACAGTTCATGGGAAATTTTATGAGTTGAAGTAGATAAGAGTATGAGATGTTTGTCTTCTGGATGTCTGCTTTAACCTCTAAAGTATACAGTGTACATCACAGCTTCATTATGTTTTCCCCTTTTATTCTTATTGTACTTGGTTTTGTGTCGCAGAAAAGAACCTTTTCTTTTTCCTTGTATTTATCTTTTCCTTCCCCCAGCTCCTAGCTCTATTTCAGCACCGTCCACTTGACATTTTCCAATGCCTTTAACTCTGGAGGCAGTATTCTTGTTATGTTCCTATATTATTTATGCTATTTTTACAGTCAAGAGTAAGTTGATGTTTTGTAGACCATTTTCATTACTTAGTTATTCAGTTGACAGGTAAAAATACTTCTTCAGAGGAACATAAAATTTTGTTCTCCTTTCTGTTATTGATTCTGTTGGTTTTCATTTGTTTTTTCTACCTTAGTCTTCAGTATACAGTATTTTGGGAGGTTTTTCTCATGATCATTTTTCCTCTGGGTTTTTCCCTATTACTTCTTCGTAGCCTTCTTTTTTTTTTTTTTTTTTCCTTTACATATCTCTTTCACTATTTTCTCTTTAAGAGAGAGTACTTGGGCTGGTTTTGAGTCCTTTTTGGAACTTTGACAAGTGCTTCATCTTAACTTCAAGGGTTTCAATTGAAGGAGAGAGAGCAATAAAACTGGAAGCAGAGACTTGAAATGACTCTGAAACTAGTGCTCCATAGCTAGTTCAGTATGTTTACTCTTCTACTTGTTGGCTTAATCCATGACAGTTCAAGCTCCTAAACTTGAAATGTCTGTAGCTTTCTGTTGTTTTCTTCTAATTACTTGTGATGAGAAACGGGGTTTTTTTTTTTTACTTCTTGTTGTACATATTTGCTATAAATGGTAAACAAAGTAGTGATAAATGCAGAGAGTAAATATTGAAATATTTATTTCAGTCAAATGTCTATTGAGCAACTTGGAATTCGGAGAAACAGTGATGTGGCAATATTATTGTCTTGTCATCACAAATTCTGCTGGGAAGATTCCAGATTAGTTAATGTTATGTTAAACTGAATCCTCCTCCCTCTTGTTTTTCACTCAGGAATGTTTTGATATTGTGATCGTGGAAATATGAGTAAATTTTTTTTTACTAAGTTACTCATACTGCTTGAAGGAACTCCATAGCCTCTAGCTCAGGAAAAGAAAAAAAAATAGAAAAGGGAATTATCATTAACTTCATGAAAAATTCCCAGACTCATAACAAAGTTTAAAAGAAAGTATAAATAAAGACAGACAGAAAGGTATAAAACCCAACATGAAATTACTGTGTATTAAAGGTAGATTGTGTATGACTAATGTGTTAACCTTACATGTTATGTGCCAACTCATTTTTTAGGTAGAGAGAGTAAAGTAAATCTTATATTTGTGGGATTCAGTTAAGCATTTTATAGCATTAGATAAGGATAATGTTTTCATTAAACTGAAGGAGAAGGGGATTTGTGTAAGAAATGCAGGGTGGGAAAGGAAAAGAAAAATAATCAGCAGTATTAAAAGTCAAGCTAGGCGGAAGATTATTAAGTACAGCTCTTCCAGTTTTAGAATCAACCTTTTAAGTTATTTTTGTTAAAGGTGGTTGCACAAGAAATAGGAAAATGTTCAGGAGATGTAGAAGGCATCATGGATACACAGAAAGGTTAAGCTAGGCAGGAAGACTTGGGTGATAGAGAGGACTGGCATATTAGAAATGCAACAAGATAGACTTTCAAGTCTAAAATGTAAGATTAATAACAGAGGCACTAGTAGTGCTTACTCTGTTGCCACCTGAGGGTTATTCAGTTGAAAACCACAGAACAGAAGTGTTATATTATTAAGTATTTGCAAGATAATCTGAGAAGAACTAATGTGGTTATATTACTGGAGAGGCAAATGTGATTTTTAAGATGTGTTGAGCTATATATTTCTGGTATAGATACATAAATATTCCTATTATACAAAACACTGTTAGCCTTTTATGTGGTATATTGTCTACCATTCTTGGCTTTTGTATTTCAGAACAGGAGCAAGTATGGGGAAGGGCTGTGAAGGATGATCAAGACAGTGGATAGATTTTTATATAGAAAAGTTCTGAAATACTTAAACTTGTTCCCTTTTGTAGCAAAGGCTGATAGGGAGTAGGAAAGTTCACCTTGAGGGTAAACAAAATAAATAAGCTATATAAATTACAGGACAGTATTGACACAGAACAAAATAATGTATGTTAAAATATAGCCAAGGTGAACAGTAGGAGATTCCTAAGTATCAACTCAGCTTCTAGATCATCCTCCCAGCAGAAGCAAGTAATCTCATTTGTTTTCTAATAGACCTTAACAGATAAGGAGGATTACATTATGCAGTTGTCTGCAACTCATGGATCTTGACTGCTTAATGTGGGATTTTCTTGCATTCTTGCATTTGAAATGTTTCAAAATGGGAAGCATCTTTGTTACGTTTTCTGACTATTTTTTTTAAAAAATGGACAGATGCTTTTGAATGTCTTTCTGTTAATATGTTTCCATCACATGGTTTTCTTTGTAATTCTTACATAGTCAGTTAAACATTCTTTTGCTTAAGGATTTTCTATAACTAGGTCAAAATTGGCTTCATAAATGACCATAGCAAATATTAAATAGAGAAAAAATACTGAATCATTCAGAATTAATTAAATTCATTTAAAGTTTTTAAAGATTTGACTAATAATTTAACACCATCTTTCAAATGAAATAATCTGGGACAAGTATACATGAATTTTCTTCTTTTAATTCTCATCTAGGTAGCTGGGAGGAGGTCAGCATTCAAATAAGGGATGTCTGTGGCTAAAACTGGTACATAGTGTAGGCCTTGCTCACTTTACATTAAGAATGTTTTTGGAGGATGTGACAGTAAGCTAGAAGAGAACAGCCAGACTAATTCATCATAGAATCATAGAATGGTTTAGGTTGGAAGGGATCTCAAAGATCATCTTGTTCCAACTCTCTGCTGTGGGCAGGAACACCTTCTACTAGACCAGCTTGCTCCATGCAACCTGTTCCAGTGCCTCACCACCCTCACAGTAAAGAATTTCCCACTCATGTGCAGCCTCTCATCCACCAGCCCCCCAGAGTGCCTCTTGGCAGAGCTGCTCTCAATCTGTTCGTCCCCCAGCCTGTGCTGATACCAGGGGTTGCCCCGACCCCGGTGCAGCACCTTGCTCTTGGTCTTGTTAAATCTCATGAGATTCCCATGGGCCCGTTCTTGAGCTTGTCCAGGTCCCTCTTGACGTCATTCCATCCCTCAGGTGTGACAACCTCCCCACTCAGCTTGGTGTCATGTGCAAATTGGCTGAGGGTGCACTTGATCCCTTTGTCTATGTTATTAATGCAGATATTAAATAACAATGGTCCTAATGCAGATCCTTGAGGGACACCACTTGTCACTGAAGTCCATCAGGATTGAGACACTAACTGCTACATTCATGCTGCACTGTCTTATCCATCTAACAGTCTATTCATCAGATGTGGTTCTTTCCAGTTTAGAGAGTGGGATGTTGTGGGGAGTGGTTTGGCAACTAAATCCACTTATTCCCCTCAGGACTCTGTTGCAGCCCATCAGGTCCCAGAAACTTGTTCATATTCAGGTTCCTCAAGTGGTCATGAACCTGACCTTTTCTTATAGGGACTTTGGTGGTGTGAGAGAGGTTGCCATTGAAGACTGAGGCAAAAAAAGTTGTTGAGTACCTCAGCCTTCTCTTCAATTATTTTTTCCAACACTGTTTTTCAGCAGGGAACACTTTCTTTGACCTTCCTTTTCTGGTTAACCTACTTGTAGATGCCCCTCTTGTATTCTTTACATCCCTTGCCAGGTTCAGTTCCAGCTTCACCTTGGCCCTCCTCACCCCATCCCTACACAACTGTGCTTCATTTCTATACTCTTCCCAGGTTACCTGTCCTTGTTTCCATGCCTCTGCATTTGCTTCTCTCCCTTTAGTTTGACCAGCAGTTCCCTACTCAGCTACACTGATCTCTTGTTTTCCTTGGCAAATTTCTTGCTCTTGGGAGTTGCTAGCTCTTGTTCTCCATGGAAGACTTCGCTAAAGATCTGCCAGCTCTGTTCTACTCTCTTGTCCCTGAAGGCAGTCTCACAGCGGACTGTATTGGCTATCTCCTTGAAGAAATGGAAGTTTGCTTTTCTAAGGTTCAGGAGCCTAAGTTTACTCTTTACCTGACCCATATCCCTCAGGACTGGAGCTACACCAAGGCATGGTCACTGTAGCCCAGGCTGCCTCCAGTCTTGATGTCCATTAGCTTGCTTGCATTGGTGACCAGCAGTATCACATCCCCTCTGGTAGGGCTGTCTGTTGCTTGGTTCAGGAATCATAAGTAGAATCATCAAGGTTGGAAGAAGCGTTTAAGATCATCAAGTACAATATCAATGCAGCACTACCACTCTTACACCACTAAACCACAACATCCAGTGCCAGATCTAGATGCCTCTTAAACACCTCCAGGGAGGGTGACTCCACCACCTCCCTGGGCAACCTATTCTAATACCTCACAACCTTGATCATGAAAATTTTTTTTTTAATATCCAATCCCAATTGCTCCTGTCTCAGCTTAAAGCCATTTCCTCATCTTGAATCTCAACAAACCCAGCTCCCTCAGCTGTTCCTCATAAGACATATTTTCTAGGAGCCTTGTTGTGCTTCACTGGACATGCTCCAGCTCCTCAAACTGAGGGACCCTAAACTGAACGCAGCACTTGGGGTATGGCCTCACTAATGCTGAGTACAGGGGGGTTCCCTAATCCTGCTGGTTACACTATTGATACAGATGCCATTGGCCTTCTTGGCCACCTGGACATTCTGCTGGTTCATATTCAGCCAGCTGTCAACCAGCATTGCCAAGTCCCTTTCTGCTGAACAGCTCCTCCTCCAGCCTGTAGTGCTGCATGGGGGAGTTGTGAGAGCAGGACTCTGGCCTTAGTGAACCTCATGCAGTCATCCTTAGCCCACTGATTATCTGGGCAGGTCTCTCTGCAGAGCCTTCCTACCCTCCAGCAGATCAACAGCCACACCCAACTTAGTGTCATTGGCAAATTTACTGCACTCAATCGCCACATCCAGATCATCAGTAAACACATTAAACAGAGATTAAACAGGACCAGCCCCAAAACTGTGCCTTGGAGAACAGCACTAGCAACTGGCTGCCAACTGGATTTAGCTCCATTCACCACAACTCTCTGGGCCCAGCCATCCAGCCAGGTTTTAACCATCAGAAAGTCCACCCATCCACGCTGCAAGCAGACAGTTTTTCTAGGAGGGTGGTGAGGGAAGTAGTGTCAAAGGCCTTACTGAAGTCCAGGTAGATGACATCCACAGCCTTTCTCTTATCTACTAAGGTGAGTCGCTTTGTCACAGAAGGAGATCAGGCTGGCCAAGCAGGGCTTTCATTTTGTAAGTCCATTTTGGCTGGGCTTGATCCTCTCGTTGTCTTGTGCTATGCAATGTCACCCTGGATGATCTCTTCCTTAACCTTGCCTGGAACGGAGGTCAGGCTGACAGGCCTGACCCCAGATCATCCTTCCGACCCTTCTTGTAGATGGGTGTTACATTTGCTAATTTCCAGTCAGCTGGAACTTTATCAGTTGACCAGAACTGCTTTTAGATTATTGGGAATGGTTTGGCTAGTTCTTTCACCAGTTCCTCCATTACTCTGGGGTAGATCCTATCTGGGCCCATTGTCTTGTGAGTGTTTAATTAGCATAGCAGGTCACTAACCACCTCCTCCTCATTTATGGGGACTTCACTCAGCTCCCCATCACCAGCTTCTAGCTCTGGGACCTGGGTATTCTGAGGACAGCTGGTCTTGATATTAAAGACTGAGGCAAAGAAGGCATTAAGTATCTCTGCCTTTTCCTCATCCCCTGTCACTCCTCTCTGCATTTGTTAAATGCAGAGAGTAGTGACAGGGGATGAGGAAACACTGAAGACCTTCCTTTTGCTGCCAATATATTTATAGAAACTTTTTTTGTTGTCTTCAACTATAGTGGCTAAATCAAGTTCTACATGGGCTTTGGCCCTTCTAATTTTCTCCCTAGATGACCTTACGACATCCTTATAGCCCTCCCAAGTTACCAGATCCTCCTTCTAGAGGTGATATATTCTCCTTTTCACCCTAAGTTCTCTGTTTAATCAGGCTGGTTAAGAAGTTGTCTTCCATGCATTCCTGGAGTCTCCTGGATTGCCTACAGCTTATCCTGCTACTTTCCCAGCAGATGTCAGGGTGGTTAAAGTCCCCCAGCAGGACAAGAGCCTGTGAGCAAAATCCTTCCTGGATTTTGGAGCAACAAGGCTTCATCTATAGGCTCTGCTTGATCAGGCAGCCTAGTCTCTAGTAGATACAGCTCAAGAATAATGGACTGTAGGTCTCAAAAGGAGTACTTGGAAAAGAGAGCCTCTTTGTTCCCAGGTGTTGTTGTGGATCTGCTGAAAGAACCAGAAGGTTCACTGTGTGGAGACAAAAGTGACTATACTGGATGTTTCCTTCTTCAAACCATAGAACTCACATCTGTAAGAAATGCACGTGGCTAATGGACTGCTTAGGAAAATAGGATATAGCCAGGGAACAGCTGCACTAAGCAACTTGCTCCCCTAGAGAAATTTCAAATGTTGCGGAGAAAAAGTTGTTCACAGCAAATGCTCTTTCCTACTCCCCTGCATGGTCTGTGGCTCTCTATCCATCCACTCACAAAGCTCACAGCATTTTCCTGATTAAACAGTGCCAGCAGGGCTGCCAGCTTGATTGACTTCATATGAAAAAAGGAGCCAGATAGAAAAAGTGCAGAGAATGACCCTTTCAGCAGATCTGGCGTCTGAAGAGTGATTTTCCCATTCGGTGTTGTAGCTCATATTTTAGTGGCTTTTATCTTGGCCACTGAAATATGGTCCCAGTTCCTCTTCACTTTGCATTATGGAATGGGAAAAGGGTAATACTTCCTATAACACTTGTGTAGTGGGGAAGTAATTGGGTTTACTTGTTCTTTTTTACTTAGTTTAAGAATATGCCGACTATTCAAAATTGGAAAAAACTTCACGGACGTTTTAGCATGAGGCTAAATCTAAATAAACTTCCTGGTTTTTGTGAGCTGCATCTTGCAATTGCTTTTTTTCCCTTTCAAAGAAGAAGGTAACAATGTTTATCAAGAACATTTATGCCATTGAGGAATCCATAGAAATGCAGGAAATGCAGTATGAACACATAACGTATGTACTAATACTTTATTTGTCTTTGTGTGTGTGGATTTGATGGCCAAAAAGGAAGAGGCCCCAAGGGCTCCTTAGCATGCAATTAATATTTTGGCTAGAAAAGCAGCAGATTGTTTCAGTATGCTTACATGTTATGACATCATATTCCAGTAAAATTATAATGAACAGAATTTTTGTTTGTCTCTGTGGCAAACCAAAATGAGTTTTCTAATTGTCAGCAGACCTTGGTGATTTATTTAATTATAGTGGCGCCCACTCACACCAACTTAGTTGAGGTCTGTCAGCATTTCTGTTATGAACCCCTATTTTTAAGGGTTTATAACTAGTTGTAAATATTTACTCGTTGCTGGAACTTGACATCCAAGGTCACATTCATAGAGCAAATATCCTTTTTCAGGTTGACTATTCTAGTGGCATTAGCTAAAAAGTAGATTTCTGTGAACTTAGATGCAGTAGATGTTCACAGTAAATGCTGTGAACTTAAAGGGAATAAAGGGAACCTGCTTTCCAGACCTCTTATTTGAAGAATCTTTTTAAGAATCTCAAATGTCCAGAACAGCCAGATGAAAATGAGCTTGTTTTTATAGGTTATATATGACTGATTGTGTATTATCTGTTATCACAAACTGAATGTATTATTTCACATGCCATTTTGTTGTCTTCTAGCCTTACAGTCTTCTGTCATTTGTCTGTGTTGGTCAGCTTATGTTCTGAGGAGTATGTCAGTATAATCTGAAAATCTCTTTTACATAAGAATTTTCTCCAAGGAAAATCCTAACATTTGTAGCTGCCATTTAGAAAGCAGGAAGATACATATTTTCTAAATGAAGATAATTTAAAATCTTTTAGAGACCTAATGAGTCCATATGTGAGATGTTACTGTTCAAAATCCTGTCTATTTCAGTTCTGTGGCTGAACAGAGTGACTGAGGACTGAGGAGTGTAGAGCTGATGTGTAGATGTTCTTATGATGGAAAATATTGTGCTGATATATTATTGCAGAATAATCACTAAATTCTATATAAATATTCCAAAGATTGCTAATGCTTTCAGCCCTTTCTGGTAACTCATATGTAGTATACTAGGAAGGTTTGTTAATGATCAGTGGCAGATACAGCATTTTGCCTTTGCATGGGCTTGTTCTTTACATGAGTGTACATCTTCAGGATGCAGAATCATTCATTATTAAAACTCAGTTTAATTGTCACACTGTACTTTCAGACTGTAATACTATGATTGCTTTTGAGGCTTTTGGTAATACAGTCTCTGTCCTCACCACTGAAAAGAGGAGGATGTTGTTTCCTTTGACATGTTCCTTGTTGTAGAGAAGCCAGTAGCCTCACAGATTTTGTTCATTTTCTGAGGATTTCAGGTGTTCCTTTGCACTTTCCTGGCAATGCTCATATTATCAGTGCTGTGCTACAACTCTGCTTGAGGCCAAGGAGAGCAAGAAAAATTTAATCAAAACCATGTAAAAGCCTAATCATTCTGGCAATGCCAAAGAGCTGCATGAGGCTCTAGAGCCACAGGCTGAATATCATTTTTCCTTATTATCACATAAATAGCTCCCTAAACACTCTTTAAAAGAAAAGGTGGGGAGGGGAGAGGGAAAAAGAGAAGGCTTGTTGTGGGATTTGAGTTTATAAAGTGGATTAAGTTCATGTGCTTTCCTCCTTTGTATGCAGTGGGGAGAAAGGTAGGTCTAGTAACTCAACAGGAAACAGGAACTTCTGATGGATATTGTATTTTCCCTAAATCTAGGTAGTTGATAACAGCACTACCTCATTTCTTTCTATTTAAAGAGGATTGTGAAGTAATGAGGTGGGACATGCTGTCAAGGTGCCTACTGCTTTTGCATGACACAGCTTGTCTTGTGCTAAACGACAGCCAACACATGCAGCCATTTCCAGTTCTGCATCTTCTGGAATGGTGGGAAGATTCCTGGAACTCTTCATGGAACTTGAGAGTACCTGTTGCTGCAGGGAAAAGAGATCTACAGGAGGCTGTGGCTTCTAGCAAGCTCTAGCAGCTGCCAGGAAGCTCTGTCAGCTACTCCTGGTCAAAAGCTGCATTGAACTTTCCTTCCAGTCATCTGATTAGAGAGGGTCAAGCACCCTCTCAGCAGGTGCTGGGGAAGAGCAGATGTAAGTGCAGGGCCTAGAGCACTGCTCCCAGAGACAGGCAGCAGGCACAGCAGATTGCACAGCAGAAGATGGAAAAGGGAGTCGGAAACTCTGCTGAGGATGGGGCTGTGCTCAGCAGTGCTGGTGATGCACCACCTGGCACAGTTCCTAGCACCATCTGGAGCAGCTCTCCTGGGACATCAGAGATCTTGAGTAAGAGCTAGCTCCAGAGCTCTAGCTAGGCTGTAGACATAGTGGTCTTGTCTGGAGGTGTGCTGTGTCGAAAGATTTGTGGTTTTGTCCTTTACCAAGTAAAGGAGATGCAGGAAGATGTCAACAAACTGCTGACATCACTAGATCAAATGAGTAAGAGGTCACTTGGATTTTCTCTAAGACCCTGCAAGTACAAGAGCATGAATTCCCAGCCATACCAAAGGAGGAGCAGGGAGTGTCAGTGCTAATTGGACTGGGAAACTGGGAGGGAGTCCTGTGATGGCAAGAGCTGGAAACTGGTAATTTTTGGCATTGGGAAGAAGATTTCTGCTCCATCTGCAAGTCTGCGACAAAATCAGTGCCAAGTGTTTGAGTTCCATTCGGCATGTAGGAACTTTGTAATAGTTTTCCAGAAAGTGTGGTCCAACACTAGAACAGGTCATCCAGAGATGTTGTGGAATCTTCATCCTTGGAGACCTCCACAATACCTTGGACAAGACCTGAACACAACAGTGTAACTTCAGGTCTTGACCATGTTCTGGATGCTGATTTGGAACAGATAACCTCCATAAGCCTTTCTAGCAGGAGTTATAAAATTTTATGAAAATATTACATAAACAAAAGCATTTCCTGGCCTTAATAATTCTTGATAAGTGTGTTAAACTGTAATCAAGAAAGCAAAGGAAATACCCACTTTTTGCATGTCATAAAGGCAATTTGCCTCACTCCTCCAAGGCCCTATAGCCAGAAGCATATTGGAGCCAGAGTTATGCTTGGTTCTTTCCATATAAATGTAGTTTTAGAATTAGGCACAAAGTTTAGGGACATTGAGGCCAGAGTACTTATTCACACTTGTCTGGTTCTGAAGTGTGCTGCTGTCTGGTCAACTTTATATTTTGTTTTACAGTTGAAATAACTGGGTTACATTTATTAATGAAAATTCAGAAAGTGATATAAAAAAGTTGCCGTCCGTGTCCACAGATGAAAGGGGAAAGAGCACACTTTAAAAAGGATCCTTTAAGAGGAATAAGGAAAATATAGTACTGTGTTTGATTGAATCTAGGTTGAGTCAACCTAATTTTGTTGTAATGGACCTTGCTTTTGTCCATGCTTTTGGAATCCTGGAATCCTCGGCTTTCTTACATTGCTGTAAAATATGAACAAGTTATTTGTCAAGTGAGGATCTGTTTCTGCTGGGTATATTCTCTGTCATCTGACTTTGTTGTCCCTTAGAGCTGAGCTATGATGACAGGTTTCATATGAACAGCCTCAATCCTTCTTCCTCCATGCCACTTGTCTGTGGGACAGGAGTTGTCTCCCAGGCAGGGCTTCCATTGGAGCTTTTGATTCTCCTTAGTTTCATTTTCTCAAGACTCAAACCAAGAGGAGAGCAGAGCTAAGCTGTTAGGCTGATAAATGGTAGAGGTCATTGCAGAGCTCCACAAATGTAGGTGAAGAGCTGGTTTGCACATAGGAGCTGCTGTCAGATTTACCAACTGCCTTGCTGTGAAACAGTCCATGTATTTGAGTACTGGGTCTTATTCTGGGAGAAAAGATAATGTTTTATCCCCAAATACTACTCTATTTTACATAAAATGGATGAGTAAAATTCCTAACTTGTATTGTTGTTTTCTTTTCATGACTTCCTTCCAGGTATCACTGCCCAGTGCCTAAAATTTTCTATGTCCAGTTAACTGTTGGCAACAGTGAGTTTTTTGGTGAAGGAAAGACTCGTCAAGCTGCTAGACATAATGCTGCAATGAAGGCCCTTCAAGCTCTTCAGAATGAGCCTATTCCAGAAAAATTACCTCAGGTCTGTGTTTTCAGGAAACTTTTTTTTTTAAATAACTTGCTTTTTCACTGCTATGTTGTTAAGTGGCATATATTGCTGCTTAAAAATTAAAATGTTGTGTCATATTTTAAAAAATACTGAACAGAAAAATTATTCTCAGAATAATCTTTCTAAATTGAAAGTAAAAATATAATAACATTTCCCAGTCAAAGAAGCCAAGTACTTGCAAGACCTCTGGGAGCAGCTGAAGACCACTTGGGACACTGTAGGTTCTCGACAGCAGGTGTGTGTTTGTAGGAGACTAAATTGAATCCTCAGTCAAGTAGATCTCTGTGGCTTGGTTATGCTGAGGTTAAGGGGCACTGGTTGCAGGTTAGTCATGAACAACACCTCTGTCACTTCATGGGTTAGAGCTGTAGGTGGCTGGAGAAAGCTGGAGGTAACACTTTGCCGAGATCATGATGGAGGGGGTACGAAGTGTTGCACCGTGTGGAGCTGAGTGTAGGTCTCCAGAGAACTCGAGACTGGTTAAAACAGAGTTTAAGGGCTTCATGGTGCCAAGGTTCAGGCTCCTCCCTGCTGCTGCTTGTGAGAAGTGCACACAGGGCACCATGCAGTGGTGCGGTGTGCTTTCACCATGGGACATGGTCCATCTTAGTAAAACTCTATTTCCTTCAACAAAACTGGCCAGCTCGGTTATCTGTGGAAGATGATTGATTCATCGCTCCTCAAACACAGGATATGGGTCAGAGCCAGTGCACATCATACTCTGGCTGGCCTCAAATACATTATGAGGTTGAGCTTCTTTCTTCCCCACTCCCTGACAGTGTGCTCCTGAGGGAGCAAGGACAGACCTGCTGGTACTCATCTGGTAATCCCATTAGTAACTCAGTGAACTTGACTGGAATGGGATCCATGGAATATAGCACAGTACTTACTTGCATAGGTCTATCTTTTGGCCTTCATGGCCATCCTTAATGCAGCCTTCTGTATATTCTTCTTCTATTTCAAGTTATCATTTTTTCCTTTTATTAGAAAAACTTAATAAAGGATAAAATCTTTTATGCATGTTAAACCACTGAAAAGGAGTATTGCCATCTTAATACCTAATTGGGCAAATGTGTAGAAGAGCATAAGGTGAGCAGAAGCAAGAAGCAATCAGCCAACAGGGCAGGGCTGCTGGTGAATGTGCTTTCACAAAGAGCTATTGTGTGTCTGCCAAAGCACCTCTGCTGTCTCATAGATGTGAGGCTAAGAAAGGCCTTGCAATTAAAGTGTCAGTTGTGGGAATGAGGATCAAATTTAAATCCAAAGTGCCTGAGACACTCCTGAACATATTTTATCTTCCAAAGGCTTGAAACTTCATTGCTCAGTACTAATGTCTGAACCTTGATCCTCCCTTCTCTCCACTCACTGTTAGGTTCTTTACTATGTTTGCTGAAAAAATATGCAGGGAGTTAAATGTAGGGGCAGAAGGGACAGTGAGGGATATTCTGGGCAGATGTGTTTGTATTGATTATGAAAATTTAAACTATAGTTTCTAGTTTAGACTATACATATCTGATTAAACTAGAGTACAGCTAGAAAACTTAAACATTCTTGACTTGAAGGCTTGCTGAAAGTCCAGTGGGCATGATATTATTTTATGTGAATTGTGCCAGTGTTTGATTATTATCCATTTCAAAGATAATTTGTGAGGAATTTATTTTAGAATTCATTTAGCTTCATTTTCTATTGATTTGGTGTTTTCTTATGTTTGCTAAATGTAACCAACAGTTATCAAAAATCTCTCCAATATATATTTAGAAATTATTCTTAAGTATTTTTAATTTTTTTATAGAACTGATTGTTTTCACAGTGTCTCAGTGCAAAGTTGTTTTTTCTAATCAGTAGTTCATTCTTTGGGCTTTTTTTTTTTTTTTTTTTTTGCCAGCTTTTTAAGATTATCAGTGTCCTTTATAAAGCACAAACTTAATTGAATACAATATCAAGTAATAGTCTCTCTAATGTTTTTTACAGAATAGTAGTATCCCATTCTTTATATTCCCAAATATTTTTTTTTTTTTACTTTTAAATATTGTCCTTTTAACTCTGCTGATCTTTCTCAGTGAAACTAATCAATGCTTTGCCTGTCCTGTAAGTAATGGTCTACATTCTTGATTTCAGTGGTAGTTTAATTTCATTATATGAAATGAGCTACTGGTCCTACATAATTTCATTGTAATTATTATGTTATTGTTATTTTTATTGTTTTGCACAGCACTTCTTTTTTTCTGGAGGTTCTATAAACTTTACAATGTTTTTTTTTTGTATTTAGCTCCAGATCAATATCAGGCATGTAAATGGCTTTTTCAGAATAAAAATTTTGCAACAATTTCATGAGACAAAAGGTGTTCTTTGTCTGCATGCTGTAGCTGAGTGCTGGATTTTTGGCCCTGTGTTATCTTAAAGATTAATATATAAAGAGTTAAAAAATGGTAGATAAAGGATTGATCAATTTCATTGTAATGTGAAGAACCTAGTGCTTTTTTAATGTTGTTTTAGAACTGTGGTATCTGGATTTTGTAGCTATGCTGGTGGCTGAAGATTTAGATCAGACTTTGTTATGTAAGATGGGAGCTCTGCAGGAATCCACCTAATTCAGCCCAAGTGTCTTTGATGTTTACCTCCACTAATAAAAAATTAGGAGCCTGGCCAAGGTTACATGGCTGTTGAGAGATCCCAGTTTGAAGTATTTCAGAGCTTTGCAGTTTGAAAATAGCTGGAAGTGAAGCCTCTGAGAACTAAGGAAATGTGGCCTGCGGGACAAACACCAAAGGCAGTAGTTGCAAAAGGCAAAACTCTGACTGATCCTCGTGCTAATGGTTGTATGAGAAAATTTAGATTTACCTGAAGAGTAAAGCAAAGCTGAATTTTAGGCAGAATAATGTTTCATGTGCCTTTTGTTTTTTTATCTCTTTGCCTCTCTGTTTGTTATGTTCCTATGGATAAATAAATAATGTTCTGTGTTGAGCAAGCTGTTCCCTGTCACTACCTTTTCACACTGGTCATAACTCCCAGAGGGAAGTTGATGGAGGGGCCATTAACCAGCTGGACCTGCTGAGGACACCTGTAACCTGGTGACCCAGTCAGAGTGTGGGGGTGATTGACTGAATTTCTTCTGAGAGAAATGCAGAATTTCTTCTGTATTTTCCAACAAGCACAGATTTCCTCCTTGCTTAGAAGGGGTACCCACAGAGAGCCTGAGAAAGGGGTCAAAGGATCTGTTTGGTCCTCATGTTTGACACAAGTGTGTACTCAGACAATTGCTATCCATGTCATTAATAAGGCTAACATCCATAGACATTATTTTGCTGTTTATAATTAATTTATAAATTAAGGTGTATGTGTTCATTTGTTGTGAAGCATAAGCACAATATATATGGCTTTGGTCAGCAGATGTCTGATACTGGGGTGCTGAGATGGATGTACAAATGCTGATTTACAGCCTGACAGGAGACTTCAAAAGTCTTTAAGAAATGGTGGGGAGAAGGATATTATATTTTGTTGATCTTCTAAGAATTCAAGTATGATTATGTATGCATCATTTTCAGAATGGAGAAACAGGAAAAGAATCAGAAGAAGATAAAGATGCAAACAAATCTGAGATCAGCGTAGTGTTTGAAATTGCTTTGAAGCGCAATATACCTGTCACTTTCGAGGTATGTGTTACATTTCTATCTGTGTTACATATTTGTCTTGCTAAGAAAGTATTAAAAAAAGGTACCACTAAAACTCAACACAGATAATATTCCTATATGAAAAATAAGAATTTTATATTCATGGAAATTATACAAAAAATTGTCAGTGTATCAGAGTCTAAGACAATGACTTTTTACTGGTAAAATAGATGCTCTTTCAGAACTTTTAGAGATCTAATATTTGGTTGCAAACACTTGGATGGCAGAAAGACAGTTAAACCATTTTCTGTACAGAGCTGTGGGATTAGAATCTGCAGCCACACTCAATCTGATTTTAAAAAACCTTCAGAAGTGTTAGCCAAAGTCTTTGCTTTAACTTGTTGGCATTCATGTGCTAGAAAAGTTCCAATTGAAACATTTCACCTTCAGTGTGCTGTCTTCAGAAAGTCATGAGTATCTTCCACTCTGATTCTGTTTCACTTATCTATTTCTACTTAAGGTTTCATGAGTTTTTTTGTTTGTTTCATATGATTTTATCTATGAACCCACTTCTGACACCTTTGTTTACCTGAAGTAATAAAGAGCATTTGGAATAGCTCCAGTGCTATCAATGGAGTAACTATGGGAGAATGAGTGATGCAGGATTTTTTTTCTGATGAGAAAGTTCTTACAAAACCTTGTTGTAAAAATCTAACACTGTTGTGGTAGGAAGCATCAGATTTTCAAGCTGATTGTGGTTTGTTTTTGGGCTTTTGTTGTTGTTGTCGTTGTTTTAGTTTTGGTTTGGGTCATTTTTGTTTGTTTTTTTGTTGTTGTTTTTGGTGAGTGTTTGTTTGTTTGGGGGGTTTTGTTTGTTGTTGTTTTGTTTGGTTTTTTAATAATGCAGAAAATGCTAATGTAAGTGCTTTTTATCATTTTATTTTTCTGAATTTTGTTTTACTTTTAAACTGAGTATGCATGAAAGATGTAGATAGTGTTTATACTGGTGATGGTTATATTCTCCAGTGCTTTTTCCTGTTAAAGTATAGGCATGTATTTGCATGTGAAAAGAATCAAAACCCCATAAGCTGTGGCATGCCTTGCAGTGTGCTGTATGCAGTTTACTGACATGTTTGGCCCGTGTCCCTGAATTGGCCAAATAAGCTATTTGGACCTTCTTAGGAATCTGAGAAATCTATCAGAAGGTAGGTAAGAAAGACAAAGACTATTGTTCATGACTAAGTAATTCCTTGGTATAGCAAAGGCATATATGCCTCATATACGTGGTCTGTGTGATATGGGCTAATTAGAACATAAGAGAATGTAAAGTCTAGAGGATAAAACTGGAGTGTCTGGGGCTGTTGGTGTATCAGTTTGCCACTACATGCCAATCACCCAACTCATAGCTAAGAGCAGACATAATGGAAACACATGCTTGTGTTTCAAAAAGGAAGCTGATAATTAATGTCTCATTTTTCAAACATTTTTTTCTTCCTTAAACATTTAAAAATATTTGGAATAGTTTTGTACCAATCAATGCACTAAAATGTAAGGGGATGTATGGTCACTGGTCACAGAGGAGCTTGGAAGCTGTAAAGAAAAGAGGGGTAGAGCTTTGAATGTCCTCATCACTCCTGTTTGAGTTTATTCAAGGGAGAGCATTTGGTAAGGACAGAGTGAAGGCAGAAATACTTTGTAAGGAAAAATCTAATGTGCCACTTGGCAAAGAATGTTAGCAACATTGAAAAAAGACAGTTTTTTGCTCTCCTGACAGGTTTTGTGTTATTTCGTGCCTTTAAATCTAAATATAGGTGACATTCTCAAATAGAGTTTTGATTGAACTTGGTTTTGGCATACTTTTCAATAAAACTGCTAAGCAATTATGGATAATCCCCAGGATCTGATGTTTCTAATAGGATTTTATTCACTAATGGCCTTGTGTTACTCCAGGCAAGCATCAAAGCTTTTTCTAGTTTTTATTTTGTGTGTGGTAGCTATAAAATGATCTGCCTTTTCTTCTTCTGACAAAGCTTTAGCCAATGTTCCAACAGTGCTGGGTTATGCAACAGAGTAATGGTCATAAATATATATTAAGTTCTATGTAAACATGTACTCAGAATTGCATGAGGGGTAAACGGTCCTGTTTCGTGTAATGTGGCTAGTTTTAATTGTCTAGGAACTTTAGGATGATTTTAACAAACTTTCTATCTATTAATTTGCTAAATAAAAACATTCAGTTGTATCAAGGAACAGCCTTCACTCCATACTTGTCTCTGGTGCATTCTTAGCTAACTTTGATTCATCAACTTTTAAGGCAAAATGCAACTGCTCTAAGGCATTTGTGGGGTTCCCAATGAACCCCACAATGAAGTTTTTACTTCATTGGGAAGGTTACATTGAACCTTCCCAATGAAGTTTTTAAGGGTGACTGCAGAAGTGATTGCTGTAGGAATTGTTAGAGTGGCTGTAGAATGGTCAGTTCATTTCTTATTCCTGCCTTGACAGTAGGCTAAAATCTTGGGCTTTTAGGGGTTTTTTTTTGTTTGTTTATTTTGGTTTGGTTTGGGTTTTTTGTTTTGTTTTGTTTTGTTTTGTTTTGTTTGGGTTTTTTTTGTTTTTGTTTAAATAGATATGATTTTTATTCCTTATTTGTCAGTAAGGAATAGATGCGCCTAGAAAATATAACTAAGGTCAACCGCTTCAGAAATTAGAACACATTGGGGTGTTTGAGATTGCCATTTTATTTTTGATATTTTTTTTTTGTATTTCAGTGTTATTTCTTTAGAATAACAAATATAATAATGTTTTTTCATTCTCAGTATCAGGAGTGAAGGCACAGAGTGCATAAACAGGCAAATTTTCTGCCCCTTCATCCCTGTCCAGTGTTCTGCTGGAAAGTGTTCTTATGTCCCAGTCTTATCACAGTAAGATTCTGCAGAGAATTATCAGAGATTCAGCCTTTTGAACCAGGGACAGGCCAAATTGCAGACTCTGGGAGAGTAGTTCTCAGCAGGAAGTTTCACACCTATCTGCCTTCTGCTGTTCTGGGGATTAAAGCTTTGGATAACTGACTACTGAGTAACTCTCATTTGGGTTTTGCAGAATGATCACCCTTCTCACTGCTGTTTTACATTTCAACATTCAGACTCTTCCTTTTTTCTTTTTTTCTTTTTTCTTTTTTTTTTTTTTCTTTGTAACTGGGAAAATCAGGTGTCTGCCTGCAAAAACTCCTGGAAATATATTGATATTTTAATATCTTAAAAATAATCATATATTCATAGATGCAGGTGACATGGGTTTTTTGATCTGCTTTCTGTCTCCTCTAGTTTTGGAGGAGGGGGGGAAGTTTAATGTCCATTTAATCTTGTCCTAATCTTTTGAATTTTCTACCTGGCATCTCATTAATAATTAAAGCAGTGTTACTCTTTCACTGTAATCATACTTCTGTTTTTCATTTGTCAGCATGATTCATTAAGTTGAGCCAAATTCATTCTTGATGTAACTTGACCTTAGATGTGTTTTGGCCCCATGTGTTTTCTCTTGCTGTAATTATTCTTTAAATCCATGGAACAGAAAAAGAAAAGTGTATTGAACTGTCACCCTTAATCAAATTCTCAGCTTTAAATTAGCCATGATTAGGTCCACAGGTCGTATCTTTCAACTGAGGAAATAGTTTAATGTCCTAATGTGTATAGTGTTCCTAGATAGCAAAGGTTGAATTTCTTTTTAGTGTTTTTTGTCCCAAGGCTCATAGCACAACTATTTGAAATCATATGGAGTAAAAAGATCTGAAATCTGGGGTTAACCAAAAATGTTGTTAGGTAAATATTTTTTTTGCTTAATTACCAAATTTGGATGTTTAGCTTGGTCCAGATCCCATCTGAATCCTATGGGGTTCATTCCACTGACAACACAGACTTTTTTCCATTTACACACTAACAAAGATACAGTTTTTAATGTTTTCTAGTCAATTATTTTCCTGTGTCACATACTTAAAATTTAAAAGATGAAAAACACACCAGAATGCATTAGTTTTATATTAAGAAATATGTTTTTGTGTATATGAAAATATAATCTGGTTTTGTATTAACATTCTTTCTCTCATATGTATATATATATTTGTGTGCATTTGTATAAATATGAGAAAAATTATATAAACTAATATTTTAGGAACTCAGCTATTATATTTCTTAACCAAGTTATTTTTTCCTCTTTCATCTGGTCAGTATAGACATTCCTGTATATTTTATTAATATGTTATATTGCATGTAAAGACAAACACCTATATAACAGTATTAGTAGAACCACAGAAAGATTAAGGACTCTAGTAAGGTTAATTTGGCAGTGTTTTACAGCAAGCATGTTGTAATACTTGGATAACAAAGTACAGGGATGCTTTGAGGTGCAGTATAATTGAGTGGGAAACGCTGCAGTGCGATGAAGGTGCCAGCACGGACACGACGCCCAGCTGTGTCTGAGAGCAGGAGATCCTGGCTCTGGGCTCATCCCAGCTCCAGTGCAGGCACTGCAGCATCCTGGGGCTCAGCAGGGCTCAGTGCATTGAAAGCACTGCTTCCTTCTCATGTGGTCAAGCATTCGTGGGCAACTTTCAAGTGAGGCAGTGTTGAAAACATTTCTGAAATTAATACCTGGAATCTTAGAGTGGGAACACTCCTGGACTACAACAGAAAAATCCCATTCTGGCATAGATGTTATCTTATTCTGGGAAAATGGGACAAAGTTGTCTGTTAATTTTAATTTTGTGTCTTTTTATTGATATATGCTGTGGTAATTGTATTTGCTGGGTGAAGTTGCCACAAAAGAGAACTTAAAGAAATACAAGCCTAAGGAGACCTCATTACAGTGCAGCAGCAAAAGTAAATAATGTAAGGGACATGACCTTGATAAAAAGAACTTTAATACAAAACATGTTGTAATAATGTTAAGATTGAAGGTTTGAGCACATTGAAACTATAGTTATTACACCAAGAAGGCCCTGGTACCTTTACCTCAGTTCCTATTCCCCTCCTTCCTCAACCTAAAGAGACATTACTCTTCTTCAACAAATGGTTTGATATAATTCCATCAAATGAAAAAGAATTTGTATTTATATTGATTTTGAAGATATTATAAAGAGACACCTGTCAGATACTCTAATGTCTCCTTATACATATTACATATAATAAAGATTAAATTAGGTAACTGCTTCCGCCCATCAAACAAAATAACTGAACCTTTTCCCAAGTGAGGTCTCTTAATTCCTGATAGACATTGTCCAGACCAGTAAATGGAGCGTGCATGCATGAAGAGATGGATGGCTATGGTAGCACTTGTAGTGCTCTGATTTGGGGGTGAATACATCCTAGTCTTCTAAAAGGAGATGTGTGTGTGTGTGTGTGTGTGTGTGTGTATGTAAAAATGAAGACAGAAAAACAACTAAAGGAAGGTTAGTTATTTAATTCAGAAATTAATTTCTTTCCATATTACTATAACTTGCTGCAGTGAAGTACTTCAAGTGGGTTTTCTGATTGTTGTACTGAATGTGTTTGGAAGGGAATGAAGAAATGACTTTTTTTTTCAGAAATGATTGGCTTTTGTGTGAGTTATGGTGGCTCTTCTGGTAATTCTTTTCAGTACTGCTGGGAGGGACAGCTGAGAGTCATGGAGGCAAGAATGTGTCAACCTTTCAAATGTATGAGGTATTGCTCTGAGCTGTGTACTCTGTCAAGGCAAGAGTTGAGAGCAGGCATCCAACCTGCACCTCTTGAGACTGAAGTTTGGGACTATGAACATCCAATGGTTTGATGAGAATAGAAAAGAATATTACAAACAGGTTGAGGTAATGCCAAATTAATACAGTTTTGAATATGTTTTGTATAAAGAAATAGTCAAAGCCTGGTAGATCTTCATGAATTTAGTTGCTTTAGTATGTGAAGCACCTTGCAAAGAAAAAACCCATCAGCTTTGGTTTAAATATGCATAATTGTTGTATATTGTGTTATTCCATAAATCTTTAAAAATGTAGGTCTACCCTTATTTTCTGTGCAATACTGAATATGGTGGTTAGATTTGCTTTGTCCAACTAGTCTTAATTTTCTCTCCTCAAATCTTGTACTGTCATTAATACTTGTCCAAGTTCTATGGAAACTAATCTAATGCCTTCAGTTAGCAGGAAAGCTGGACTAGTAAAAAGTTCCTTGCAGAGATAACAAGCATTAGGTTATCTTCTTGTAGGGTGCTTTGACTCAGTGTTACTTTCTCTTAAAAGGTGATTAAAGAAAGTGGACCTCCTCACATGAAGAGCTTTGTTACACGAGTTACAGTAGGAGAATTCACTGCAGAAGGAGAAGGCAACAGTAAGAAACTCTCAAAGAAACGTGCTGCAATGGCTGTACTACAAGAACTTAAGAAACTTCCTCCTCTTCCTGTGATTGAAAAGCCAAAACTTTACTTTAAAAAGCGTCCAAAAACAATATTGAAGGTATGTGTCCACCTTTGACACAATTAAGTATGTTTGCTCAGAAAGTAACAGTCAGATTTAAAATCAATAAATGCTTATTTGTCATTTTCTGTCAATATTTTTACAGTTGCTTGTTACTGTCAATATTGTTATTTGTTTTCCTGTGCTAATATGCCTGGGCTTTTTTTTAAATCCTGAGAATGCTGTGGAATTCTCAAACAGAATGGCTTGTAAATAGCTCACATCACTGAGGTCTTCAAGGCTTTGGTTCAAGTCCAGTAAAGAATCAAGCCCTCCAAGCAGCTCTGTCCAGCCATGTGAAGTTTTAGCATCATCTCCTCAGAGAATCCTTTTTAGCATATCTAGTGGTTCTTTCCCTGGGCTCTCTCCCCTCCCCAGTTTGAAGAGGGAGAGAGATAGATGAAAAAAGTAAATTAATGGGGTGCTACTTTAGGGCTTCAGTACTTTCCTGAAAGTTTGTCCATTAGAAATCTGTACACTCGGGATACAAAGTGCAGAGTTCTGAAAGAGCAGCCACCAGAAAACCACTTTAAAATAAGCAAATACTTAGGAGAGTGCAAAACAGGATTTGGAAAATGTACAAAAGACTTATTTGTCACCTTCCTCTTTTCATTTGCCTTCAATACAGAATAAGTGATTTTCCAGGAAAATCTAGATTAATTAGATACCTGTCTCCTATTAAAATCCTGGAGATCTAATTCTCCGAAACTTATATGAAAAAGTGGGCAGGAAAATGATTTAATGGAAAACCATCAGCATTAATGCAGCTTTAAAGCTGGAAGATTGGAAAAGTCTTTTGGCTTTGGCTTTCACCAAACATCTTGGAAAGTTTTTCTCAGGAAAGACACTAAGGGTATAATAATGAGAAGATTTCTTATATTACCATATACCATTTGCCATTATGAACTTTAATTATACACAGTTGGCCTTCTTAGAAAGAGACATTAATTGTCAAAATAAGCTGAATATGTAGATGGTTTTTATTTTTTGAATATCCAAACTTCTGAAAAGCTTTCAATGTGCCCATTTCTTTCAATTTAACTTGCATGTGATTTGAGCATCAAAAAAAGTGGCAACAATAACTTCTTTTTATTTTTATATATATTTATGAGGCTGTATCTTATGGCCTGTTCTTTATTTAGCCTGCTCTGCATTTTGTCTCTGCCTGGCTTCTTGCCCACACAGCTGCCCTTGTGTATGACATTGTCTTAGCTCTTTCACCTACATCTTCTCTAACTACTTCAGCAGTTACACTACGTAGGATTTGCTGCACAGCTTTCTAAATATAATATCCCCCTCTGGTCTTTGCCTTCAGTTGCTGATCATTTCTTCAGGTTCCTGAACACTTGTTTGTTATTTGAGAAGCTCAAGCAAGCATGAGTGCTCATCTTCTCTTAGCCTGCAAATGGTTTCATAAAGGGGAAGTAGCTTCATAACATAAAAACAATTCTACATTCAAATGCCATTTACATTTTTAAGTGCATTCTTTGTGTTATCCTATGTAAATCAGTTAAGTATGACTTCAGATAAATTTTTGTGGGTCTTTATTTCTTCTTAAAGACTACAAACAAATATTTTCGTAGCTATGTGCTTTGAAAGAGCATTTGCTGTGTGAGCAATAATTCATTAAAAGAATTTCAGAGCTAGAGCGTTTTCAAGGACTGTAGTTTTTTGCCTGTCTGTGTAATCTTAGACAGACCACTTTGTCAGTCCTTTTGTTTCCCCAGCATGAGATCAGTTCCCCCACCAACCATACTTTTGGACATGTTATTGTGAGGATTACTGCCTGTTAAGCATTTGAAGTACTTTATGGGTGGTTCACCATAAGCAACAATTCTAGGGTAAATTCATACAACACACAGAGTAAACCCTCTGCACCTTCAGTTGTAAGTTGCACTGTAGGATGGAAAGCCTGGAGTGCTGAGAAGGAAAGCAAGAAGGCTGGAAGAGGAAGCATCCTTATGTATGGCAAATGTTTTTTGTCCCTGTGTAAATCCCACCTCTTTTCAGTGTAGTCCATGTTCCAGCATTGTGCCAAGCTATTGTAAGGAGTTAGAGGGAAGGGTCCTAGAAACAGGGCAATAAGATATAACTGACTAATGCATCTGCTAATTTTCATCCATCCTTATGAGGACCTCCACAGATAGGAGAGGGTTTTCGTAGCTTGCAGATGCAAGGTATGCACACTACCTGCAACAATGGCAGACAATTTCTTTCCACAGTTTTGAGCCTGAGGATTCTTATCTTTTGTCTCATGATCAGAAAATGGAAAGTAAGTTACTTCTTATTCTCTCAAAGGGAGTATTACAAAAGAGAGAATCCTAGTAAATGTTTATTGGAACAGTGTAGTAGTTATAGGGATATATACTGAAATAATGGTTCTTTCCTTTAAACCTGGTTTAGACTGGACCAGAATATGGTCAAGGGATGAATCCCATCAGTCGTTTGGCTCAGATCCAACAGGCCAAAAAGGAGAAGGAGCCAGAGTATGTTCTTCTTTCAGAGAGAGGAATGCCTCGCCGTCGAGAATTTGTCATGCAGGTATCATTTGTGTCATGTTAGAGATAATGGCCTTGCTAAGTGTTTTGTTCAAACTCAAACAAAATGGTGGCATAATATGAAGTGGAACTCCTTCTGTTTAGCTTTTGCCTTGCTCTCAGATATACAGGAATAGGATGAAATACAGTATTAGAAAGCCCGCCTGAACTTCCTTCTTTCTCTTAGTGAAACAAATGGCAGTTGAATTATGTGCCCTCTAGATGCTTTTCATGTGTTTTGCATTATTTTATACTCTTATTTTTATTTCACCTGATTGTTATTGTCTTTATCCCTGATGGCTCATGATTTATTTACTTTTACTTGTCTTTTTGGAAGAAAAAAAAATTGGGCTGGTGTTGATCCAAGGATTACAGCTATACCTAGTATTCTGAAATATGGGTGTTAATATCTCCATATTACCAGTCATTTTGGCTTTAAAAAATAGTGTTGTAAATTTTTTCAGAATTCCAGTTTCTTTATGACTTTGTTTATCTCTAAAATACAACCAAAAAAGCCAACCACATGTTTTAGACGGTCCTCTGACTGGACCTAATACTGAAACAGTAGATAATTGAAATTCCTTTCAGATTTAAATTAAGAACATGTACAAAAATTTGGTGTAACTGTGATATTTTGTTAGCACAACAGCAGGTTGAGAAAGATTAGAATCAGGAAAGGATTCTGTATTCTTGTGTTTTCACTCAAGGGTAATTTTGTGCCGGAACAAATCGGAACAGCATACCTCAGCATGTTTTGACTTGTTGTCTACCAACCACACCAAAATGTCACTTCTGATCACAAGCAAAATTTATGATGTTCCAGCACCTCCTTCTCCAGAAAATGAGTTATGTTTCCAATTCAATCTCTAAGTTCCTCCTTCATGTCTATGAAGATAAGCTAGTGATCTTAATTTTCTTGGACCCAAGTGGTCTTCATGATTTATTATTTTTCTCTCTGAAGGAAAAGAAAGTATTGTGTTCTTTTGTTGCAGAGCCTTTTTTTTTTTTTTGAATATAAACTTGGATTTCTAACATTTTATGAGACCTGAAAGTATTTGAAAAAGAGTGATCCTGTCACAGAAAATCTCATTTCCCATGCTTAGACCCCCATGGGACTGTCCACAGTTGGTAGTTGCTGTGTGAGGCCTCAGCAGAACAATGTAACACAGCCCAGTATTAGAAAGATGGGCTGGAAGTTTAGTTTTCTGTTGGAGGAGTGCCAATAATGGCAAAGTCTTTGGTTTGTATAAAAAAGGAATCTTAAAAGCAGTGAATATTTAGAAGATTCCTGTATCTAAGAAGGTTTGTGAAAGAAAGAGTTAAACTCCACAGAGCAGTTGCTTTGTTACAAATACTTTTAAACTCTGTTTTCACCCTTTTGTAATATCTTCACACTAAAATTATTCTGCTATTTATCCCACCTTCAGGAAGTCTCAGTGGATTAATTATGACATGCAGAAAACCTTATCAGAATAAAATACCTTTGTATAAACTACTTAAACCATGTTTTCATTTAATTTAATTGAATGTGGAAGTAAAATATCCAGAGATAATATGTTCATTTTTATCTGTCACACAAAGAGCAAGTTTAGATGTGATGAAATGGATCCAATTACTTGTCCTGGCTACTAGATAAACAGAAGAAAACCTCTGATGACATTAGTTGGTGTTCTGTTCCCAAAGTTAATTTCAGAAAGCTCTTTCTCTTTGTAGTCAGGCCTTTAATCCTTGATAGAGGTTATAATAATAGCTAAACCAGTTTTACAGGTCTGAGAAATAGCAACACATTGATTTATTGTGAGCTATGTTATAAATTATCTTTTTGTCTTGTCCCATTAAAGTCCCTCAATTTTACTGCATATAAACTTGTAGCAGATTGGCTATTTTCTAATTGTTATTGTGAACTGCATAGAAGATAACTGCATAGAACTGCAAGATTATTGATATTTTTGGCTTAGGTAGACAAATCTTTTTTGCTTAATGATGTATATATATGTACTTTGAAGGGACATTCGTGATTTACATCCTCTTCTTAATATTTAGAATTAAGAGTATTTGAGTAAAGAAGAATTTAAACTTTTAGGAAAATACATATATGATAAATTAAGGAAAGTGAAGAATTATTGAATGACATAAACTACTACATATCATTTACTCTTTATTTAAAAGCATTTGTTTATAACCAATATTCTTTATTTAAAAAGGCATTTGTATGGCTTTTTTACAATTTTTTTAAAGCTCATTCCAAACTGTTTCTGGCCTTTGACCTCTGGTTTTTGGTTTTTTTTTTTTTTGGTTATTCAGATCACCTTGATGATTTTATTATTTTTACTTGATTTTGGTTTCCTTTTTTTACATACCAGACACATACAGCTCCAAGAGTTTTAGGAATGGTACCAAAGCCAAGGATTAAGTTNACCAATATTCTTTATTTAAAAAGGCATTTGCATGGCTTTTTTACAGTTTTTTTAAAGCTCATTCCAAACTGTTTCTGGCCTTTGACCTCTGGTTTTTGGTTTTTTTTTTTTGGTTATTCAGATCACCTTGATGATTTTATTATTTTTACTTGATTTTGGTTTCCTTTTTTTGACATACCAGACTCATACAGCTCCAAGAGTTTTAGGAATGGTACCAAAGCCAAGGATTAAGTTGGAGCCACACATTTTGTGGATGTCCATTGCCTGCAGTTTGTCTTTATTTTGGGGTTTTAATTTCTCCTAGTGTTATGAAAGGCATCATGTTTGTCAGAAACCCTTTGTACTGTACAGACCACAGGTGCACTGAGGAGCCTTCTTTCCAAGGACTGTTTGGATCAAAGCTTGTCAGGTGTAAGCAGTTCCAGCCCCTGTGTTCCTTGCAGTGCAACAAAGTGGGAGGAATACAAATATGGTTTTCATCCTTCTTTAGAAACCACTCTCGTTAAATCTCAAGTCTGTTTGTCTCTCCATTGCTCTGCATACTGTCCTGATGATGCTGGGGAGCTGCTGCAGGCAACACTCCTTCCTGCAGGAAAGAGGAAGTACAGACTGGGGGGCAACTCCAGTGTTAACAGAGTAGGGGAGAGGTTCATGAGGGAGAATGGGGGTGACACAGAGGCTGGTGGAAGAGAGAGGCAACTGTGCGTGCACTGAGATGCAGAAAAATGTAGCTCTTGGGTATGAGTTTGGTGAACTTCTGAAAAACCTAAACAAGCCCTTCTAAGTGAATACTGTAGTCCTCTTTTGCACTTTTCCTGTCTCCTTGTGCTGTAGCTTTTTCAAGATTGCATCCTCATCAAAAGAGCTGACAGCTGTTGATAGATCATCAAGAGCATTATATGATGATATTAAGGAGTCTTCCATTTATCGTGATTATGGTCAATATTTTCTTTTTAAGGTAAAAGTAGGCAATGACATTACTACTGGAACAGGCCCAAACAAGAAAATAGCTAAAAGAAATGCAGCAGAAGCAATGTTGCTACAGCTGGGATACAAAGCCTCTACTCCTCTTCAAGACCAGACAGAAAAGGTGAGAACCAATTGTTGTGATGCCCACAATTGCCCCTTGTCTAGGTTTTTAAGCTGTATTAGCTAATCACTTAGTAAAACTGGAAGCTTAAGTTTGTGCACACCCTGTTTTAGGGAGATGCTTGTCACAGATTAGCCTTTGTTTAGCTACTACTGCTACCCTTAGTATTAAGTGCAGCCTCTGCTCCTGTGAGAGTAATTAGGAACAGAAACAGAGTTCCATAGAATAGTGTGTGTGCAAAAGTGTACATGTGATCCATGCACCTATTTCTACTTACAAATCAGGATGAATGTACCTATTGCTTTTATTCCATTTTGAGCATTCATGAGAGCCCAAAGGAACAGAAGAAACAGAAAGGAACAATGTTAGTAACTTTCATATATGAGGTAGTAATGAATGTTTATCTTCCCATTGCATGTGCACTAAAAGCATTACAGAAAAATAATGGCCTTTTCACATTTGATGACTGATAAAGAAAATGTGTGTCACTTTTTTTTTTTAATGAAGAAGGAATTGCATTTTAAATTCATATGTGTTGCAAGTATGTATTTCCATGTTAGCTGTCTGTAACTTAGCACTTCTCTCCTGTCTTGAATTTATTGATTAAGGGTTTTGTAAACAAAATTGGCTGTTAAAGTTTTGCCTTTTGTTTTCTGAAAAGATACTTGGTAAGGTATTTGACTAAGTTGTGGACCCCAAACAGCTTCTGTCATTTACAGGCTCACTGCATGTATATATTTTGATAATTACTTATATGTTTACTGTGGCTGCACTAGGTAGCCAACAGAATGCTCTGTTGGGCTTTTCTAGGACTACATAATAAATCTGAATATAGTATGTATGTACACAGCTGTGTATATGTAAATATGAAGATATTCTGTTCTGTATGTTCTGTATTCCTAACGAGGAAAAAAGAAATACTGTACTGGTTACTTGGCCCCACCTTCTTCTGTTTCACTGTCCTTTGAGAGTAGCAGCAATATGTGTGCTGTTCACACTCACCTTCACTATGTTCTTCACTATATGTCTTAGTCATAGACAAGTGTGAAATACTCTAAACAGAGTACTTGGAAGCTAGATGATGTTCCTAGTGAGAACACACTGCACACGCACGGCCATTTAAAAAAAAAGCTTCTGACTGAGTCAAATGATAATTCATTTTCACCAGAATGCTGAGACATTTCTGCTGTAGAATGTACTCTCTTATGGCATAAAACTATCAACTTTTTCTTCGTTGCCAATTTTGCCAAATGGCTTTATTAAAAAACAGGTCAAAACAGAAAAATCAGATTTTTTATTCTAATATGAAAACATAAGTTTTCATTCTTGGATTTTAAATTGGCTGAGCTAAGTTTACTCTGTATTTTTCAGAGATAAAGCCTGAAAAAAATCAGCTCACAACATAGTTTCTTTGGAGATCTCTGCATCGTGGAAACTTGTGGTTACATTGAAATCCTTACCAAAAAATTGAGTGGCTAAAAAGGGATGCTGCTTTGTTTCCCTACATTTATTAAGCTATTGCTTACAAGTTCATTGTCTTTAGAAAATCAGGTTTAATTGCATACTTGCAGATGTAGACATTTTAGGATTGGTGGACTAGTGTACAATGGCCTAATATTATTCCGAATACAATGAACAAATGTATCCAAAAAAATTGAAGTACTCAACTTTTGTGTACTGGCAGTATCATAACAAAATCATCAACAAATTTTTAAAGCTTTGTTGAGGTTTAAGGACATGAAATATCTAGAGCATCTGGTTTTATCTTCTGTATATATGTCTGGACATATTTGGAGATGCACAAGTTAGTTTGTGTAGCTGAAGGAATTTTAACTCTCAAACTAAACTGTGGAGAAGAGGAGAAAATAGCCCTTAGATCTCTATCAATTTAAGCATTGCAAAATTCCTTGCATATAAATTGCACAATAAAGATATACCATTAGAAGATACTTGTTTCACTGTTTGAATCCAGAATGGGTCCCAGTGTAGATTAGCTGATATAGCAGGCTGGCATTTAAATAGATAATATTCACATGTATATTTTCTGATGATGTTAAAAAAGGCAATTTTTTTTTCCTGTGTGCCCCCTTTTCCTCAAGTCCTTCCATTCCATTCCTCCTCCCTTAATATTAAGCAAAACCAAATTCAGTGGTTTTTTTTTTTTCCTTAACCCTCTTACATAAAATGTGACTGTATTTATTGTTTTAATGGAGACCTAAGAGCATTATAAGAGCAATGTGTGCTGATGACAGCACAAGTAATTCAGGTAATGTAAAAAAGTAAAGGCTCTGCTCTTTTCTGTGTTAAACTGATTCCTGAAAGAAATCAGTAATGGTTGTGCAGAGCCTTGAGGAGAGCAATCTGGAGGTATGCTGGGAGACATTTTGCAGTTGTCAGAATTTTAGCTCTATGGATGAGAATGGAGAGTTGTAATAATTTTTTCATGTTTCCATCTTTTTGTTTCTTCTTGCCACTTGTATTCTCTTAGAGAGAAGAAAACTGAGGTAGATTGCATTCATGTGAGGCAGCAGTACTAAGGATCACTTACTCATAGAGGAATAGTTGTTAAATTCCCTGTCATGATCAAATTAATAAACAATAAAAAAGGAAGAATGAGGAAAGTTGGAAATCTTCTCGTATTGTAACAGTGTTCTTGTGCTGGCATCATGTTACAGATGGTCGGGATGGATTCCTGACAAAACCATGCTGTTGTTAACAGCAGTAAATACAAACATATTTATAGATTTCATATTGCTTATTCATATGAAGAACTGTTGTCACCCATATTTTCAAATATACATATTACCTGCTTCACAATATGAATAAAACAAGTTGTATGAAATTAAAGTGTATGGATGTAGGTGACCAGTTTGAAAGCTGACTGTAATGCCTGTCCTCCTTTTCCATCTCCCATCTTCACTGCACATTGCCAAGGCTCTTTGGGAAGTACATGATGGTGAAAAGCAGAGAAACAATCATTGAAATACCTGCTTTTCATAGTGTGCTCTCTCATCCTCTTTTCCAAGTAAAATGTATCATTTAGTAGTCTGTATTATGACATGGTAGTAATCTAAACAACCTTAATGCAACCTCTGAGATGCAGAGGCAGATTTCAGCTGGTTGATTTTCCTTCTCATCTCTTTCACTTTCCAGCCCCATCTTCGAGAGCAAATGATTACAACTTTGTTCTGGCATGTAGCCTGCTTTGCTGTGAGGTTTTCTGTTTGCATAGAAAATCCCAGTGAAATCTGAAAAGGATCATTCATTTCACATTCGTAGAGCTTGTTGTTGATAGCTCCTAAGTAATGAGGAAGCTCTGACTTTTTTATCCAGTTTCATACATTAGCCTAGAACATTGCCATGTTATTTGCTGTGTAAATCTCAGTAGTGGCTTCATTTTGAACCTCTGTGTTAATTGTTCCCCTTTTCCATGTCAGAGTAATACCATGTCAGAGTATTAAACATAGCAAATTAATTTGAAGACAATTAGCTTCCTCACAAATATATTAAAATAATGGAAAATTGAAATAATTTTTACTTCCACTTCAGTGACTAAATTGATTCCTAACAAGTACATATTTTAAAATTGCACCCAAAGTACTTAATAGTGTTTACACATTCCTTCATAGGTGGTAATTATGATCTTCTTGTTTTAGAATGTAATTTCTCTGTTGACTGTTTATGTTTTCAGTTGAGAGCAGCTTAAAACATTTAATTTTATTTAAGTCTGATTTGGTAACATATTGAGTTGAACCTAATCCTTGGGGAAACATTTATATTTCAGTGTTAGGCAATTGTTGTTAATGTTTACTCATGAAGGGTACATTACTCAAATAACCTATCTTAGGCAAAAATTAAGATGAGGTAGCAAAATTTTGTGAACAGATGTGGCAGTCTCAACTCATCGTTTTTAGTATATTTCAACTAAATTTATAAACAGGAATGTTCTCTGTAGGGAGCAGTTTGCTCTTTACTTACTTATCTTTTTCAACCTGTTTCAGCTTGGAGAAAACAAAAGTTGGAATGGCCAAAATGTTGGGTTTCCTGAGCCAACAAGTAATAGTAAGTATTGCTTTCTAAATTTATATTGATACTTATTTCTCTTTGTCTCTGTATGCTTTGGATTATCCAAGACAATTGAAATCCTTTTTGTAACTATTTTAGGGGTTTTGTTGCAATTATATGAATTAATCCCTGAGTGTCCTGTGTGTGAGTGTAGGTATGAATGAGTGCAGAAACAAGGAAATTTTTATTTACTCATTGAATCATTGAATCCTTCAGTTTGTAAGGGATTTTAGGATTTTGTGTTCAAAGCACAATCAGTGCAGAGTTGAGATAAGGTTGCTTATGGTTTTTTAATAGTTCTCCAGCGATGAAGGTTCTGTTGTTTCCCTGGGCAGCCTGTTCCAGTGCTTAACTGTCTTCACATTGATTTTTTTTTTTCTTTTATATCCTTTTTAGAACGTCTCCTGTTTTTTTATCACTGTCATCTCCTGTTCTTCTGCTATATGCCTCAGTAATGGGCCTGGCTCCATCTTTTCTGACAATATCTTCTTAGATATTGGAAGGCTGCTGCTATTGGGTCCCAACAGATTTCCATTATCTAGGAATTTATCTACCTAGACTCTAAAATCACAGCTTAGTCACAAGGATGCTGTGGGAGACATGATGTCAAAATCCTTACTAAAGCCAAGGTAAATGACATCTACTGCTCTGCATTCATAAAACTGGTCATTTTATCATGAAAGACAATCACATTATGTGCCCACAAATGTCTGTAAGAGGACTGCATGATTTTCCCAGGGACCAGACTGAGGCTGACCAGCCTGCCTTTTTTGAGTATAATGCATTTCTCCAGGCACTGGATATTTCTTTTGACTTTTTGAAGAGAACAGAGAGTGGCCTCATAATGATGCAAGGTGGTTGACTCAGCACGCTAAGATATGTCCCATTTGGTCCAAAGGATGCACAGGAAGTTCCACATAAAAATGAGGAAGAACTTTACTGTCCAGGTGACTAAGCACTGGAACAGGTTACCCAGAGTGGTTATGGAGTCTCCTTTACTGGAGATATTCAAGAACCATGTGGACACAATCCTGTGCCATGTGCTCTGGGGTGACCCTGCTTGAGTAGAGGGATTGGACCAGATGACCCACTGTGGTCCCTCCCAACCTGACCCAATCTGCAATTCTGAGATTTTGTGATTTATATGGGCTGATTTCTAGCTTTTCTCACAGCATCCCTGACTCTGATGAGGTTTTGCTACTGGTAGTTCCTTTCTTCCTTGAGCTTTGTCTGTAAGACACAAAAGCCCAAGAAACCTTGTTGGTGAAGATTGAATTCAGTTTCACTGCAACAGGTAAAGAATAGGACTGAACTTGATGAGTTTATAACTAGATTTTTGCTGTTTCAATTGGTAAAGATAATATAAATAAATTTTTTCATGAGCCATGGATTTTTATTTAGAATCGTGTGTAGTTTTGAACTTCTTAAGGGTCCCAAACATTATCTCCCTCAACTAAGGCTTGTACAGACATGGACACACACATGAGCTAGCTTCTGTTTTTTGCCTATGTACATCTGAAAGACATGGTCTTAAAAGTAGGTTTTAAGGAGTTTCAGTAGTTTTCTATTATTTATATGGTCTTCCCAGTCACCACAGAGGGACCCAGAGACGTGAGGAATAATTTGTGCTTCAACTTACACAACAGTTTGCTAGTGTTTAAAGTGATCTTGGATTCAGCATATGCCATTGTGTTTCCTTGAAAGGAAGGACTGTACAGGATCTAAGTCTTCCTATTAATGGCTTCCTTACAGCCCTGTCATCAACCCCCATCAATACTTTTAGATGATTTGTATTTGTATTGTCAAAATCTCTAAGGACAAGAGCTGTGAAATATCTTCAAATGTTAACATCTTAGAGTTTGAGACAGCAGAGTAAGACATCTGTCTTTTCTCCTGACCTTTCAGTATCTTGTAGCAGAGATACTTATAGATGAAACCACAATTTTGTGATAAACCAACAAGAAAAAACAGTCTCTTAGGCTGCTCAAGACAACTTTGACTGTTATACCTGTAAATCCAAATCTAGAAGGAGAGCACAAAGACAAACTCATTCCACAGGAGACAAAATCAACAGAAATTATATTTTAAACTTGTGCCAAATAACTTGTTCTTCACAGACCTGCTCATAGACCTTTTTGCAGCCACCAGAGCCACAGTACAGAAACAGGTTTTCTTCTGATCTACAAATAAATTGGAAGTTGAAAGAGATGGAGCATGCCAATAAACATAAATTTGTTGAGAGACCACTGTTCTTAATCTCTTAACCCCCTTTTTTGAGGGTTCCAATCTAGAGGCAACATTAATAATAAACAGGTGATTAAAATGTATCATAGAATGTTAGAGGGTGGGAAGGAATCTTAAAGATTATCTGGCAACCACCCCTGCCATGAGCAGGGACACCATCCACTAGATCAGATTGCTCAAGTACTTATCCAGCCTGACTTTGAACACTGCCAGGGTGTTTTGAATAAAGGAAATCACTTTTATGCATGATCTCTCATGCACCTGTGAAATGCAGGGTTTTTTTGAAGGCAGTTCCAAACAAGTTCCACACTTTGAGATAAAAAATGTTGCATCCCTTTTTTTGAAGAACAGCACTTTTTGGTAGGTGAATTTACTCTTGAAGTATTTTAAGTAGTTTTTTTTTAAGTTAGGAAGCTTTAAAAGAGGACAAATGGAGCAGCTTCCTCCCTTTTGTATCCTTCTTAAAAGAGAAATATACAGTTTGCATTTCTTGTTACCATAAACCTAACTTTCAGTGGTCTTGAAAATCTGAGGCTCTGAGATTGCTACATCTACCATTTGGTAGCTTTTATTCATATTTCCAGTAATTTTATTCCAGGAAAACAATTGTGTCCTGCTAGGGCAGACTATTGTGCATCAGTTTCCTTCTGCAGACAGATAGTCTGTCTTTGTGTGCATAATGCCCTGTGTTTCCATCTGAGTCAAATAAAACTGGAATAGTAAAGGGAATTTGTATACTTCAGTAGAACAGAAAACAAAAATCATAACTGTTCTATATTTCCGTACAGTTGAAGAACAGATTTCATTGTACTCTTATGATCTCTGGTTTTGCTGAGAAATACTCTACAGTCTGTATCCTCCTAATTACTAGCTCAATATGTATATAGTATTCCCTATTAAATATTCTTGAATATTAACTTCTCCTGCTGCCCTCTATCATGTTATTCTTGCATTATCCACGTGGCAAACCTCACTTCTGTTCCTCCTCCTCACTTGCAAGCTTCTTCCCACAGGTTTACTTCTTTACCTGTCTTCTTCATTTCACAATTTCAAAGAAAGATGAAACAAAAAGCTATTGGTTTCTTGGTTTGGGATATTTTTGACATTCCTCACATGTGAAATGGCAAGAACATTGAGTTTTTTTCCCTTATGCTTCTGGAAGAGACTGTGAGAGACTCTGACCAGACCAGAAGCATTTGCAGCCCATACAGAAGATGTTTACTGTAAACAGAATCTCATTTATCTCTCTTGATTTAAGTAGTTATCGACAGAAACAAAACATGCAACCAATAAACAATCCTATTACAAAGTGCATTTTTATGGGAATGTATTTTTGCTTTGTATTTCTGGATGGGGTAATCACAAACATCATATAGGATGTGTTCTAGGAGAAACTGTAGATGAGCTGTGAAGAACAGTATAAAAATAAAAGTACAATGCAACTGTGTTTTTATTTATTATAATTCTAAGAAGGAAAAAAATTACCATAACTGTTTTTACATGTTTCCCAAGTTCAGTTTTCCATTGTATAGGTTTCCTTTACCTATTCTAACAATTTTGGGAGTCCCAAAGTACTGAAAACCTGAGAATTAGAAAAAAAACCCACATTCAGAGCAATCCTACCTCTCTGTAAAGGACAGACTCTTTGTTTTTATTGCCTAACATTTTATTACTTGGGATTTGTGCATGACTTTACAGTCTTTGTTCTTCGGAGTACATCTGCTCCTGCTGTTTGTTCACCACCTGAAATCATAACCATTTGTTTGTGACATCACAATTAGTTACTGTGAAGATGATTAGATTGTCACCAACAGATGATTATGATTTCAGATGGTAAATGAGCAGCAGGAGCAGATGATCTCCTAAGGAACAAAGATACTTGATCTCATACAATTGTTCTCAGTGGCAAAAAAAAAAAAAAAAAGGAGAGAAAAAAGCAAATAGATATTTTAAAGAGTTTCTTAAGTCTCTTATGAGAAAATTTGATATTTTTTCTGTAAATAACATTTATTTTAGTATTTTTAAAACTCTAATATTAGATTAAGAAATATAAATTAAGAAATAAAAAAATACAAAAAGATTTGGTGTTATTATAAGCCCTAAATGTATGGCTACATTCAGATCCTTACTTAAAAGTTTCTTCACCAGCTTTTTGGAGAAGATAAATGCAACATAAATTATGTATGTATGAAATTTCACATACTAATATATCTTCACATTGGAGGAAACAAAATTTATTTGAACTTTGTAGTTCTGGTCCTCAGTAGCTTCAGAAAGATATCTTTTGTATAGTTCTCTAATTGTTTGTTTTTCAATTGGGGATTTTGGTGAAAACTTCCAGTAGATAGTTTAATACCCCTGTGTTTCCATGAGCAGGAACAGGAGTCTACAGTTTTGGAATAAAATTTTTATGTTTTAATTTGGGCATTTTTTTATTGGAATGTTTGTGTGTTATATTTTGCTGAAATATGTAATTCTTTTGGGTATATTTCAAAGGTGATTTATAGTGGATTGTGTGCATTTTTACTTAGTAAGTACTGCTGTTGCATAGGACTTGGCTTCTGAATTGCTTCCAAATTCACTCAACTTTGTCAATTGTAATGCACCCTTGCTAGGAGTTACATGGATACATCACTAAATGTTTGCTGAACTATTTGCAGTTCTAACTAGAAACCACAGTAAAGGGATTGACAACACCACTTACTTGGTGAAAGGCCACAGAACAATAGTTTTCCATCTGTTCATTTTGATATTCTTGTTCTGTTTTTTTGGGGATTTTTTTAGCTGACAAATTGTCAGGTGAACATTATACCATCAATGGAGCAGTTTCTTCAGCTGATCCATTTTTCCTCACTTTATATGTCTCACAGCCTTGTCTAGAATCTCTTATCACAGCTGGTTATGTTTAAATAATACCTTACCTCTGTAACTGCTGAGTTGATTTGCTAATTTTCTTATTAAATTTTCTTTCTAACTGAAGATACTGGAAAATTAAATTTAAGAGCAGAGGATATTTGTTCCATTTTATTTCTTTCCTAATTTACTGAAACTAGGAAATCCCTGTTGCATTTGGCATTATTAATAACTGATGTGTTATTTTTCAGTTTCATCTAACAATGAAAATAGTTTTATACAGCGTAATACCAATTAAATGTAGCTTGCATATTTTTTTAATAGTTGAAAAAACTTCTAAAACACCTAATATTAAAAAACATATTAACAAAACAGGGAAGGGAGTGTTATTCTTATTTTGCTGTTTTGAGAACTAGTGACAAGAGCCAAATTAGCATTTTTATGTGTGAGTGGGATTTGGGCTCAGCTCTGGAGCATAAGACATCAACTGCAAGTGGTCCTTCTCTATTTCCCACATTTCCTCTTTTGAGATGCTCAGTTAAGTGCTTAAAGTTCTGCAAGGTTTGCATCTTCAGAGACGATGATTTCTTTGTTGAGTTTGGAGTACAATGTGTGTTTATAAAGAGCCTACTGTTTGAAGCATGTGCCCAGAGCACTGGAGACTTAGTTTCCTTCAGCAGAAGAGGAGTATTCATGGAGTGCAGAGTAATCTGGATAATGGCAGCTGCCTTTTGGAGATGTGTATCTAATATGATTTGCAGCCAAAAAAGGAGCAATCAAATGCTATTAAAATATGGGAAGTTCACAGGGAAGGAGTGATCTAAAGTAATCATGACTGTAGTTTGCCTGTTGATTGAAACTCTTGTGAATGAAAGTGCAGATGTGTATTCAGGTGTTCTCTGGCTGGTTTACAGATATTCTGCCTATTTTAGATACAGGTTAAAAAGAAAGAGTTGTGAGAAACCTGCTGCCTGGTTCTTGAGCAGTACAGATTGTGAATATGTAAGAAATACAGACTTGGGATATCAGGTCTGTGGTTTGGGTGCCCTCAAGACAAGAATGAACTTGAGTCACCTGTCTGGGAGACTGCTTAGCCATCAAGCTTTGGATGTATAAAATATATAAAGATGAAGCAAGAACCATGGCAGGAGACAGCCAGCTCTATGGATAATTTCAGATCATGTATCCTTTTGTTTTTACCAGTCTCCTAAAAGGCCAATATGAATTACATTTATTCAAGGTTGCTAGTCTATTCCTTTGGAAAAATCTGCACATGAAGCAGAAATGCAGAGCTCTTTTTTGATGTTAACTCTCAAATTCAAATTTAATTATGTAATTATGCTAAGTATCTGCATTTGGTTTTCTGTCTTCAGGTGAGAAAATGGAGCAGTATCACATAATTCACCTCAGTACAGTATCACTCTAAATACATTCACTTTTCTGGAGTCTGTCTTTTGGTCTCCCTGTGATCCTCTCAGGGCCCCCGGCCAGCCCCGGGTCAGCAGACAATGGGGGGGCTCCCCCGATGCGTCCGACAGCGGGGGGACACTCTGGGGACACTCAGAGGGGGGACACTCTCTGTGCCCCCAGGGTACTGATGGCACCTGGGCCAGTGCCTTTGCAGCAGGAGAGACACTGAAGACAGTGGGAGAGGAAAAGGCCGACTCTCAGCAGGGGCTATTCCAAGGTTTATTCAGAGCTCCGGAGGGACTCCCGTAGACCTCAGGGGGCCTCCTGCTCAGAGCGAGGGGAGCTATGCCAAGGTTACACTTAAAGGGAGGTGGAAACAAAGAGTAGATAACGTTTGTTGACCAATAAGGATGCTAAAGGGATGGGATCTTAAGGAATGGACATTTTGGGCAACGTATAGGATACTTCTTGGGGGGCTGACTCTTGGCCTCCAGCTAATCACACAATGGATTTGGCCGAAGGTTCTGGATAAAGAGGATGGGATGCTGAGTGATTGACAGAGGGTCAGGGCGGGGGGTTTGGGGATGATCTCAACCCAGGAGAATGTTAACATAGGTATAGGGAAGGGGCACAGTTTGGGGTAAACTACTTAGGGAAACTAAAGGAATACCAAAAACTATTACAAAATATTACAAAATATAAAAACACACTACAACAGGAGTCTTTTCTCCTTTTTCAACTCTCTTCTCTCCAACCTGAAACCCACCATGTACCTTACCTTTAGTCTAGGATAATCATATCCTTGAAAAATTGAATCTCCTGAACTGAAATTTAGTTGCTGCCAGAACTAAAACTTAATTCTCCACTCTTTCCTTCATGCCCTTTCATCATCAAACACTGCTTTCTCCTGATTACCTCCTCACTCATACATATGCTGTGCTTGTTGATGGCCCCCTTGGCCTTCTTAGCTTCAGCAACCTCTCTGTCCTTGTCTAGTAGATCTGCTCATTATTTCCTCTCTTCTCCGTGTGGGTCAGGCCTTTGTTTTCATCATCACCATTCTCATTCCCCTCCTAATCTGTTAATGAATGGTCTTGCCTCCACAGGTTGCCTCCAGTTGCACTTAGGCACTCTCCTAAATTGCTTTACCCCCACAAATATCCCTTTCTAGCAGCTGTTACAAGCACCTTGATCTGCCAGCTCACTAGCTTGATTTGCTCATGCTCCAAATTTGCTGATCCTCTTTACTGCTCAGAATACTGACCTTCCTTCTGTGTTTTGATTGGTTATTTCCTGAACCTGCTCAATCTTAATCTTTGGGTATGTGGTATGTGGACATATTGCTGGAAAATTATGATGCAGAAATTATCATGTAAAACTTATGGTGTAGGTTTCATCTGTCTATTGGAATATTTCATAGAATATCCTGTAGAAATTCCCCACTGCAAACACTATGTCTTATTTTTTACCAAAAATCTTATGTATTCAAGCAGAAGTGAAGCTGGGGGAGAATTCAAAGGACTTTCCTCATGTTAGTTAAATGCCTTATTTTACAGAAATGCATACAATTTAAATCCTGCAATACTCCAATTTATGTTTTGGCTATACAAAAAATAGTCCAGTGAAATTAGGCATATCAAGACCTGATTCCATGAAGAACTAAATAGTGTATAGTTCAGTACCATGGTTATTTTAAGGTTAAACAAAGTTTGTATTTTAATGAGCAGCTTTGTATAACATCAGTTTGTTTAAGGTCATGTAGACGAGATCTTTTGATTGAAAGACATTGTGTAATGACAGAACATTTTTTCATGCCTGAATATTGCAGTAGCTGGTGACTTAGAAATACCACAGATAGCTGTGTTAAGTAAGTAATGATTGCAGCTTGGTATTTCAAGCCAAGATTGTGTGTAGACAATTGCTGAGAACGTAATGGCCATACTATTTGCCTATTCAATTGTCTGACTGACCTTTTCTGAGTTCCTACTGAGGTAATGAAATTTGAAAATATTATAGTATATAAATAGCCTTTTACACTGAGTGGGGTATAAAACCATCATTTCTTCTTATTATAACATTTACATTTTTCAGTCTTGTTATTGCAGTAGTTATTTGGTTTTGTAAATTCTTACTTTTTTCTTATTTTTATGTCAGTAGATTTGTAATGGGCCATTTTTAGGGCCTGTTGAGAACCTGCCAGTTCTAGGGAGTAATTGTTGTATTTGAATATTCCCCATGCCTCTTAAATTCTTGTCCATTTTAATGTACAAAGTTATGAAGTCAGGATTAGATCCAGTTCTAATTTTTCCATCTTACAGCCTTACTACAAGATTTTTCCATGTACTTTATGTACCACATCATAAGAAGGCTTTATTCGATGTGACTACAGATAGCATAATCTGAAAGAAAGCTTTTTGATGATTATCTATCAAGTATTTTATTCAGTTCCAAAACTACTGATTATTTCCTTATGAACAGTCTTTTCTTCATCTAGTGATGGGTTATTTCAAATACCAGGGTGCTAAACTTAATTCATGAGCATATAATATACAGAATTATACCGTTGTTTACTCTGCATCATTGCACAAGACAGGAAAACACTCCTTTGTACCATGTCCTATATCACTGGTTGTAGTGCAGGGAAGAGCATATGCTCTTCAGCAGGGTCAGGGGAAGTCATATTGCAGCTGGCACTGCTTCTGACACATGAACAAGTATAGCTTTTTTGTAGGATAAGCTAGAATTTGGGGAGAAAACTATTATCTGAGGAAGAATAAAGTTGTGGTTTAGACGAAGTATAAATGTGAAAAGTCAGTGAGTGCCCCTGAACCAGAGAAGTCATTGAGTGAAGGCAGAGGAGGAGTATCCCTACACTACTGATTAAGTAGAGAAGAGAAAGGTAGCACTGACATACATCTATATGCAGATTGACAACTCAAGCCTGATTCTGTAGGCCATCTTGTGGAGTTGAATGATGAAATTGAAATCTCGACTTGTAATGTTGTCTGATCTTCCTGAGAGAAACAGAAAATTGGAAATAGGACACCAGCAGTACCTGTGTAGGCTCTAATAGCTGAGTGAGTGTGCAGGCAATGCTGTCATCACTCTGAAGTTTTCTTAATTTAGTAGCCCACTGCTGTGGGGTAACTTGTCACAGTTCTATATCAGCAAATTCCATTTTTGCAGAGTCTTATTACATTGAGGCTTGTTCAGTAATATTGTCAGTTGTTGTTCTTCACCCCATTACCCATGCAGACAGTTTTCTAATGGTTAGTTTTGTTTACCACAAACTCCAGAAAGTGGAGGACCCGTTTGTAGAAATGTCCCCCTGTCTTCCCAGCCTAGGGAACACTGAAGAGAAAGGGTTAGGGATAAAAATAATATCAAACAGAACTTTTAGAGATTGTCTCTATTATGGCTGCTGTGAAAAAAAGTGCAATCAAAGCACTGAGATGACATTTCCAGGGCAAGGCTTGTGAGAGATCATTGGGCCATCTTGTATCTTATTCATACACTTGCCTTGGAGTCCAAGCTATTTTGCTATTATCTAGTATGTGACAGCAAAAGTAGACAATGGAAGATGAGAAATTTATTCTTAGGTAAGAAAGACCTTTGGTGTGTTTTCATAGACTTCAGAAGATTGTGAGAGACTGCAAACAATTACTGCCAATGATGAGTAAGACATGTTTTTTAAATGTTAGTGATTACATTGCATAGCTAGCCTGCATATTTTTGTAGCACATTTGCCCACAGGTTTAAATAATATAAATGGAAATTATTTTAACATGTTTCATAAATGTGCCTGTAAGTTAATGTCCACCAGAAGGTGCAGTGTTGTTTATCTATTATAGATCCTGTGACTCCTAATAATTATGATTCTTCCTGTGGAGTATGGTGAAGCTTGTATGGGATATTTAGTGGACACAAAAGTCTGGTTTTTTCTTAGCTGAAAAATAAAAAAGAATGAAATTGTTTGCCTGGAGATGTTCTCCTGCAATGCATAAAGGTGTTAGAGGATAGTATTTCTTTTTCCCCTGCTTTTTATTCAATTGATTGTGAGAAGACAAATTAAGATAATTTCTGAAGGGTTCTTTTGTTCTTGCACTTAATCCTCTGTTGTTGTTGTATCCCTTGTCATTTGATAACTCTACTACTGTAACTAAATATATTTATACACTTTCTGATAATGCAGCAGAGTTGAAGTAAGCAGGCAACTGAGGAATGATATATAAAATATCCTCAGTAATACATTAAAAATAGATAATGAATTACAATTAATATATGTTTTATAGAAGTTTTCAAAGATACCAAGTTTTTATTGGCTTTTTAAAACATGTTTGTAAGAAGCTTCATGAAACATAGGCCCTGAATATAAAAAGTTAATGTCTTGCAACTACATTAATGTAATGTCTAGAATATTACATTACTTTGTTTCCAGAGATAATCAATGATGGTAATATAATATCTGCCTCTCTGAGCCAATGTATGATTTAAATTAATTATTGCTTATAAAGCACTTTGAAGTCTTTAGCAGTAAGGTGTTGCAAAGTGTAAAAGTACTATTATTAATTTAACATCACCATTAAAGTCAGTACTTTAAGAGCATTTGCTATACTCTGCTCAATATCTTTCTATTCATCATATGCTGCATATTAGTTATTTTAACATTTAGAAAGCTTAGTAATCTGGAAGTATTCCAAACCATTGTTCCAGACAGCAGTTAGATATTTGGGTGGATCATGTAAAAACAGTGAAATGGCTGAGAAAGCATGTAAAATGTTTGTTTTAAGTAATATTACATCAATGGAACAGACATCTGCAGCACTGGACTTGATTTTAAACCTCTTTAAACTTTTTTTAAAGTTAACATTGCACTATGTTTTTCTAAAATTTATTGGGGGGGCTAATATCATGTTATTTCTAAACAAGTAGACTGTTTTATCTTTTGTTCAGTTTACATTTCTGTTTCTGAAATATTCGTGGGAAATCAGATTTACAGTGGGCAGTTCTTAGGAGGTGGTGAACACCTGCCACTCAGTATTTTTACTGCTGTTTGGTTTTGTAACCTAATGTCAGCTATCAAGATCTGTATTGTCTTTTTTTTTTTTTTTCAATTTTCATTAATCTTATGTCTTGTGTAAGACTTTAAAAATACAGGCAGAGATAGGCCTTGGAGGTTACAGCCTCAGGAAAAGTGTGTAAAGTCTCTCTTCTCATATAGTGATAATGTTCCATAAAATAATGTTGTGTATTTACACAGTTGTTTATCTATTAGATTATGTTTGAAATTGTCCCAGATGGAGAAAAAGAAATTTTAGGGATACTGTCCTCCACCTTTCCTAGCAGCATTGTCTTGAATCTGTGCTTAGCTCTAGAGTTCAGTCTACTGCCTTTGGAGCCAGTTCTAAACTAGGTAAAAGCAGCCTTAATGTTCAGGATCCAACCAGACTCCCCAGCCCTATGGAAGTAGGTGGGGAGAGCAATCAGGTGAATAACAGATACTTCTTTGTAAATGATATAAGCAGATGTTCCAGATTTCTAAAAGCAATATGAATTTAAAAGCCAAATGTACGAGTAAATCAATTAAAAGATTCACCTGTAAGCAGTTTGCTGAGTCGGCAGTGAGGAAGTTCCATTTTCACCATGTAGTTGAAAATGAGGATATTAATTACAGGTAATATTTTTTGAGTCTTCTCCTTGTGGTAGACATTTTATTTAAAAGTACTACTTGCACTTCTAGGATTAAAGGAATCTTTCCTAGGTACTGGAAATTAATTTCCTCCTCTTCTTTGAATTTATTCTACTTTCTGAGATTAATTTAATATGTACTGCAAATGAATTAAACATTGAACCCTTTGATTTCTCTTGGGATTACTAAATCAGTTAACAAACAGGTTTATTATCCCTAGAATGAAATGCCATATGGCTCAGGTTCACTCATATTATATGCTAGAAGATTAAAGTATGTTCTTAATATGAAATTACACATTTCAAGCTCATTTTCTAATGCATTAATAATAAAAAAAAGGTTTTCCCTTAAGTATCAGCCGACTGGTTATTTGTGTTTCCAAAAAATGCTTCATAGTGTAAAAAAACTAGCAAACTTCAGTCTTAATTTTGCATATTTCCATGCACAGGACTATAGCAAAACTGATCAAGTATGTATTTCTGTTTCCAAGCAGGTTTAGGGTTGAGATATTTTCTAAAAAGGTATTCAAAATGTTTAAATGTAGATAAATTATCCCTAATTTACATCTCACTGGAAATATTTAGAAGTTATTCACAGAAATAAATTTAGCTCTTTTAATGTTTACCTTAATTTCTGTTGATATTAAGTATGACACATATATACTTTCCTTTTTCAGTATAAATGTTCTCAAAGGCAAGTAACTATTTGAAAACTATAGGATGAAAACTATAGGATATGCAGCTAGATAAACAAATGAATAAATTCCTCTTCACTGTAGAGCAGTCAGTCACATCAGAGTCATTAGCACAGTAACACTGGCTGCAGGGCAATTTAAGATTATTTAACCCCAGGCTGCCTTTATGATTCAGCAAGCACTTTAAGCCAGCACTCAAGGCAGTGCTGCAAGGAACCACACTGCCCTTCCTTTGCCTCCAGCAGCTCCTTCCCATGAACATCCCTACATGGTCCTACAGGTGCTGGTGCTGGCAATAGAGCAGCTGGGGAGTGCAAACACCAGCTGTAGGTGGGAGAAAAAAACTAAACTACTTCTGGTGGCAGCAGTGCTGATATAGACTAGTTTCAATTATTTCTGAAAAAACAGCCTAAATTATTGTATCAGATAGGAGGTAGAAGAATGTGGGGAAATAATGATTGTGCTACTATTTTGAAGTAACATCTGTTCCTCATGGTTTGTAGGTCTCCAAACATTTTTTGTTCATATTGTGTGTTCTGTGCTAACCACAGTTTAGTTTTGAAGTTAAGTCATTTTAAAAAGAGTTGGGGAAGACGAAGAAGAGAGCCCCTTCAGATCTGCTTTGTTTCTAAATATATTAGGTAACTTCATTTACAGTTACTGTAAAAAAAAAAAAAATACTGCTTCTAAATTGTTACTTTGTTTTTCACTGTAAAATATGTTAATTAAAATTGTCTACATGTCAAACCCATTCTAAAGTAATGAGAATGATCTTTGGTTTTGTTTTCAGCACCAAAGGGAATACTCCATCTCTCTCCTGATGTGTATCAAGAGATGGAAGCGAGCCGCAACAAATCAGCCCCTGGTACCACTGTAAGCTATATGTCATCCAAAGAAATGAGCCAGACTTCTAGCTCTTTCTTCAGCATATCTCCTACCACAAATAGCACAGCCACGATTGCCAGGGAACTTCTCATGAATGGAACGTCCCCAACTGCCGAAGCCATAGGTCTAAAAGGAATATCTCCTACTTCCCCCTGTTCTACAGTGCAGCCTTCAAAACAGCTGGAATATTTGGCAAGGATTCAAGGCTTTCAGGTATGGGAGGGGGAAAATGAAGCTCTTCAGCCAGAATCGTAGCGTTGCCATCAAGGTTTCACTCTTGCCCTCTTGAATGTGGGCATGCATGTAACTTATCTTGTAAAATTAGCTGGTGTCTGAGGCAGTTTCTGGGTCTAGGAGATACAGATTTCCACCTTACATTTATCATGCTGCTTCCCATCTTCCTCTCCTATGTCTCTTCTCCTTAAATAATTACAGGCTTAAATTATGCTTTTAACTTGCACTTCTTTGAGAGTCTTCACCTCTTGGTTTCTCCCTTCAGCTCTGATCCAGAAGCTACTGATAGCACCACTTCACCTTCGCATTTGTTTTCTAGGCCAGGTCATTCAAGCAATTTCTTTGCTTCCCACCCTTCACCCCTTAAATGTAACCTGATGTTTTGGTTTAGGAATGGTACTATCCAATTTAGTGTCCCACTGACACTCTCCAAACCACTGCCACACACTCACTCTCCCCTGCCCTCTCCCACCTCCCCTTGTGATGGGCTGGAGAGGAGAATTGGAAGCAATAAAGGTAAATATCATGGGTTGTGATAAGAACAATTTACTAGAAATATCAATGGGATAAGAAAACAAACAGTAACAGCAACAATGCTAATGACAGAGGGTAGAAGAAATGAACAATTCCCATGGAATCCCCCTGAGAACAGCCAATACCTGACCACGCCCTCTGCCACGCTTACTGGACTGGAAGAGACTCCCTCCCCCAAACCTGGCAATGACATGAGGTGGTATAGAATAATGTCCAGATCCTAGCCATGGCCCCTCCTGGCAACTGCAAAAATTAACCCTGTCCTGGCCAGAACCAGGACATTATCCACCCCTTGTTCTATACCATCCTGCATGCCCAGATCCTACACATTCCAACTATATAAATGTATATACAAGCAGAGGTATCATTTCCCTAGTCAATGGCTGTTCCACCAAGATGTCTGTTGAGTTCATTTAGTCCATGACTGTGGGTTCTATCCATCATAGATGTCTTCCAGGTCAGGAGGGCTGGTGTGCTGTCAGCTGGTTGCAGGCTGCATCACGAGTTCACTGCTGGTGCATCTGGAGCAGTCCATACTCATTGTCCATCACAGTTATGGCACAGTGTCTTTTAGCAACCAATGTTACACAATTTAGCAGCACAGACTGTTCTCACCCAAAAATCTAAACCCCTGGAGATACACATGGCATTTCCCTGTCCCTCTGCATTACCCACCAAATGCACCCAGGTCCTTGAACAAAAACAATTCCATGGATGGATTTGCCTTTCCTTGGTGCAGGACTAATCCAAGCTATCTTCCCTAACACATTCATCATATGCACCACAAGGGTTTACAGTGGTTGCTTCTCCCCCAGTAAAGCACATAGTGCTTGCCTTGGTGGGATTGTGGGAGCATGGTATAATTGATCTGCCAGACCTCCCCATATTTTGACTATTGATCCTCACACCACAGGGGCTTTACCATCTTGGCCTGCTTGACTGCAGCACATGTTTCACATTTATGAAATATCTTGGGAGATGGTCCATAAATGTGGTTGTCCATGCTTAAGTCCACCTGTTGATCACAAGCCCATCTATGTGTTGCACCTCTTCCCTGGTGACCTGAGGCATCATGGGCCCACTAAGCAAGAAGTCATTTACCCTTATGTTGTCAATACAGATCTACCTGAACCTTGGCAGCACAATTTGCCTGTCCATTGTGGTGTTCTTCAGTGGCCTCTTTGGTATGGGTACATCTACATGACATACATAGTTTTATTGTCAACTTCTCTACCCAAGCAGTGATGCCTTGCCACAATTCAGCAGCCCAGATGGGTTTACCTCCATGCTGCCAGCTGGCCTTTCTCCATTGATCCAGCCACCCCACAGAGCATTTGTCACCATCCATGAGTCATTGCAGAGGCAGAGCACTGGGCATTTCTCTTGTTGAGTGATATTAAAAGCCAGCTAGACAGCTTTCAGCCCTGCAACCTGACTTGATCCACCTTTTCCCTCAGCTTCTCTGACTAGCCATACAGGAGTCCATATGGCAGTTTTCCATTCTTGATGTATCCCTACAATACAGCAGGATCTGTCATTGAAGAGAGTGTATCACTTTTCGTTTTGAATTTCGTTTGTCATTGAAGAGAGTGTATCACTTTTCGGTAGCTGATAACATGGTGGGGTCTCCTCAGCACATGTCACCTTTTCTTCCTCCTCTTCTGATGTTAATAAAAAATTTTCACCTTTGTGCTAGTTCGTGATGACTTCCAAGATCCCTGAGCTTTTGGGGTTTCCTGTTCAAGCTCACTGTATGATCAGCGCAGTTCACTCACCCTATGTAGCATTAGTGGCATGATGTGTGGAAGAGAATTTGTCTTGAAACAAAAAGCCCAGCACTGGCAGTCAGGGTGACAGAAGAAGCTGTGCTTCAGTGCCAATCACTTCTGAAGCAGCTTGAACCCCTTCATAAGATGCCAGTGTCCCTTTTTCGGTTGTTGTGTAGCAGGCCTTGGATCTTTTGTATCCCCAATTCCTGAATCCCAGGAGTCATCCTCCAGTGTCCCCTGGTACTTTTTGGCAGAGACTCCAGGAAGGACCATTCTCCCCAGCTGCAGTATAGAGTGCACTTTTCACATCTTGTCCTCTCCTGATTGATCCAAGAGCTACTGCATGGACAATCTCTTCCTTAATTTGTTCAGAAGCTTGTTTTTCAGGACCCCACTTAAAATAATTAATCTTCTGCATCATAAGATATGGAGGGCTTTCAATCTGATTGAGGTCTGGAATATGCATTCTCCAAAAGCCCACAGCTCCTAGGAAAACCTGTATTTCCTTCTTGCTGGTTGGTGGGGACATAGATGCTGTTTTGTTGACCGTGGCCATTAGAACCTGATGACATCCATCTTACCATTTTATTCCTAAAGCCTGGATTTCCTGACAGGTCCCTTGACCTTACATTGCTTTAAGTCAAAGCCAGCCTTCAGGAGGATTTGGATTATGTTCTCCCCTTTCTCAAAAACTTCCTCTGCTTGGTTGCCCCACACAATGATGTCATCAATATATTGCAAGTGTTATGAAGCCTCACTCTCTTCCAGTGCAGTCTGGATCATTCCATGGCAAATGGTGGGAATGTGCTTCCACCCCTGGGCAGCTGGTTCCAGGTGTACTGTGTGTCCATTTGGGTCCTTGAAATACCCACTCCTGAGATAGACTGTGCCAAGGATGCACAAGGCCTCTGGCCCATCACAATGGAGTGGTTTTGCCATTCATTCCTGTAAGACCCCAGAACTCGACAAATCTTTTAAAAGGGCTTGCAGGTTTTTTGTGTACCCTGAATTAGATGCAAGGGACAAATACCAACAAGGTATTCTCAAGAGATGAAAACAAAATCTTTACTGGCAAATTTCAGAAAATCCGAGAACTTTGGCAAAAGTTTAGAGCAACATTCAGTCAACATAAAACGTTTTGCAAAGCCTTAACTTAGCAAACTCTATGCCTGACCAACTTAGCAAACTCCAACCAATCCATGTTTAAGTTACTCAAACTTTGAGAAGAAGGCATTATAAGAAGGAGAGGAAAGGGAAAAAGAGAAAGAGAGAAAAGATGCAGAAAAGAATGAATATAGCTACCACTGCTGGCTTCCAGTGATATAAAATCTAAGGGAAGGTAGGGTCAAGACATGTGCTTGCCTGGTGTCCTGGCTTAACTACTCTTTGGCTTTCCTGGGCCCTTCCTCCAGGCGAGACTTCTGGTCTGGCAGCCACTCAGGAGCTGGGTTAGGGGACTTCAGAGATGGGATGAGGAGCATTGCCTCCAGTGTGCCTGTGATTGGCAGTCACTATGGGGCCGGGATACAGGCTCTAGAGGATGGGGTGTGTGGAGCAGGGCATTGCCTCACCATGGCAAGGCCCAACTTGCCCCTTGCCCACAGACACACCCAAAATGTTTTGAGTGAGAAATCTCTAGTCTCTCACAATACCCAGTCAGGTTCAGTACATCTTCCGGTACAGGCAGCTCTTGGGATCTCCTGTCACCTCAGAAATGGATTCTGCCCATGTGTATCTTGGTGGCATCAGGGTACATGGTGCACTGGTGTCAGGTAAAGCCTTAAATTTCTGTGGGTCTGGTGTGCCAAGCCATCAGATCCACACAATCCAAGAGATCTGATTGTCCCTTTCCTCCACCTTGCTGGAGGCAGGACCCCTCCAGTTCTGGTCATGGTATTTGTTGCTCACAAATTTAAACTGAAGGTACTTCAGCTGGATTAGAAGCAACATCAGCCCTCCTGTTTTGTCTGAGGATTTGTCCGCTGGAAGCTGGAGTGGCGTTTATCCTTGAAGGATTTTCTGTGGTGGTTGTTCTTCCTCTCAACTCATGTACCCATGCTGCTAGGGCACAGGTGGGTTTCCATTCCACTTCCTCATGTCCTCTCCCTGGTCATGCAAGTAAAAGCACAGGTTACCTTGTGGTGTGCACCCTCTCTCTCTCAAGCAAGGGGTCCTTGCTACCGATAGCAAGGACTCTGGTCCATACTGTTGGGCCATGGGACATGTCCTCTCTAGCTTGTTCAGGTCTTTCAGATCTGTCTGCCATCTTGGACAGTCTTTCCACAGCTGAGGTGCAGGTTGGTAGGGAGGCAAAAACATGATCTTCATATTGCCAGAGTCAGGTAGTCACCTGTAGCACTGTTTGTTCTCCTTCTTTCGTTGCCATTAATGTCAATGGCGTATGATGATGGCGTGCTCTGCACAAACTTCCACCACATGGACTGTGTACACTGGACCTCATCCCGAGCTACAGAGGACTGCTCTTTATTTGAGTCTCTATAAAGTATCTTTAGCACAGCTAATGCTCTTAGGTATTGATACCTTTCTCCATGGCATTCCACCTCCTTGGACACACTATTAGATCATCCTTGAGAGAATGCACTTCCCTGTGCTTGGCAGGAGTCACTTCCAGAGGCTGAGAGTTTCTATCCTCTTCCCAATCCCTTTGTCAATACCTACATCCTGTGACAGGGATTCCTGTTGCTTGGCTTTATTACCACCTAGTTTCATGCTGTGGGACACAATGTCCCAGCATAGGAGCAGCCAGGTCAGCAGGGGCTCTCCTGGCTGGTGGCTGACGTATTTTTGCTCACCTTGTGTAGTGGTCAGATGCCAAGCACCCACCAAAGCCACTCACTCCTCTGCAGCTGGATGGGGGAGGGAAAATATAATGAAGGGTGTCTTCATGAGAAGGGTCCATGGGTTGAGTTAAGGATTGGAGAGTTCATTCATCAAATACCATCATGGGCAAAACAGGTACTCCCCAATGCATATTGACTTAGAGACAGGCATTGAATTTATTACTAACAAAATCGGAGCAGGATAATGGGAAATACAATAAGAACCTTGAAAACACCTTCCACATGTTAGAAATGAACTAACTTTTAGATACAATTAAATGGGGACAAAGTTTCATTGAAGCAAAAGAAAACTGTTTATTAGTAATGATTTAACTGTGCTGGGTGTGTACCTCTCTCCATTAGAGCTGAACATACACACCCTCCAACAGAATGGCTACAAAAGATACCTTTTTCCATCTGGGGGGGCGGTCCCTGACCCCTTTTCCATTGGCTGGGTACTCGGGGATTTACATTATCTCCCAACCGCCTACTTTTCTGTCCCCTCCCCTCTCATCCCCCTTCCTTTTGGTCAGATCTTCAACTCCGCCCCTCTCCCAGCTCACAGCAACACCCAACAAACCAACCAGAACAAATCTAAAACAACAACAATCCACAAACAACACATAGAACCAACAACTTTCACTCTTTCACTTAATGACCTTTTGTTTTCAGCAAAATATTACCTCATCTCTCACACCCTCACCCCTCCCTCCTTCCCACCGACAGCGAAGGGAGACAGGGAATGGGGTTTTGGTCAGTTCATCACCTGTGGTTTCTCCTACTGCCCAGGGAGAGGAGTTGTTCCCCTGCTGCACTGTGGGGTCCCTCCCACAGGAGACTGTTCTTCATGAATTCTCCAATGTGAATCTATCTAACGAGTTGCAGTCCTCTCCAAACTGCAATGTGAGTCCATCCCACAGGTAACAGTCCATGCCCAAAATACTGCAGCATGGATCACTCTTCCATGCAGTGCAGTCCTTCAAGGCCAGGCTGCTCCAGTATAGGAGCAGGACCTCTCTCTCCACAGGTCTCCCATGGGGTCACAGCCTCCTCTCAGGCACCCCCCTGCTGCAGTGTGGGGCTCCTCCACAGGCTGCAGGCAGATCTCTGCATCCCCATGGATCTCCATGGGCTGCAGGGGCACAGTGCTTCCCCATGGCCATCACCATGGGCTGCAGAGGAATGCCAGCTCTGGTGCCTGGAGCACCTCCTGCCCCTCCTTCTGCACTGACTTTGCTGTCTGCAGAGCTTTTCTTACCTGTTCTCACTCCACCCTTTTCCAGCCACAATTTCAACTGCACAACAGTTTTTTATTTATCTTTCTTCTTAAATATGTTGTCTTGGAGGCATTACCACCATTTCTAATTGGCCCAGCCTTGGCCAGCGGCACATCCATCTTTGGAACTGCCAGGGATTGGCTCCTCTAGACATGGAGAAAGCTTCTGGCAACTTCTCACAGAAGCCACTCTTGTAGCCCCTCCCTCCCATTCCCCCAAAACCCAGGCCATGCAAACTCAATGCACCTGAGAATAGATATCAGATGATTATTTCTGGCCCTGCCTCTTCCTCCTGTTGTGAGGGCTCTACTTCCTCTTTATTCTTCACTAAGTGAGCTGATTTGGATTTCTTCTTCTGTATAGGGGCAACTACTACTGGCACAGGTGGTTCCTTGGGTTCAACTGCAAATCAGGCCACAGTGCCTGTAGGTCTATTTTCTTCCTCTTTCCTCTGAGGATGCTGTCTAGTATTGAGCTGTGTCTAGTAAAGAGTAGCCAGGCCCAGCACACTACAATAAATTGCCCCTTTCTTGAGTTGCCACAGCATGCTCCTTGCAAATATTCTGTCACTTTAGCAGGATCCTGTGGCTGTTCAGGGATGAACTTCCAAACCACTGGAGCAGAAAATTTTAAAAAAACTGCTTCATTTTTTGCCACATTTCATGCCACTCATGACTATCCACCCTTGGGGTAGATCTCTGAATGAACTTCCTAGAAATCTGTTTCTTGACTCTAAACATCATGTGGACTGAGGAGAACAGTGAGACTTAGCAACAAGAACATGCTTTCTTTAACATCCAAGGGAAATTCAGAATTCTCAAAAGCTGTTGTAACAGCTGAAGGAGAAGGAGATGAAAGACTGGGGAAAATCATCCTCCCCTGTTCCCCCTACCAACTGAGTATGATTATTAATTGACTTCCAAAGACAGTGCCTAAAGTAAAGGTAGGAGAGCAGCACTCAATACACTTTTGAAATTACACTCATTGCCCTTGATCAGTCATAGACTGATATCCCATAATACAGCAAAAAAAGCAACTCAAATCCCTCTCCCTGCTCTGAAAAGGAAAGTCGCATGGACCATATATAGGAATATAGGGGAATATGTGAATACAGGGTTAGGTACCACAACCACATGAACAGACCAAGCAACATTGTGACCACTGGCTCTGAAGTTAATGCAACAAATGCTTAGGTTGAATTTGTTTCCCAGCTGCTCTGGACAGATCTGTTGTTACCTCACCCCTTGATGCCACATACTGGGTGCTTAATAAGGCTGTAGTGATTTAGGAATGGTACTCCCCAGTTTAGTGCTCCCACTGAGACTCTCCAAACCACATGCCACTCACTTGCTCCTCCCTCCCCTTCCTCCCACCCCTTAAACAGGATGGAAGGATGGAGAGGAAAATTGGAGGCACAAAAGGCAAAGATCACAGGTTGAGATAAGAACAACTTACTGGAAACAGCCATGAGATAAGAATTTGACCAATATTAATGACAGATACTACAAGAATCAGACAGAACCCCCCCCCCAACAGACAATACCCAACCACTCCCTCTGCCACACTGCTTGGCCAGAAGGGACCCCTTTCTCCCCTGAAGAGACTCCCTTCCTGCAGCAGTGATGTGAGGTGTTAGAAAATAACCTCCAGGTCCTAGTCATGCCTCCTCCTGGCTGCTGCAAAAGTTAACCCTTTCCTGGCTGGAACCAGGACACCTGAGAATGGTGTTTTGTTGAGAAGGTGCAGCCTAGAAGCCAAGCTGGTGTCAGAGCAAAGCAGAATGTTTTTGCCATCACAGTCGATACTCAAGAATGTAAGATGAACCATGCTGGGTCAGTGCTTGAGTCCTTGAACACTGTATCCAGCAATGCCAAGTACCCTATATTTCATAGGACAGTGGCAGCCTCTGCAGTACATCCAGTCATTTCTGTGGTGTGGAAGTTAGGAAAAGGGAACCTCTTTCCTATCCCATTACATGCAGAATTACACGCATATATGGATAGTGGCTCATTTTACAGTGTTGAACCGTCAGAGATATATGTAGAAATATACTTTTTCCTGTCATAGGTTTTTGTTTTGAGTTTTTGTTTTGTCTGGAGTTTTTTCCCTTTTCAGAATTGTGAATTTGCTTCATTTGAAGAGTTGGTTTCGTATGCTTTAGCATATGTAATTTGATCATGTAACTAAATTCTAAAAATGGGAGGTTCCTTTTGCATGCCTGATAATGAATTTCTTTTTTTGTCAAAGCCCATGTAATTTACAAAGTATGCAGTTGTTGAGTGACTTAAAAAACGCTGCTAGAATTCAAGAAATAGTGTCAGGTGTTCTGTTGGTATGAGCAGCATAGTTAAATTACTTTTTCTTACATCAGATATCAGCAGTTGTGGATTTGACCTAACACTGTTTTTTGTCTAAAATGTACATTCAGCTTTTTTTGGTCTTCATTTTTGAAATGTCATTTTTGCTTCATTCATTTGAATGTCTCTTAATGAAAGAAACAGTCATAGCCTCAGCCTCACTGTAGTAGAGTTAAGCTGCTAATAGGAATTCAGTTTTCCTGAGTTCCGTTTGTTACCTGGCTGCAGTAGAAACAGATGAATTCTGATGAAAAGAAATTCAATCCATGAAGTTTTCACTGCTCACTTTCACATCTTGTCAGATTGCTTGTGTCTCCTAGTAACGGTTTATTTTCATAGAACCGATGCACAATTTATGTTACTGTTTTGGGTCCTACTTGGCCTACAGTATGTGGTTACTGAAAAATGATTAGTTGTGTTTGTCCTGGTTTTTTTTTTTCATGCTTTGATTCTAGATGCTTTTGTAGAAACTGTTTTTAAAGGGTCTTACCTTGAGCCAAAAAAATCCTTTTCATCCATGAACCAGACGACTACTTTTTACTTGGCCCTAATACAAAGCAAGGAATTTGGTACAGAATCTCAATTATTAACATCTATCCACTGTGTATGTCACTGATGGTATTACATCATCTTAGCATGCTTTTTAACACCTCACTTGAATAAGCCTGGTATTGATGTGAAACTCTGCCACTTCTGGGTGGCTGAGCTGAGGTGGAGCAGTGAACAGAATCTCTGTGGGAAATGGCTCAGTGGCCTGTCAGGTGCATATCACAGGTCTCTTCACCATTTCAGCCTAGAAAGCTCTTTGTGTTTTAGAGTTTAAAAGCCGATTTCTTTACAGGTTAACTTTCTCAGGCATATTTACTAAAGGAGAAGACTACTGCATTTCCAGACAGCTAGCTTGTTTCATGTTTCCTGAATGACCCAAAATGATTTTTAAATTGTTAGCATGTATTTGTATTCTGGTCCAGATGATAACCATAGTTTTGTCTTTCATTGAAGAACGTATACATTCTGTTCTGTTACAATGTATTTTTTGAATTTTTTTAAAAAAATCAATAAATACTCATATGATGTTTCATTTGTAAATGTAAACAATGTTATTTGCTTATTTGAATGGTTTTCTTGAACTGCTTTAGCTGCAGGGGACACGTCTTTAAAACACATTTATTTAACTTAAGTTCTTCTAAACTGTTTGTATATGATCTCAGCTATGTTCTATTGTGAGCCCTTAATATTAAATTATTGGGACCAATGTATAGTTAAGTAGTAAAAAAATGCATTTTCATTCTTTATGATTTATTATTCTAAAGACATTTGTAATTGATAAGCAGCAGCTCAGTGTTACTGAAGAACAGGTGTTTAGCTTGGATACTTTCAAAGGTCAGGCTTCAAATTACCTGTGATAATTAAACACAAATTCTTCAAGCAAGCCTTTACAAACTCTGAATAAAGCATTTTAGTGCTTGCTTCATATTTATGAATACTACCTACCCAGTTAATTGTTTTGCAGACTTTGCCTGGAAATGGTTTAAAGGAAAATTCAGCTTTGGTAAAATTGTTATTTTTAAGTGACTATATGGTATTTTGGCCATTGTTCTGTAACCAGACTAGGAAAGTTACAGTTATTTCTGCTAACCATTTAAGTGTAGTAAATTATTCAGAGAATTTGTTTAAATGGAAACATTTAGAGAAGCTGTTTACACATGTATAACTTGAGCCTCCAGTTTTTACTGAAGCAAAACACAAGTTGCAGGTAGTCCAGTAGGAAATTCCACTGTGAATTTCCACGAAGCAAAGATTATAAAAAAATGTAAAATGCCAGGATTGAGTGCCCACAATCAGTCCCAATATGTGGCTGTAGGCATATTTGGCTTCCTACATTGGCAGGGCTTGGAGGTCTTAACTTTTCCTCCGTAGTGGCTCCATAACAAAACCTCACACAGGATATAGTTTCTATGTGATGTTCTCCTTCGATTGCAATGGTTACACAATTTTCCCCTCCACATTTGTTTACTCATTAACTGTTCCATTTTATACATGGATACTTAAATGTTTTATTGTGTGGCATTTCTAAATGTTTCTCCTTTCCCCAATGGCACACATTTCTGAATGGTTGCACGCACAGGAGAGGTCCTGCTGGATGCCCTGGAGTCAGGGTTACTTGTGGCTCATACATTCCAGTGCATGGGTTTGAATTGTTGGCAGGACTAGACTGAAATTAAACTTCTACACTTGTATTAGGGTTGACACTGAGCTCAGACCTTTCCTTACAGTGGCCTTAAACAAAACAAAACACTTTGTGGAGGTTGGATTTGGAAATCAGTGTAGGAGTGCTTGGATCTCACTACTGAGGTATGTATGTGAGGAGAATTTCAGGGAAATTCAACCCTCAGTGGATTTCAAGGAAAGACCTGTAGTTTGGGTCTGATCTTTACATAACTGATGATTTCTCTGAGCAGGTCAGATTTTTAAAAAGTACCTAAATACCATTTTCAAAATTGACACAGGTCCGATGGATGCTAACAGGAAGTTTAGAGCTGTAAAATCATCTAAAAAGATAGAAACTGCTTGGGATTTTCATAAACATCTGTGCAGATTAGAGCACACTTCACTTGCTAGTTGGGGCACCCTACATACTGTTTTGCAAACTTGGGCTGTTTATTGTTTTTTTGGAGAGAAGGGTTCTGTGCACTGAATTTATTATAATGAAGATAGTTGTAGTTATAGTGTTAGCTGCCAGAGAGAGTGTATTTTCAAAGCTCCCTGCAAATGAATTAATCAAAGGTATGTTTTAGTAAATCTCCAGATAAATCCAAAGAGAGAAAGTGCAGCAAGTGCTAAAATCAAAAATGTAAATCCAGATGATACCATTCTGTCCTTGAATGTGCTGGCTGTGGGCACAGTTTGTGGCCACTGTCAGCTTGGGACTGGAATCCCAGAAAATGGGCTAGTGCTGAAGAATACAAAAGTCTCATCACTTTTTCAAAGTAAAAAACCCAAATAATAATTAAAGGAAGCTTTTGAAATTACAGCATGAGGTTTCTTGGTATCATTAATGTAAAACAGATTTGAAAGCTATGTCAGCAAAATGTTTTCAGATAAATGGTTATTTGAAGATACTATCTCCAAAAATCAGGAAAAATTAGGATATTAAAAAGTGAAGATGTTTGCAGGATTGTGCTAGAGAAGAACACTTTTGAAGTAAGACTGTTAAAGACAATATTTCTTAGCCCACATTTGGGGTCAAGCCCCCCTATAATTCTTTGCATGTAACTGTACATCTACCCCCTTCTCTCCCCACACCCCCAGAACCACTGGGGACTTCTTTCCCAGCAGGATTGACCAGACTGCAAATATGAGTGAAAGTATTCTAAAATAGCAGTGTACAGTCAGGCCCAGAGGGAACTGTGATCAGCTGATTTGCCTTAGTATTAACACTCAAAGGGTAGTGGGAATTATTGAATTTATATTAAAAATATAATGACCACTTATTCTTTAACTCTGTTCAAGTAGCTTGAGAGTGACTGTGCTGCCATATATTATCAATATCTGCTTCTGTAAAACAAGCAGTGGAGTTGGGCTTTTGTTTCCTGTCCTGGTGCCTGAGATCTTAGTCAGGTGTACTATCACTGTTCCTGCTCATTGGTCAGATTAGTTTTTGTAAAATGATGTATGGAATCATGTTGTGCTCTGTCTTCACCAGAAGTATTAAAGCCTGGCTTTTGGCAGAAGGGTGTTATCTCCTGTGTGCTTGTACTGTGCCATGCTCAATGGCCAGTACAATAATCTCAACAGCAATGTTTGTCTCTTACCCTCAGAGAGTATAAACACCTTTAGAAATGGTTGACAAAGCCCTCATTATCTCAGTTTCTGTGTCTTCTGAAAGCTGTGGGGTTTTTTTTCTAATGGGAAGTTTGCACTTTCACCAATTACCAAACTATTGCCTGATGTTCCAATTACTATAGGCTTTTGTTGTGGGTTAACTCTGGTGGGCAGCTTAAGCCCCACACAGCTGCTCACTCTCTCCCCCCTGGTGGGATAAGGGAAAGAATCAGAAGGGCTTGAGTGATAAAACTCAGGAGTTGAGATGAAGACAAAAGCTGTGTGTGCAAGCAAAGCAAAACAAGGAATTCATTCACCACTTCCTGTGGGCAGGCAGATGTTCGGCCACCTCCTGAAAGCAGGGCTGCTCCATCACGTGTGACAGTGACTTGGGAACACAAGTGCCATAATGCTGAATGTCCCCCCTCCTCCTCTCCCTAGGTTTTATCACTGAGCAGGATGTGGGATATCCCTTTGGTCAGTTGGGGTCAGCTGTCCTGGCCCTATCCCCTCCCAGCTCCTTGTGCACCCCCGGACTGCTCACTGATGGGAGGGGGTGAGGAGCAGAAAAGGCCTTGGTGCTGTGCAAACCCTGCTCTAAGCTTTAGCAGCAACTAAAGTACCAGAATGTTATCAACAGTGTTTTGGCCACATATCCAAAACTTAGCACTATACATGCTTTTATGAAGCAAATTAGCCCCTTCCCAGACAAAACCAGAGTAATCCACCCTTTATTCCATACTACTGACACTGCTCAGGTCCCACATTATCCAATAGATTCTCCCTCATTAACCACCTCCTCTTTCCCATCCTGGATTATGTATACAGAAATCATTGCCTTAGTCTGTGGATCACCCCTTTAAAAGTCCACCAAGTGTCCATTGAGTCCATTTAGTCCATGTGTATTCAACCTGTTATTCCATCTGTATTCAGGCAGTTCACTCAGGACAGGAGAGGTGGTGTGATGCATGGAGTTACTGGGCACCAAAGACAGCTCAGGCTGGGTTGCTGCTGCACTTCCACATCTTGTGAGGCTTGTCCTCCATCGGTTCAGGTGGTTCCTGCCCTGCTAATTTCCATAGCATGCTACTCACATCCTGGCTTACAATGGTTTAAAGGTACTCCCATGACAGTCTCCACCTCTGGTTCCTTTGGGCCAGATTATAGGGTTTAACAACAAAACATAACAGGGTTTGCAGCTAACTCCTCCCTTTGCTCCTAGCCTGGCTAGCAACGAGGGGTTTCTGCTATAGTAATTCCCATGATGTGCAACTCAGATCCTGGGTTACAACAATTAAAAAGTGTTTCCATTACAATCTTCAGGCCTCATCCTTTTGGACCAGACCACAGGATTCAGCATTGCAATGAACTCCTCCCCTTGTCCCTCCTCCAGTCTGAGATTGCACGCAGGCCCACAGTCCACATGGGGTAGTGTGGACTTATCTACAGACCACCATCCTTTGGGGATGTAGCTGCTCCAGAATGACCATATCCATAGGCCATTCTCCCTTCAGGGGACTACCTGCTCTAGTATAGACTTCTTCATGGCCATGTATGCTTTCAGTTGTACCATCATGGTTTTAACCACAGTCACAGTCCTGTGAAGTTGAGTTCCAGCCTGTCCAGCACAGGAATGGGAGCAGTGCCCTGGCTGTCTGCCAGCCCATTCCTGTTATCAGTATGTTCCCAGGCAGAGGAGAATAGGATGACAAGGAGAACAGCAAACAACAAAAGCAAAAAGCAGTCACTAGTGAGCACTAGTTACTAACCTACATCCAGGCAAGCAAGCCCCCTGGCAAGCACAGGCACCTGACAATTAATAGCTAAACAAATATAAATTTGGTATAGCATACTCTGATCAAATCAGTTGTTATCTGTAGCCCCTCATGCCCCACACGGGGTACCAGAAGGGATTGTTACAGGTATACCCTGGTGGGCAGCTCAGCTCCATGCAGCTGCTCTTACTCTCCTTCAGTGGGATGTGGGAGAACAACCAGAAGGGTAAAAGTGCAAAAACTCAAGGGTTGAGATATAGACTGTTTAATAAGGAAAGCAAAAGCCACACATGCAAGTAAAGCAAAACAAATCATTCATTCATCACTTCCCCTGGGCAGAACACTCATCCCCAGGAGAGCAGGGCTCCATCACACGTAACAGTGACTTGTGAAGACAAACACCATCACTCCAAACACCCCCCACCCTCCTTGTTCCCCCAGCTTTGTATGCTGAGTGTGATGCCATATGGTGTGGGATATCCCTTTGCTCACTTGGGGTCCTGGCTGTGTCCCCTCCTGGCTCCTTACCCATCCCCAGCCTTCTTGCTGGTGGGGTGATGTGAGAAACAGAAAAGCCCTTGTGTGAGCAGTGCTCAGCAATAAGTATCTGTGTGTTACCCACAATTTTGGTCACAAAGCCAAAACCTAGCACTAAACAAGCTGCTATGAAGCAAAGTATCTCCATCCCAGTCAAAACTGTGTACAGCTTCTAATGCTTCAGTAACATCTTTGCCACTGTGTGCCACTGGGCAGAAGTCAGGAAATAGAAAAGCTCCTTTTATCCATTTGAACTTACAGTCATTGTGCTTGGAAGAGGACTTAGACATTTTTATCATGTTGTTTCCTACGAAACTTACTCATTTATTCAAGACAGCTACTATTTCTTTGTTGTATTTGAAAGTAAAAAAGTTTTCTCCAAGAATGAAAGCAAGTCAGGCAGGATTTTATTGACAATTTTAGGGACATTTCTGATTTGCACAACTCCAGGCTACCTGATAATTGAGAGTCTTTGCTTGGCTCTCAGAAACTTGCAGGTGTCCTGCTACTGAAAATCAACTTGACGTCAAATGGCTGTGTTATATACGAAAGGACTTCTAGGTCTCTAAAACTTGATTTATACATTACTAGGCAAAGGAAAGAAAGTATGTTGGGAATGTGAAGTGGAGGGAGAGATAAACCAGAACAAGATGATAGCAAGAATTGATCTTCAGAGAGAGCCTCATGCAAAAATCAAAGCACCTGGACTTCATTGCATCCTGGTTTATAGGTTTTCTTAATCACCTAACTTCTGAGGGAAGGTAGGCAGTACCACAGCTGATGGCAGTGACCCAAGGTAGATCCACAAGAAGTGGTTTTATAGTTTCCATTTATTTCAGAAATGATTCTGTGGACTACAGACCATCTAGTTCATATTATCCTATTTTTGACCTTAAAGTAAGTCAAAATGGTGGTAGCATTCTGCAAAAAAAAGAAACATAAAAATCATTCTCATAGGAGTTGCCATAAGGAAAGGTATGCAATATGGAAATGTAGCCTATTTGTTCACAAAGCATACTGCAGGAGGTAGTATTTGCTGCAGCAAGAGTGTTTCCAAATTGACTCAGGAGTATGCAGAATTAGGAAAACAAATGCAAATCTAGCACAAGCTATCCAACAAGCTGGGCCAGAATTCCATCTAAACTAGCTTTCTTATATTCTGGCCATTGTTACCTTTCTCCCTATTTCAAGCCCTTTATTCAAGCACTGCTGAAGTTTTGCTCTTCTTGTCTCCAGAAACAGCGAGGTGCCTCTTTTTTGTTTCAGTTTCTGAAAGGAAAAAAGGTAAACAGAGAATAGCTGGCTACTGGTAGTGTGTGGGTCCTCAGGTGTGGTGTGGATGTCACCTTGGTAACATTTCAGCTTGTCTGCTTGGCATCTTGCAAATAAGAGTTTGAAATCCTCCCACGTATCCCTGCATGTAACTTGGTCTGAGGAAAAAATGTGTGTTATATTTTGATAGCCAATTTTAGAATTTAGGGGATTTATGTATGAGAAAGTTTAAAAGCTATCAGGATCTCTTAAAATACTGCAGCCAGCACTGAACACACCGGACTGCATTCTCTGCCAAAATCTTTCTCAGTAAATCATAATGTGACTTGATAACTTAGCTACAGACCTTGGCTTGGAATAGAGCCCAAACTTTGAAAGACTGGAAGTTTCAGTTGGCAAAAATGTGAAGATGCAGTGGTGAATTCATAGCAGACTGGGGTTTAGTTTTAATTATAGTAAGGGAATTCAGCTCTCAAGAAAAAACCCTTAAAAAGAGAAGCAACAAGAAAAGGTGAAGAAGGAGAAAGGAGACAAGTTAGATTTTATTCTCCTCTCTGTGACTGATGCTGAGATTTTTAGAGAGGGTTTATCTGGCTGTCTTCTCCTTCAGTCTCATTCAATACTGAAGGCACAACGGAGCAGGGTAATTTTCAGAAGTGAAATGGTTGTTTCTTGTTTTAATTAAAGAAGGGTGGTTCTTTATGCATACTGCCCTATTTCTAGGTTAGTGCACAACATCAGTGTCTGTACCAGCATCGGATTCCTTAGCCAATTCAGGCAGCTGATTTTCTATTCACAGTTTCACAGTGATCCTGTTCTCCCTTCATTAACGCAGTGTTTAGGGCTTTCACACGTGGTTTGTAAACAGAGAATCATTAATGTTTGCTTCACTTTTCACTTCAGTGACAACCTTAGTCCTTAAAAAGAGTGTTCCTGAGAACTTATTTCCATTCATGCTGTTGCTAGAAAGTTATTTCAAACTCAAACAACTTTGTCTTCCCAAACTAACCAAGTTCCTCTCTCATGTCATCAGTTGTTCAGGTTGTACCCAAGACACAGGCTCCTCCACTAATGCTCCATACCATGCTCATTCTCAGGGTATGTTATTAGCAAAACACACCCTCTCACCTCCCTCCTACTTTTTAGGCCATGTGATGAAAACAGGAGATCTCAGGGCTGCCAGTTTTTTCATGTTTCCTTTGACGTGAATGATGAAATTAGTTAAAGCTCCTCCCTCTGGAAACACAGTATTTACCTGTTATATAGGTGTATGGCAGATAAGTTGTTTCTGCAAAAACCTTGTCAGCTATAGTTTACATTATTTTGTAGGGCTCTGCATTGTGTTAATTTCTGAATAATTAATTTATTAATTTTTATCACGTTTTTATTATTTCTTTGGGGGGAGGGTTGTATTAAGTGTTTAAACTCAGTGTAGTTAAGCTACTCTCTCCTATGTCGACAAAAAAATATGTATCTTATTTACAGAATAGAGGAAGTGAACAGGATAGCCAGGTAGTTTTCAATGTAAATGTGATATTTTTTTTTTAAATAGAAAGTCCCATCTCCTGATTTCAGCTTTCCTATCAGACAAACAGGTCTTTTTGCACCTCTCAGTGCCAGCCATTGTAAACATAGTTGCTCACTTTGCATGTGCTGCAAAGGGACACTGTCTGTATAAATACATGCGTGGGTTAAGATTTAACACATGGAAGGTGAGCAGTAAGCACCTTACTGCACTGATTATCCTCTGTGCTATGATGGCAGCTGATTTTCTCTTTTGTGAAACTGAACATCACATCCAGAGGTCGGACAGAGCTGGGTATCCCTTGCTTGACTGAGCATAATATATGGCTTGACCTTCCAGTTCTCATGAATCACTGAAACAGGAGCTCTGAATTCAGAGGATATCTAAATAGCAGGGAAAAAAAACCCTGTACAAGCTTCTTCGGCTCAGACTTGCTTTGTATTTAGCAGATATTTTATATATTGTCTTTGGAAACCGTATCAATTTTTTTTTCCCCCTCTTATTTGTACTTTGCTGGTTTTTGTAGATGTCAAGTGTCTGCCTTACTGTAGCCAGGAGCATGAAATACTGCTGCAGTAACCTGTGACAATGCCTTTAGTCTGCTTGTTGTTGCCTATTTATGGTGCAGTAATGGTTTATTTCGTAGTCTAAACCCTAGGACTGTATTTTAATGAAGATTTAAGACTATGATACAGCTGCTATTCAAACTGTGGGAGAGAGGCATGTTGGAATAGCTCAAGATTTACTGCTGAACTGTCAGTCTTTAAGCTACCAAGTGTCTTTACCCTTTGGTGCGGTAGCTACGGAGGAAACCGAACCCACTGCTGTGAGGCAGACACGGCGATTAATGAACCTGAGGCGCGCTAATCAAACATGTGTTTTCTTGGCACAATGATTGTGTCATATATCACATCCCAATGTACAGGCCTTTATCTTTCCTTAATGATCTAGCAAGGGGGCTTTTTTAAATGTGGGTGTTTTTCATGCTCTCCTTAGATTTGTTCCACAGGGGGTGGCTGTTAAAAACATCTGACGGGCATGCAGTTAGCCAGCGCCCTGCTGAGATTAGTAAAATACTATATTTAGTAATCGCACTACATCAAGGAACTCCAGCATTGCAGGAAACAGTTTGATTCAATGCTTTTTTTCTGATTTAAACAAAAAAAAAAAAAAAAAATAGTGTATGTCTTATTATTTCATCTGGGATAATATTTTTTTCCAGCTTGGACCTGGTTTTTGTGTCTCTTATTCAACATTTTTAAAAAGATTTGTTTAGATGATGGGATTTTTTTCCCCCAATTTTGTTTTGTTTTTACTAAAAAAAATAAAGAAAAAAAAAAGAAAATAAAGAAAAAAGTAATTGTAAAACAGGTAGTAAGAATGAAAAGTGGTATTTGGAATCTCTCTCATACTGCTCTGTGTCTGAAGAAACGGATCTAATATTTCTTAGGAAACCTCTATGGATAATACATAATACAAGGATTCATGCTTTCAAGTACTACAATGTTATATGGTGAAAGCTCCTAAAATCAGCTTTGAGAAAACTGTTGGAATGAGCAAGTATATTAAATTTATTTTTGTGCCCCAAGTATTTCTTCACCAATAAATAAGCATGAAACAGACTTGGAGCTCAAACAGGTTTGTTTCATTTTTTCTTTGATAGTTGACATGACTAACTGTAGATGAACAACATAAAGTGGAAGATAAAAGACCCATATGGAAAAGAAAGCTTTTCACCAGGATGCCAAAGGAAGTAAACTGTTTCATGAGACTCTTGTCCAAATCAAAATTACTCTTTTAACATCTGATTTCTGAGCCTATTCTGGTTTTCTTGTTGCTGTAAATCCAAGCCTATGTAAATCTTGGAAACTATTCTGTAAACTCGAGACTAAATCGGGTGCTCTCCCTTTAAGGGGTAGATTTAAAGGAATACCATCCTTTGTTCTAACAAAATAGTCCAGGCTTGTCAATCCAGAAGATTTGTGCATTGCTGAACATAATGGCATTTTATTACCTAGTTTATGTCTGTCTAGCATTCTAAGACTCCTGCTGATGCTTTGACTCAGAGTAGTTTTCAGTTTGGAAACTTGAACTCCAGTGTCACAGATTACTTCTTTCTTTTGGTAATCTGTAATTTTTTTTAACTATTAAATGTTCAAGAAAGAAAATGGTTGCCCTGACAGAAGTTGTGTTTCAAACTGTGAACATCGAAGCAGCTGTGTGTGAAAAGAGTAGCCTTTATTTTTGCTCCCCTCAGACTCTTGTTAGTTAACTCTTCTCTAAGAGTAGTTTGGGATATTATAGTCAAGCTTAATGATTAAACAGTAGTACAGCAGGTCTCTCACCCTCCTCAGCTGTGGTTCAGTAAACCACAGCCCTTGTCCATGCAAAAGGATAGATGTTCAAATTCAGACATGCATGCTGAAGGCCAGCAGACTGTGCTGTTCTTGAAGTTAGGAACATTGTATTTACAGAATTATTGCTGCAGTTTAACTATGGCCATTATCTGAAATTGCATATTCATCCAGTTTTTAAAGCAGCTTATTGCAAGATAAATCCTGAAATATTCTTGCAGTTTCCATCAGAACACTTGCAAGTGGGGAGGGGTATTATAGTAAAGATAGATTGAAGAGACATCTTTATATAAATATGAGAGAAATAGGAAATTTCCTGCTTGTGAAGCAGCATTATGATAGAAGTACCTTAAAATGTAATTTCCTATACAGTTTTATGCAGTGTAGTTTACTTTCTCCTGTATAAAATAAAATATAAAGTTAAGAATTCTGGCTATGCCATTCCCCATTCATTTGTAATATTGTAAACATTCATCTTATATCTTCCTTTACATGTAGCTATAATGCCCATCAGAATATTTGCATTTCTTCAGTAATTTAAAATACTGAAAACAAGGGCCAAATTTCAGCATAAGTTCTCAAGTGGTTTCAGACCTTCACATAAATGTCTATATACACACTCCAGTGAATGGTACCCTTCCATCCATACGTAGTCATACCATGCTGCTTGTTCCTGACTGAAGCAATCTGTAAAATGACTATACATTTGCATGTCATGTGAATATGGAACATGAGAACATACATGTGTGAGAAAATCCGTGGCATTGTGAAAAAATGTACTTCTAGAATTTATTTCTGTATTTTGATGTCCAGGATGCCCTTTGTGTTTTATGCACCGAGGTTTTGTGCTCTGCCATGGAGTGCTGGGATGTGTTTGGGATTCTTGAGCTGGCTATACATGATTTATCTCAGGTGTATGTAGTTACCCAGGAGAAAAGCTGGCAGTGCTGTGTGCTTTTCCCAATAAATGAGCAGTCTCATCTAGAATTATTGCCAGGATCTTGTTGTGCTGACACCGCTTTGTGCTGTGTAGACAAACCTTGGAGGAGAATTACATGTAAATCACTCATAATAGTCTGAGGCTGGAGTCTTGCATTTTACTCAGAAACTTGCACAACTCTTACTAGAGATATCTATATTCTAGCCATTGTTTTCTAACAAGATCCTAATTATTTTCTGTCAGATCTCTGCTTATACGTTATCTAAATAAAACATTCTGAATTTTAATGAGTGAAATTTCATTGCTGTTTAATCCTTAAATGCACTGAACTAATCTGTGAGTGTCCCTTCATTATAAAAAATGAAGCTGGGAAATTAGGTCCTGGACACAGAGAGTAATTATTTTCATAACTCTTTTGTTTTTACCTCCATAACATATGGAAAGGGAAAATGACCAATTGTGGTTAGGCCCGAGGCCTTAATGATGGGTTATAGTCCCAGCAGTGCCAGTCAGTCCAGTCCAGCTTGGATGAGTCATTTAAAGTCTGTCCACAAAGTGTCCTTACCTGCCTAACAGAGATATGGTGAGATGGGCTGGAGTTAAGCACTCCTGACTCTTTAAAGCACAGAGGAACTTAGAAACTTATTATTTTTTGTCATCATGAATCTCAATAAAGTCTTCATAATCACCATCAGAGCTTTTGGCCAGCCTTCAGTCATCACTCCTTGATCACAGATACTGACTCAGGTATTTGCTGTGCTCTATCTTTAAAGGATATGATATTCTTTAAAGAGTTTTATAGACATTAGATTCTTCCCACACTTGGTAATAATAGCATGGAATAGAAACTGAAATATTTGCAACATGCTGCTGGCCCAAACCCAAGAAGTATCTGCCGTTATTTGGGCTATTTGATAATTATTTGACTACTATTATTTCTTTCTGAGTGCCTTATTTGGACATTCTGCTCTAATAGGTAAATAAAAAAGCCCCAAATTTTGGCTTGTAGATCAAACTTGGAGGGGAAAGGAATAATGAAGGAATAGTTTGAGAATGTAGCAACTGGACTGATACATAACAAAACAGGATTACTGGGAAATTGCACATACGCATGCCAAATGTAGAAATCTGAATGTTTCTTCTGACTGCATAAATCTGTAGACTAGAGAGATTTGATGAAAGGACAAAGTCTTATTTGTTCCTATTTAAAGTCCAGTCTTTTGTGTTTTATATCACTATTCATATGATTAATATAGAAAGTGTTTATTTTGGTTCAGCTGAAGAGCTTCAACAGAGCAAGAGATAATTAGGAAGCTGTCATCTGAGAAATTACAAACTAATGGCTTGATACATTGAGATGAGGCCAAAAGTGCATAATGAAATCCCTTTGGGAAAGTTAAGCCTATAGAGATACCAAAATTCTGAATTTATTGCAATTTCAATGTGGGATTCTAAAGGGGATGTGAGTAAACCAGCTATTGCAGATAATAGTGTCATGAAATACTAATAGTTTTTTCCTCTGGCTATCTCCTGTTCTTTCAGCTTGTTAGTCACTCTTTATTCCAGTGGACACTAGTGAATTGTATACTCATATTGTTCTGATGGAAGCTTAGCCAACAAATGTGCTGTACAGTTCAGAAAGTGCCATTTTCCCATTTCTACATGTGTGCTGTTCTTGGCCACCAGATTTTGCCCCTTTTGCGATGTCATATTTGCAGCACAGAACCATCCTCTTGATCTTCGCTGCCCCATTTCTCACATTGCATTCCCACAACACATACTCAGCAGAAAATCTACTTTGCAACTAGTTGTGGAAGCTTGATAAGCCTTTGTCATAACAGTAGTCCCTGACATTTAAGGGACTTCAGTTTATATTTGTCAGCCAAATTTCATACCTTCATACTTCTTTCAATTAATCAAAGTTAAACCATTGTATATGTGAAGGGGCCTCTTGTGGTTTCTAAGTAAGTAGTATGGCTTTTCTGGCAGAGAGCCACAAGCAATTTAGTAGGCACATACTGTGGGGGTTGAGAGGAAGAGAGACAGGAATAATCCAGAAAGCTTTAAGAAGGGCTGTATGAAATCAGTCTTTCTATACACTGTGCAAGACTTTCACATTCTGTATCTTACTTTGGGCCACAGCAAAACTGCTTTGGTGTGTTGTAAGTAAAGTAATTCTGAAACATAGCACCAACTTTCCTCTTACTCTACCAGTTTTGCATTGGTTTTACTTCAGTTGAAGTATTCCCAATTTGCACCTGTGGCAGAGAAGGGTTAGGCTCAAGGGATTTAATACACGGTTTACAATTGTCATATTGTCACTAAATTGTTTCCACAGGAATAAACCTAATGTAGTTCCTAGTTGTCTTCAGAAATAGGAAGATTTATTTTGTAGCCTGAAAGTCAGGATGAGGCTTTGCCATGTACCTTTTGCCTGAGAGCTATACAGCTGTAAATAGATACTAACATAAAAGGTCTGTCTCCAGCAGAGCTGATCTCTCTTTCCAATTCTGACAGGGGTCACATAGTCAATGTAAATTACCACCATAAACTAAATTCCACCTCTCCTGTAGAAAAAAGTGCTTGATCTGCCTGTCTAGAAGTCAGGAGCTATGCAGAGAACTGTAATATTTCAACAATTCAGCATGAGTGGCAACCTGTTCTTAATAATGAAACGCTAGCAACATTTAATTTCATTTTGTTTCGCCATGTTAAAATCCATCCTTTCTTTAGGGGATTTAAAAATCATCTGAAGGGAACCTGAAGACAAAGAGAATAATTCAAGTAGAAGCACTATCTTTGTATTTCATGCAAGTTCAGGTTCAACATGCACATCTTGATGCCCACAGGGAATGACTTACATTTAGAAAAGGATAGTCTAGACACCTCAAGAAGAATGTGATTTATCCTTTTTATCTGTCATTTTGATTTAATTGAAATATGTATCATAATAGTAATGTCGAAAGTGTTAGTGGATTTTGCTAGAAATGAAATTAAAATAGAAAAATTTAAACTATTATTGGCAAGTTTTTCGAGGTTGTAATGATTTACTTGGGTGTTTTATAACTAAGCAACAATATGCTGTTAAGAATGACAAGTAGATTGGAAACTTTAACTTGAAGCTAGATTCTTATACAGATACAACAGCTTGAATTCAGTCTGAAAGATGTCAGAATCTGAAGAACTCAGCACTTCAAAAATTATGCAACAGGCATATCATGGAAAATTGGGCCCCAGTTCAGCATGTGACTATCTAGACTATTTTACACACTCCTTTTTTTTGATATTAAAGATGAATTCAATGTAAATATCTGGAATTCTTCTTACAAGCTTGTTGAAAAGGGACAGTATTTTAGCATGACTCCCTTGTGCAAACCTGGTGTTTAGCAGATTACGTATGTTATTCTGTTATAGGTACACTACAGTGATAGACAAAATGGCAAAGAGTGTTTGACCTGTTTGACACTGTCTCCTGTGCAGATGACTTTCCAAGGTATCGGAAGCTCCATTGAAGCCAGCCATGACCAGGTATAATACCTTCACCCCACACTCTTGTAATTTTATTAATATCTGGTAAGGCCAGAATGTCAGCGTTAGTAAATTTAAAATTTCGACACATCTTGTGCTTTTCATATGGCATGTTCTTGTCACAGGGATTTGCCTCTCTTGCCCTATTAAAATCCTGATTACATCTAAGGAGTGAAATTAAAAGGAGACAAAACTATACTGCCTTTTACATATTTTTAAGACATATTAGGAAAGCCTGATGAGCTTGCTTTGGTTTTAAAGTCAGATGTAAGGTTTCTGCAAAGGTTTTATTTGCTTTTATGTGTGTATCAGGTCTTGTCTATCCTATTTTTGTTAGAAGATTATGAGTAGTTTGAAAAGCAGAAAGATGAAGCCATCATCTCTGGCCATCATCTGTCACAAGAAACTGGCATTTGAGAGGGGAAAGGCATTTTTAATCAGACTGTGTAAAACTCTCATTTTGTTTCACTGTTGCTAAAACATTTAATTCAAGCTTCTGGCAAAAAGCCAGAAGAAAAAAAAAAAAGGCTCAATGTTAATCATTTACCACCCTGTTGCTTCAGATGGGAACTGAGGGGGACTTCCATTCTTGTTGTCTTGTCCTCCAACACTCGTGCGTATAAAAGCAAGACAAGACTTTGATACTTTGAAATTATTAAAATCAAAAAGGAAACAATTAGAAGAAAATATTAAACCAAACCTTGCACCTTTCATATCTGTAGTAGATTAGAAAAATTACCATGTTTACTTGCCTTTGCAGACTATCTTTAAATGGTACTGTGTTCACATTTGCTGTACATTTTATCAGACTCTATGCAAGATTGTCTAAGAAAAAAAAGGAAAGCTGCCTTAAGAATTAGCAGAATTAGTTACTTGGGGAAGAGTTTGGGACACTCTTAGCCATGTTTTTGTTTGGTGGGTTTTTTATTGAAAGTTCCTAAGTTAGTTGTTAACATAAACTAAGCCCATTAGTTATTTACATGGTAACATGAGGATACTTCCTGCCCTTAAGTGTTTGGTGTTTTACAGTAATGGAGAGCTGTGGTAAGTCAGACCATACTTTGACATTCAATTCTCATTTCATCCAGCAACTTGTTTATGCTGCTCTAAAGCTGCTCCATTTTTCTTTCAGTAAGGATAGGCTTTTAAAATATCGTTATAACACAAGTATGATATTTAGACATTTCAATGAATTTAAGGTGGTCCCTGTCAATTTGGTAACAACTACATTCTGGGCTACCAGCCAGCTTGGCCTTTGTCTTAGCATTTATTTAGGCTAGAGTATGATATGTAAACAGAAAAAAGACTCTGTAAGCAAAAAGCACATTTAAGCCATCTGAATAATTATATATTTAAGACCTCTAAATGAAAATGTTGTATTGAGCCTGGAAAGTCAAGCACCCAGAAATTAGGAAATTCCAGATTATGTGCAGCATTAGTTTCATCCCAAATGTACCCATTCTGTGCTCCAAACAGGATATTCTTCTGAAAGAAAGAATATTTGCGTAAATAAAGAAAAAAATTTTGCGTAAAATAACATAGATAAAGATTGTATCATAGCACATTCACAATAAGGTAGAATTAAATTTACTTGGGCCATTATGTAGCTGGAATTTCCTCATCTTGTTTCAATTTGAAGTTCATAATTGGTTCTAGTTACGTAATTTTCCACAGGGTTCTTAAAATGGAAAGATAAATGTTTTGTTATTGCATGATGGGGTGGTTGTTGTGTTATTGAACCCACATCACTAGTGCAAAGATTTCATCTGAGCCAAGAGCAAAAGAAAATAATAATCTGAAAGCCAAATGCCAACCAGTGTCTGACAAAATAGATCCACTCACACAGGATGCACAAATTTCTGCTCATGCCATTCCTAAGTGTCAAAGGAACTTCATTTTCTGGGGAAGAAGGACGCTATTGACAGGTTGTGTTTGATAAGGGGGTAGCAGGACTAGATTAAGGTATCATTTTCCATCACCGGAATAAAAAGAGAAAAATCAATAATTAGCAAGTCAAAGCACTGGAATTAATAAATTAATGACAAAATTAGGGTTATTAATGGACTAACTAAAAGAAAAATTCCCTTTTCTCTGCTGTTCCTCTGTGCTTGGTATTTTTTCCTTGCTTCCTACAATCTTACTCACAGTAGGTTGATTTGATGGTTATTATTCTTTTAAAAATAGGAGACAGAAATGCTGCACCATTGTCAAACTGAACTTAATTTTAAAGTGTTAAATTAAATAAGTGCAAGATAACTGTGTGCTAAAAACCTTGAATTTTAGAAATTCTTCTTGAACTTTTGTAATCTGTTACTTTATGGCTATTAGGATGGTCTGATCACTTGGAAGCCTGTGATTTCAGTGGAGGGATGGTGATTTCTGCCTCAGTAGTGAGGCCTGGCATAGTTTGACAGCAGGAACTGTCAGCTTCTGTGCTTATGAAGATAATTTTTCTCACATTCATTTTAAAATATTGATTCTATAATTTCTAGAGTTTTTTTTATGAAACACTTTAAGAATGGGACTCTGAAATATTTTGGTGGAAAAGGAGTGAAAATTGTTGTGTGAGAGTATCTAATAAAAAAGCTATATACAGGTTTGTCACTGCATTGTGGCTGAAGAACCACAATACTGTGATACGTGGCAGAGGATCAAAAAAAAATAGAAATGAAAAAGAAAAAAAAAAAGAAAACTATGTTGCCAATGGCATCTTCAGCACTTCAGACCTTTTAGATTGGACTTGTCTTTTGTAATGTGTCTCCCTACTCATATCCAGTGGGAGATTTGTTACCCAGCAGATACCAAAGTGGTTACAATCCTACATAAGTACATTATCTGGCTGTTTCAAATATGTGAAGACTTGACACTGCAGTTTTTCAAGTCTCTTGCTCTTTTCCTGTACTCTGTAGGGAGTTTTCATTCTTTAGATTGGTTTAGCTTGTGATTTTAATGAGTTCAAATATTTTCCCCACATACTTCATCTGAGCAATTTCAGATTAATATAAACATATCATACTGGTGCACTAATTAGTGTGTATTTCGAATGTCTGATTGACAAGGCATATCTCATTTGGTCATGAAGCTGTATTGTGGAAGCAATTGCTGATCTTTCATTTTTCTTTTGACAAAAAGAGAAAAATAGGAAACATTCCTAAAGCACCACTGCAGTCCATCCTGCCACATGTTTTGCTAGGTTTTGCATTCAGGTATGCCTACCACTTTTATAAAAATTTAATGGGGTTCATAATTCTTTTTTTCCTGAATGATTTCTTTCTATTTTTTTCTTTTTCCTGTTACCTGACTATAACTCTAAAATTCTCTTTTCTTAACAGTAACTATTCTTTGGAGGTATTTTTTCAATAAAATTTAGTTACGAGTAGCTATTATTAAAACGGTCGCCACTTTCTACTGATTTTCTCAATAAAAGCTGAGTTTTTCCTTAATGGTAGTAAAACTGCCATTTTTTACATTGCTGTGGGACTGGTGGCAACCTATTCTCAGGGCTTATGATGGACTTCAGGCATATATTGTAAAGCTGGGGAATGAATTGAAACTCAAAGTAACAGAAAAGAAGTCGATAGTTTTTTATTTGTGCCACTGAGAAAATTCAAGATATGAAAAGCAGGAGACAGAAAAAGGAAAAATTCATAGATAAGAGGCTATGTAAGCAAAAATGGTTGGAGTGAAGCAGAAAACTAAGAAAGTGCAGGGAAATGGGGCAGTGAATGTCTGAAGGCCACACAAGAGTGATAAAGAGAGAAAGTTAGAGCTAAGCAGAAGGGGTGATCAAAAACCCCACCAAAAAAAAAAGACATCTGCACTGCTACATCTCAAAGTACTGAAACCTGAATTTCTTGTTACTGCTACAAGTAAATATCTTCCAGTTTTAGTGAACTGTGACACATGAAGAGTTCTTTGAATTCTTGAATGCAGGCACACTAAGAACTGTAAGTTAGAAGTTGTAATGCTAGCAATTGTAGGAAATGGAGATTTATGTTTTCCCTGGAGGACTTAAGTCAATACCTTTAAGTTGTTATAGATGCACTCAGCAGATATCACTGGATTCACTGTAATGGTAGCTAGGTTAAATTTGATGCCCTATGTCAAACAAGACAGCCTGTGACATATTTTCAATCTTAGAAGTGACATACTTCTGCTATGCCTTGAACAAGCCAATGTCAAACTCAGCTTCCATGTTTACATGTATATTTTAGAAACTTGCAATGTTACCATCTTTAGTGGCTTCATAATAATTGATTTTCTGGATGTTACAGCTCTGAGTGACTGTGTGCTTTGGGGTATCACACTCCTGTGTTTGTCATAGCTGTTGTCATAGAAAGAATAAACATCTTGGGTGTATTCTTAAGGCTTACTGAACAGCAGGCAAATTGAAAGTATGACCATTCATTTTAAAATAAAATTATTTAAAAGTCAGTGCTAGTGATGAGAAAGAACAGCTTGGGCCCATTTTGAGATTTAGGATGCTTGCCATGGAGTACTCCATCTGAACAAGTGAATTTTTAACTCCAAATAATTTAATGTTCATTGAGGAGTGACCAGTTCTCTACTTGAATTTCAGTAGGCAGATCAAAGAGCAGTCCATTGTCTTAAAGTCTCATTGCTTTAAGGGTTTTTGATGATTTTGGAGGTTTTAACCATATGCATGTTTTTTGGAGCTTGCAATACTGTCAATTTGTTTATTACTGAGTTCAGCTGTTTATTTCACCTAATTGTGCTGTTAAAGTGATATCAATGAACATTTTATGTCTATATTTTTATTCCTTGCTTTCTTAATGTTATCCATTATATTTATGTTGTGCATTAGACTGTCGTTTTGGAACTCTTCTGCACTTTGCAATGCACAGAATAGAATACTTTTATTTTGCAGGAAGATAACAATCATTTAATGTTATATTTAATCTACCACTAATAACACTTTTATTTTCAAGTATCCAAATAGCTGGAAAGAGAATGAGCAGGGCCAGAAATTATAGAAGTGGAAGAGCTACTGATAATATAGACTTTATCAGCAAGCCCAACATGGAGAGGATGTACTGAAAGGAAGATGCCACACTCAGCAGTTTCAGAAATCACTGATGGAAAGCTTGGCAGACAGCAGTGGCGAGCAAACTGAAATGTGCTCTGTATCAAACCATCACTGCTGGCCTGCAAACAGGCATTTCTGGACAGGGTTAGCAGAGATTGGGGCTGCCCAGATGTGAACAGCTCCTGATGCTTGGAGCATTGCATTTTGAAAAAAAGCTCCACATCTCTGTTATGATCTGAGAATTGCTTGTAGAGCATGCTCAGGAAGCAGCATCGAGGGAATTTACAAAAGCCAAAATAACTAAAGGTGTAGTCACCGAGTATGCGGAGGATAAGAATTTGTCCAGTGCTTTAATCAGAAAAGACAAATGGGGTTGTGTTTTTTGTTAAGATACCTTTCCAGGTCAGAAAACCAGATGATTTACTGGACACTACATTAATTACCAATTTAATTTTTTTTTTGTAATGAGAAGTTAGTTTTTTCTAGATGTTGAGATTTACTTCACAGTGGGTTTTTATGTCCTGGACATGGTCAAAAAATGAAAAAATGTCAAGGTTTTCTTTAAAAAATATATATGTATCCCTTTTTTGTCTTTTTTTCCCCCCTTAGGTGATGTTATATGCTTTATTTGTCAGCTTATTTCTACTTTACTTATTGTAAATACAGTTATCACTTCTTCAGGGTGGCTTCTTCAATAAAATGATAAAACTTCAGTTTTAATAAGTAAAATAATAAGTAAAATTTTTCTAGCAGTTTTCCCAAAGTTTGGCAATTCCATTACAGCCCCTTCAGCATCAGGACTTCTACCTGATCTTATGAAAACATCTCACACAACTAGATTTCCTTCCCCTTCAAGGGGTGGGGGGTGTCAGCATGACCACAGCTGAGTGCCCAATGCTCCAAAGGAGCCAGTTCATGTAGGACAGAAAAACTGCTTTCTATATACAGCACCACGTTTCACTTTTCTGTTCTGTCTCTTAGGTTGGTGCTGCAGTAAGGAGCCATCCCATCAGGTTTTAGTTAGGCTCACTGGATTGTTGTCTGCTATTTGATATTTTTCCTCATCTGTTGTGCTCCCCACGACTGTGTGTGGAAGTACTGGTACATTCTCTCCGTATTCTTCATCTTCTGGTTCGCATTATGTCAGTCTGGATGTACGTGACAGAACATTTGCTTTTCCCTGGCAGCTGCTAAAGTTTTCCTTGATGAGCCCAAGATCAAATGCTTGTATTTGTTCAGGAAGTGTAATCTTTAATTTTCAAAAAGTGGGTTACTAATTAACTGCTGAATGGGAAAAAAATGCAAACCAAGGCAAGCCTATGTCCTTGCCAGACTCTTTCAGTCCTCTCATTCAGGGCTTCCTGAGTAGATTCCCAACGTGACTGCTTCTTGCTGAAGATGCATAATAGGATTTTGCAGTGCTCTGTGTATGCATGTTTGTTTACACAGCTATGTCAGCAGGGTATGAAATGCTTCTGTTGCAGTCTCTGCCTATCTTACATGCTTGACATGTAGCTCGTAACTAATGACAAACAAAGACCATGTGTGTTTTTGGGACTGTTGGAAAAAGAGAAAAAAGGTGAAATGTCCTCCTGATTGCTATTGGTGTCGTTTCACAAGAGTGGTGAGGTTCACAGGATCACACAATGCTTGAGGTGGGAAGGGACCTCTGGAATCACCTGGCCCAAGGCCCCTGCTCAAGCAAGGCCACCTAGAACAGGCTGCCCTGGCTGTGTCGAGGCAGTTTTTGAGTATCTTCAAGGTGGGACACTCTGCCTTGGTTGTTCTTTCCTGTTTACTTCATTTCCAGTCCTGGCTGCTTCCTGAACTGCTGAGCTAGGTGTAAACAAGGTATTGAGTTGAACTGATCCACTAGGCCTTAGATGAATGCCAGTGCTGAAACAAGGGAGACATCAGGACTGCTGAGAGGAGAGGAGAGGAGAGGAGAGGAGAGGAGAGGGAGCCATCCCTTTCCACTACTGGCTCAACTTACCCACCTTGTAAATGTTGTTTAAAGGGGATGAGGCAAAAATTAACTGTACAGAGAAGTTAATTTCTTGTAGAAATTTCTTGTTTGTCTTCTTTAGTACCCTTAAAGCTGTTCACTGTGCAGTAGCATGGCCTGGCACAAATAGGAGATCAGGAATGGCACGTGGAGGAAGAGCAGGGCTGTAGCAGCCCTGACCTGCAGAAGTTAGCTGTTTTGGAGCTGCACTCTTTGTAGTTACTTGGATTAAAATACCTTAGCAAGCTTTCAGTGCAGTGTAACATGTGGAAGTGGCAAGAAAGGCATTAACAACATACAATGAGCCAGCCTTCCATGGACCACAGGCCAGCTGTTGCTATCCCAAGTTTGTAATCTGTTTCTGGTTTGGTTGTTTTGCTGTTACTTTAGGCTCAGTTGGACAATGGTGGAATGGAAAAATCCTGAATTTTCTTGCTGCTGTGTCTGTTAGGAAAGGGAAGAAGCTTAAAAGGGAAAGGTATTGAAGAAGTTTGGAAAAGCTAAAAATGTCAGTTTACTGCCTTGTCACGCTTCAGTAGGAGATTCAGCCCACTTGTATTATCAAGAAATCTAACAGATTTTTCCCTGTCAGGGAAAAACACAGGGAAGACAACAGAGGTAGGTTCTTCTCCTACTCAACAGCTAAAAATGGATAGGCATACACCTACTGGACGAAAGTTAGTAACAAAGATAGAGGCAAAAATCAAGTGGAAGGAGACCCACCCCCAAGTAGCTTGTCTTGCAGTTGGGGTTGACAAAGATCTAGGTTTTTTCATTTAAAGCCCTGACAGGCAGCATTTTAATTTTAATAGTTTTGTCCATTTTAATTTCTAGGACTGGTGAAACCTTTCAAAGTCATGAATTAAAACTAACACTCAGTCAAAGCCCAGCTTTTGTAGGCACCTCTATTTTAGACAAAGAAAGACATTGGCAATATATATGCTGAACTTTGTTGCCCACCCAGTGCTAACTAGAGTTGTTCTGTGGCATTTTCCACACACTACTCGAAGTAATGCTATGTCTGTTGGGTGATTTGTGTTTAATCACTTGTCATTCAGTGAAGTTGCTTAACACCCTAATTATATAATTGGCATTTCAAATTATATTTCCTTAACCATTCTACAAGACAAATTAATGATTTGCACATGTGGCATCTGAAGATCTGTGCTTTTGCCAAATTTCTGTTTGCCACCTAATTTTTCCACTTCTCTTGAAATAATATCCCACGGCTGGCATTATGCATGCATCTAGCACAAATGAAATTTCATCCTTTTTGGTTTGCACAATCGTCATACAACCCCTTGATCTACACAGTGCAAGCAGAAACTAAATTTGACATCCTATACCCCTTCATTTCAAGGATTCATTTCAAGAAGCCAGAATCTCATAATAATTGCTCTGACAATAGGCTTAAGGGGAAATAAATGAGGTAAGGACTCATAAGTAATTAGTAATAAGTAACATGTAATTTTGTAAGTATGAGCACGAGAAAGTTGTGCAGCAATGTTGAGGAGCACTATGATTAAACTCAGTTCCTAGACATCCCTGCTTTCTTCCTTGGAGGTTTTTTAAAATACACCATCAAGAAAGAGCTGAAGACTTACCCTGGCTTGATGACTAATGATTTACCTGAGAAAATGACTTCACTTCTCTTTTTTACATGCTTGTCATTGATGCCCTGATGGAAAGTGTCAGACATCTCAAGGGAAAAAGGTGTTTATACTCTTTCCTATAGCTCATTTAACATAAAATCCAAGTCCCTCTGTTTGCTTCCAAACTCATTACCTGTACAGGTTTTTTGTAGTCACACTGGGTTTCTAAGATCATTGAGTCAGAACATCCCACTGTTTGAGAGAGGAAGGAGTCACCAACCAGCCTTCTCTTCAAAGCATCAAATTTTCAATGTCCTTACTTGCATGCAGTAAGGATGCAAGTAAGGACATTAAAATTAATTCTGGGGATGCAGGAATTTCTGTGTCCCCAGAAGCTCTGTATGTACTTGTGCCCTGCATTTCATAGCCCATACAGACTGCCTTTGTTCCAATACTAATGCTTCATTCCAGCAAGATCCTTCACATATGCTAAATGTAAGACTGCTTCCAAGTAATTCGCTCTCTCAAGGATCCAGGACTTGAGATAATAAACACTAGAATGGATGTATCAAGCAAAACCAAAGCAGTGAACTCTTAAGTTAAACTTTAAATTTTATCAATATTTCTTCATATTCATTCTTTCTCTTTCCCATCATTAGAGAGACTGTGAGACCTAGTTTTCCACAGATCCTTACGGCTGTACAAATAATTGATTTTACAGTCCAAAATCTCCTCTCTCATCCTTTATCCCCTCAAAAAAACCTCACCAGTTCAAATTGGTCCAAAATAAAGAAAAAAATGCTTCTAGCCAAAAAAAATAATTAATTTTGTACTTGGGCATTTGTAGTGAAACTAAGAAAATGGCTGAGATTTACAAAACTGGTGGGAAAGATGATGAACTATTTTACCAATAAGCTCAGGGGTTCACACTCTCACGCAAGATGCAGAAGACGTAAGTTTTATTCTGTGCTTGTCCCCACAGGACCATGAACCCTCTTTAGGAACCCTTCTTATGCAACAGAGAGTCACAGCTGGGCAGCCCCAGGAGCACAAAGTGGTAACCACAGAGCAGTCCTGTTTTTGACTCAAAGAACAGTTTGCTCAATAGAGCTGCATGAGCAGAAAAATTTGGTGGAATTCTCATTTGATATTAACCCCTTTGATCTGAATAATGAAAAGAAGGATTCTTATCCTCCTGGGAGTTGAAGAGACTTAAGCTATGATTTTTCACAGTCCAGTATTGACCATCAAGTCAATACTGGACTTGATGGTCAATACTTCTTCCCCTTCAGTTTTCACCACGAGTGGACAAAGCTAAAGAAACTATAGCAGATAACTTCTAATTTCTAAAGGTATTTACAGTTTAAAATGCAGAATATCCATCCTGAGTCTGGGAGCAGATTTGGCCAAAGCAAAACTGCTCCTTCCAATGTATTTCCAATGTTTCCTGGAGGAATGTGCTGGCTCTGCTCTACAGCCAACCCCATCCCTGCCTGGGGTAGGTGTCCAGCTGGTGGCGGCGTTGATCAAACCTCCAGCCATGAGCTCCTCTGGGTGGAAGTTGCCACATGGACCCAGAGCTGAGACTGCCAGGTCAGGCTACAAAGGCAATTTAAGGCAGTAGAACATGTTCAGGTGGAGTCACTGTGTTCCCCAGCAGTACCTGGAAAGTCTTTGTCTTCCTGCCTTGTGTATTTCTTCTAAGCATAACCTGCAGACAAAACAAGATCTTTCTTTCCTCAGGATTCAGCTCTTCAGCTGTCTGTAAAAGAGCTTTACATTTGTTTCAGGGTATTTAAAACTTGGTCGCATGGCATGGATTCATAAAGGACATTTTGGCAGCTGCTGTTGCTGAATCTCTTGTATTGGCTGTAGATAAAGTAAGACAAGTGCCAAAGCCTCAAGTCTCTTATGCTGATAGCAGTGGAGCTCTGAGCAGTCCCTGTACCCACCATGTCTCAGCCACTTCGATAAAAATAACACCTTTTGCTGATACTGGTTACAAGGCTTATCCCAGTAATGGAAAGATTTTAGATGGTTTGTGAGGTCATAGAACGCCTCCTTAGACATTTATTCAAAACACTGGGCTGTTCAGCAAGTCAGTCTTATTTCATACTCCCTCCTAAATATTTCCTGCTTCAACATTGTTTTGAATAACTAGGGTAGTTCTTTTTAGCCCAGCATGCTGAATGAAATTATGAATTTAGGAGATTTTTATGTTGTCATGTTTGTTTCAATACTCCATTGTAATTTATGTGAAGTGGTGTAATAATACACTATCAGTCATTTAGAGGGGAGCTGGGCATACATGAACCTTTGTATAGAACTTTTTTTTTTTTTGGTCATCATGTGTCTGTCCATACTTGTGAGAAAAATAATAGGAAAAAAAAAAAAAGGGCAAAGGAATGTTTGCCATAATTCATTATTTTATAAGCTGCAAAATAATTAAGCAAGAAGATCTGCATGAGAGGGAGTCAAGGAAAGTAAAAGGAGGCATCAAACTTTGGGTTGATCCAGAGGTGCTTAAAATCCTATTTGCCCTTACAGAATGAAAATACTAGTGAGGAAGTCTGACACGCTGGCAAAGACACAATTTAGACATGTCAAACAACTTTAAGATAATTTGAAAGTTTCTTGGCCCTCATTTAAATAAACTGGATCTTGAGTTTTTTGGAACTCTCCTGATAAGTAACACTTAAAACCCTTTTGATCAAATACCCTTTCTCAGGCAATTACATGTTCTTCATTTAGAGGCCAGTTCAAAAGATTGCTTGTTACCTTCATTTAACAAAGGTTCAAGTGCTGCAGTTTTCTGATCCTTTTAAAAAAGGCAAACAAGGAGAGTTTGCACAATAAAAGTTCTTTTTTTTATTCTCAAATTAATTATTTTGAAATATCTCACAGATTACATCAGTTTCTTCCTTGCATTCATGTTGCAAGATGGCGAGTATTGTATATTGTTAGTGATGCATTAAATTAGTTGTTTACATTATAAAATCTAAACATATTAGAATCTTTTGTATTTGTCTTCAAAGATTCCTATTCTAATAAAGCTTTCTGAAACAAGTAAGGTTGTCTTTCTTGTTTAGTTTATGCATCAGTGGAGAACCTAAAGATTTGTAGCCTCTAGCCATCCCCGTCTGTGTTTAGCAGAGTGTAAGGAAGTTGTGTTTTGGACAATATATATTATCTTTTCATATAAAAGGGAAAGTTATACTTTTAAATAAATTATTTTGCATTTAGAAAAGGTAACACCTGAGACAAATGTAAATGGAAAGAGTCAAAGTTTTTACTCTTCTCTCAAAGAATTTGTTTTGCTGCAACTTTTAACTGGAATAAAAGAAGCATGTATATAGTCCTGAAAAATAAAGATCTTGTCTGAATCCTCCCTATTTTTGATGGCTTTGTTCACTCTTCGGGTCAAAGTGTTTCTGAGTGTTAAATGATACAAGACCAACATTCAGCAAAGAACAGTATTTGGGATTTTAAAGAAACTTTGCTGTTTGGACTCTCAGTTTTGCTCTATGGTAAATGTTTTAACAGAGTTATAATGAAATATGAAAAAGAAAATCAAAAGCTGATAGCTTTAATATGGCTGGAGCTGCTTGGTGAAAGCAACTTTCACTTTTGGGGAAGTTCGTGACTGAAGTTTTAGAAGCAGAGCAGCTTCTCAGAGAGTCAGCAGAGCAGTGTGGCAGTGGATGTCCACACTTACCCCCCGACACATTCCTTTCCAGTGCAATATGTCTTAGTTCTTCATCTAGAGAAATGACTGCTCTAAGATATATATACACTTATATGTATACACTTTGACTTTTTAGGTCATACTGGTCATACTGCATCTGCCTTATGAATCTGTGTTTTAATATGTTTAGACATACATCTTCCTATCCTAACAGTGTTGGCAAGCCATAAGTAAACAGCAGGATTTTATTTACCTGTCAAAGCCCCAAATAACTTGCATTAAGCCAATGACCAAATAAAATGTCACAGTTATACTTTATATCATCTGGAAGGAAAAGTAGCAAGCTAAGTGTTAACTTCAGAATCAGATTATTTTCTGTGTACAAGATATGCCTTTTAGAATAACATGCCAAGAGCGCTTCATATCTCAACAGCCTCCAGAACATACAGCAATATAACAAGCACTGGCTTATAGTAAAACTTGGGAAATGTGACAAAATAAGCAGTGCAGTGAAGAGAACTGTACTGAAAACAGTTGAAAAAACAGGAAGGATAGAACTTGATAAAACTTATGGAAAATCTTAAGGAACATCTAGTTTCAGATCATGACAGTGAGAAAAGTGATAAAGAGTAAACTGTTATTTTTCAATAAGCTTTCAACTTTAGGCAAAAAAGCAGAGTGATTGAAAGGTACCAGAGACTTTTGATTAAATAAAAAAGTAGCTTTTTAAAGTGATGTATAAAATTATAAAAAAGAGAATATATTATTTGCCTGAAAGATTTTTTTTAATGAAAGAAAGCATGAGAAGGCATGAAACAGACTGATGTAACAGCCTGCCAGAAATTGTTTCAAAGGTTATCATCACTTGCTTAGTTATTTAGGCAAGATGTGTTCCCTTAGCAGCCTAAGGACAGTGCTATGTGTAACAATGTAGTAGCACCCATCTGAACAGTTTTAATAAAGTTAGAGGTTAATCATGAGGCTTTAAAATAATACAGACTGTTAAACAAAGTCTAAAGTACAAATCAAGGCTTTGTGAGAAAAATTAAAGTCTAGGTTTCAAATACACCCTCTACTTCTGGGCTTCTGATTTGAGATGCTTTATGCTGCAGTATTTATAAAAAAAGAACACACACAGCTTTTAAAACACTAGTTCTTTAAGAAATTCTGGCTTAATGTCCTGACCCTGTAAACATTTCTGTACTCATGTAGGTCCACATATGAAGTGTTCCATTAGGTTACCACATGATTGGTCTGTGCAAGGTACAGAGTCAAAAATGCAAGTTCAACTGGTGTGAGTTGAGGTTGATCTGAGGTGAAATACTAAATGCAGCTACATCTTCTGGGGTTAGGATCCCATCTTTGTTTTGGCTGGGCCCTTTTCTAAGTGCTCGAGGCTAAACCACCACATCCCTGAACACAGTCATGTTAAGAACTGACTTTTTTTAAAAAGTTATTTTTTTAAAGGTGTGTGAAAGCTGCAGTTTCCAGCTGTCTCATGATTTTTATAGTAGAATGAGTAATTTGCATTTTGAACTCCCTTTTGCTCTTTCTATTTTGTTTTACAAAACATTGTAGCTGGCACTTGCATGCCCATTGCCTCCAGCTGGACAAAAGTGACTGAAGTGGAAAATTTTGTTCACAGTTGTAGAAAAAGAAGTGATGAGAAACATAGAAAAGTAAAGGGTCATTGTTGAAACCACAAGAATTCATGCCCCTTGTCCTGAGAAGAGATATATGTCTGGGTTGTATCTTGAAGAACAGTGTCTTGTTTTGAGTAATGCCTCTTACTTCCCTCCTAGACCTCCCTCCTAAAACCTTACTCCAGATCACAAATCATTCACAATTGAGAGAGCAGCAGCCCAGAGTATCAAAGACTGGTATTTGACTGATGGTTTGATCATGAGTGAAGTTTTTATGGGGTTGGTCTTTATCAGATGGAAGAAGATTCTAGGTTGTATGTTATGAACTTCTGCATTTGCAGTCATGTTCTCCATTTCAAGCAGATATTAGGAGGTAAACAAGCCAAGTTGCTAGCTAAAAGTGGTATAACCAGGTGCCATGCTTTGGTTTCTGTTCTATTAAGAATTCAGAATGTCTTTTCAGGTTGTGAATTGGACAGTATGAGTAACTGGTGTAGTGCCTTGGATCTGGAATCTTGCTAAAGACAGTTTCAGAGTGTGCATCTGAAGTTTCCATTCCACTCCTTGTAAGGCAGAAGAAAGAAAAATCTAAGTGTCACTCATCTCTACTTTGGGGAAAAGTTGTGCACCTTTCTTCCAATCTCATCTTCCTCTACCTTTTACAAGACCTTGTTTTTTGTCTTTGATACTCTTAAGACATCTCCCAGCAAATCTCTCTTGTTGCAGGTGTTGTAGGCCCACTGTCAGGTTACCCCTGCCTTGTCTCATAAGCAGAATAACTTAAGCTTCTTTAGTCTTCAAATACAGGGAAGATTTTATATCCTTGCTTCATTTTTTTTTTTCCCAGAAAACATCTGAGCTTTCAATATACCTTTTAAATTTTAGAACTTAGAGCTAAATGGGATCAAGTTCTAGTATATCAATGCTATGTCTACTGGTAACAACACTATCCCTTTTCTTGATATCATTCTGAGCATGTGCCTAAGCATTTGCTGCTGTAGCTTTTGCCTTACCTTTGATATCAATTTTTGGATGTCTTTTTCTGCAATAAATTATCTGCATCTGAATGAGATGGAACTTCCCTCATTGTGGATTACCCATTGAAAGTTCCATTTTACAGTGCTTATATGTCAACATTAGGGGCTTACTCCCTTTTTATCAATTCTTACTCTTTGCTTGGGAGAAAGCAGAGCAAGAATGCCTTATCTGTGTTGAAAGTAGATCTTTATTAATGAAAAATAAGAGTCAATTTCCCCTAAATTTGATTATTTCATGAATTCCATTCCTTAAGTACTGAAAGCAAAGTTCAAAATGTTAACACGGTGGTATGATTAGGATGCTTTTGATGAATGTGGTTTGTATGAGGCTGGGCTCCCATTCAGAATCAATTAATCAATGCCCAGTAAGTTTTCTAAGTAAATGTCATTAAAGGTTGCATTTACAGAGAATATATTTGTATTCTCTAAATAATCATCTGGCATACTCTTTGCATAATATCCTTATGTAGTGTCAAAAACTACAGAGAAAAGAAATCTTAAAAAATGCGAATTTTCCTACAAATGTGCAGGAAGCAGCATCCATCTGAGCAGTGATGTTGAAACCAACTTATTAATCCAGTTCTGTGTCAAAATACTTATGCAGTGTTGGAAATAATAAAATTATGACTATGATTAGGATCAGAGTTCTTCCAAATTGCCCCAGAGCAAAAAAAAAAAAACAAAAAACAAACTGACATGCGTTCTGTCTACATAGGAAGTAGTGTATATATTTTGTATTCATTCTGACAGAAATTGAAAAAATTTCTATGTCATTATAAAGCACTTGTGTGAGTAGTTAAAATTAATTCACAGGAGTAACTTGTATGTAAAATCACTCACTTACATAGTATTTTCAGGACCAGGCCCAGAGTATAAGTTTCTATCAACATACTTAAAATACCTTGTCACTGTGGTGTTTCCAGCATGAAGTATACATCAGATACAGAATCAAATTATATTTCACGTTTGAAATACATTTTAAATATTTTTCTTTGCTATAAATTTCTCCAGTACAGTGTTTTTTCTGCTGAAATCTGAGATCTCTTTAATTGTGTAGTGTTGTGTTTCAGTAATTCAAGTCATGGTGCAGGTGGTACATGCAGTTTACTGATGTTAGAGATAGTATTTAAACAACTCCATGCTCAGAGGTAGTATATCAAAAGTTTTTAAATTGAGGGTGACAGAAACTGGTGCTGCACTTTCATGTTATCCAACAATGTGGAAGGATTTTGACATATGGCTGGAATGATCAAACTACACCAGTTTAACTGTCTAACTTCATTTGACGTGCGTTTCAAAGATAGTTCAAAATTTTTAAGTTGCATACAGTCTTACAGTTGGAGAGTTTACCTTCCTTATGGAACATTTTAATAAAGTCTGATACAAGGCAGCTTATGATCTCAAAACATTACATAAAGCTGATATATTTTTTTGTAAATCTTCTTTTATGTTTAATTTTCAAGTCATGTAGAAGCTGTACTTTCTACAGGGAGCTGTTACTATAAAAGTGGAGCATGCTGCTACTAACCAGCCCACATTATTTTGCAAGCACACTTCTTCCATTGATACAGGAAGAGACTGGCCTAGAAATACAGAAAATTGCTTTAGCTCATCAGCATTTTGTAGACATATAATAGGTAAAATTAGAAAACAAAGGTAGGGTTAGGAAGCCCAGAGCAGTTTGGTGATGCATTAGAAATTATATGATCTGTGCAAGCTTAAGATGAGTTGTAGAATATTTACTGTTTTGTTGCTTTTTGATAGAAAAGCCAACAAAGGTTTCTTTAAATTTCTTTGTTGTTTTGCTTAGTATGATGGGACTCAAAGAGCATAGGTGTAAGCATAACACTTTTTAATAGGGTAAAAGCTGTATGTAATGTAAAATTTTCTGTGAATACTTGCATTTGTTCTGGATTCTGACATCTGGGACCCAAAGGACTTGATTTACTTCTGTAGTTGCCTGAATGTATGTGTCCTATAAAATAAATGAGGATTTCAAAACTTAGGTAAATTAATTTAATTACAAAAATTACTGTAAAAAGTAATGATTGAAAGTTAGTTGCATTAAAAATACCTAATTGAAAGTGGCTTCCTGGCATTTTAATTTAAACTTTTTTGTTGTTGTTTAATTATTATGAAGCATTTCCCTACAATTTTAGCTAGCATAAGATATTTTATGTCAGCAGTGCCTTTTTCTGTCCGAGTACCTGGTGCATTATTGCACAGGGATTCACAAAGGGGACCTCACCATAACAGCACTTCATAATTATCTGACAGGAGAGCCAGTGATGGTTTGGTGTTTGCCGTGCTTATCTGCAGCAATAACAAAGGATTAAAAGCTTCCTCGCTCCTGTGTTCCAGTCCCCATTCTTTCCCTGCTGGCTCACACAGGCGAGGGAGACATGTTTATACCAAGCACAAAGCTCAGCAGAGGCTGGAGGAGGGAGCTGCTAAGTAAGAAGTCAATATATGTCTCATATAAGGAAAAGCAGCGTCCCGTGCCAGAGCCATTTCTGTTAAACAGAAGCCTACGGGGGAAGGATTATGACGTGTGATTGAGACACCTGTTGAGAAAATAGGCAACTATTGACAAGTCTGATTCATGACTGAGTGACTGCTCTGCTAGTCTTCACATGATCCCCACCGAGAGCGAGCCTCGACCGCCTGCTAAACAAGGGCTGTTTGAAGTTTCTTTTTAACATTTCCAAGACGTTAATTCAGCAGGACATCTCCACTGGGGTTCTCGATGTCACCAAATCAGCAGCTGTTGAAATCCATTCACTTCAGCATGAAATGTTTGCATAAGTTTTTTTCTTTTTTTTCTTTTATGTGTGACAACAGCAAAGTAAATAAAACCCTAAAAATCCTGCACTACTCAACTTGTAGATGTGTGAGAACAGCTTCTGGTGGCAATTGTAGCTGCTAAGGCAAAATATTTATTTGTAGAGAACAATGACAATGAGAGTTTATTATGATACAGAAAAAGTACTGATTTTAATAGACATTTCTGCCACATTTTTCTATGTAAACATTCAGTTAATTTTTGTGCCAGCTGTTGAACTTGTGAGAAAAGTGTTTTGAAATGGAATTGTCTTTGTTTTTCAATTCAAAAAAAAATCTTAAAAGTCTAAAAGCAAATGTTTCCTATTCTTTCCAGTCAGTAAATGAAACGCTGTTTTTCGTGTAGGAAAACATTTCTATCTGACTCACATTTCCCTGAGAAAACAGCTTGTATCATAGAAGTAGTTTAGTTTGAAGGGGAAACAGAACAAGGCAAGACATGTAAACATATTACAAAGCTTACTTTGATATTTAAATGCTTTTTTTTTTTTTGTTTCATTTCCTGGCCATCTGAAAAAAGGTGTGGTGAATGTAGTCAATTGTAAATAGAAACTCTGTATTTTCAGTCAGCTTCATTGTTAAACCCGAGAACTGCTGACCACATATGAAGACTCCCGGTTTGAGCCATCCTTCCTCTGTTTATTAAATCTGTTAAGACTTAAGTGTATTTTTACAAGTTCATTAATGTATTCCATTCTCTCTGATGTATTTTTTCCCACTATTATCAGATTTCATTATATGGGAGGAATTATCAGATCAACCCATTATACAGCCGAGCAGCGTTAAGTCTGATTGGAATTTGGGCTTCCCTCCGTTTACAGGGGGAATATTGTGTAAATCAGACTCTCGGGTTTCAGTGGGAGGCACAGGGCTGCACAGCATCCATTTGTCAAGTTGATTGCACCTCAGCAAGGCTGCATTAGCTTGTCTTTGAACAGAAGTGAAATCCTATGCGAAGCTCCCCTTTCTGTCATTTACACTAACATCCATCCTCTTAAACCAAGGCCTCAGAGAAAAAACAAAGTGATGGCACAATATAATCAGTCACTCAGGTTGTCTGTCATCTGTTTTCTTAAGGAAATGACTTTTAAGTTAGTGGAGCAGAAAATTGAAGAAAATTAGCAGAAGGTTGTTGTAGAAGCAGGAGGAATTTTTAAAAATTACAGATGTATAGGGAGAAGCTCTCTTGCATAGAGCCAAGAGAAACGCAATTGATTCAGGTTTTTGGTTTAGTGTTATTGTAATGCCAGCGTACCCAATATGCAATAATTCAACTTTTAATGAGACTTTATTCATAAACTTGAATTGGGTTGTAAACGCACAATAAAAAGCTGGTATGCACATTTTCAGCTTTTATATCAGTGACTGTGTTTTATGATGCTGAATACTCCAGTAATTCGCACTCTTTTCCATGTGTCAGGAAACCTGCCTACATATCTCAGAAATGTTAAGCTGGAAAGGCTGTTGTAAATAGCTCTGGGAAGAGACTTGTAAGTTTATTGAAAGCCAGAGAACTGGCTTTTTACCTGATGAAAATGGCAGTAGTAAATAACAATAATTACTCCAACCAATGCACAGTGAAAGTTTTACAGTACAGCTATGACTGTTGCTACAGGCTTAGAGGTGTAAATGAAGGGAAGACAAAGATGCACATTTTGCATAAGGCAAAAAGAACCACATTTTAATACACTTCTTTTCCTCCCATCTTCCTAAACTCTTCTGTCCACTTTGGAGGTAAGTTTTTAATTAGGGATACTTTGGTTTCACTTGAATCACTAGGAGAGTCAGTTTTGTCACGTGTATCTCAAGGGAACATTTTTCAGTGTGGTATTTTTTAAAGGAGGATTGTGTATGGCTATTTTAAGTTAGAGCAAAATAACACATTCCTAGCCTAAAATAAAAACAGTGAGTTCTTGCAACAAACTGGTGTGAATTTTGAATTTATTTAGTTATTTTGAAATAGATACGCCTTCTAACAGCTTATCATGTAGTAAGTGACTAGCATCTGTCAAATGTGCTTCTTTCTTTTCTTTTCTCCCTTTTTCATTCTGCCCAAGGGAAAATTGCATGTGGTCTTTATTTGTTTATCTTATGAAAATATAGTAGTTTAAATCTTACAGTGCAGTAACAGAAATATTACTGATCTTGGGTGAGAAACCTCGTTTCTAGTATTACTTTTTCACCATTTATTTCTGCTAGAGATAGGGGCACAAAACAAGTCAGGTTATTAAATTGCTCCATCTTAACATTCCTTGGAAATGTAGAAAAAGGTTATTATTTTCAATACTATGCATAGTGTGTTCCTATAACTTTCATGAATAACAGTAGATTGAAGCTGGTTAATTTTTCAGACACTAAGAATTAGGATTTATCATGTGTCCCTTGAAGAAAACTTACATTGGCTTGACAATCTTGAATACATTTAAATTTGAATAATTTTACTCAAAGACAGTCAGATATATAAGCATCTGCAGGATCAGAGCATAAATGAATCCATTTTTCTCTTAAAAAATAAATCTTAAACCATTTCAGAAGGAAAGTATTTTTAAACTGAGCATGTGAAATTATATAAAAAGTTACAGAAATATCAAATGCACTGCTTGTGCAACTCACATTTCATTAAGATATATATTACTTGAGGATGTGGTACGAAGATGATAATGGCTACATTTTCCACTACTTTTCCCTTTTATAACTAAATGTTAACATTTAGGAATTCAGGAACTTGAGAGCACTAGAGATCAATCTTGATTTGTTTATTTTTCTTTGTTAAGATTTTGATAGCCTGGTAATGCTTTTGTTTGAAAGAGTATTCTTTACTTCCTCTTGTGGGGCACGAAATATTGTTACACCCAGCTCTTCCTCTGAAATAGTGGAAAACAATTTAGGTAACTGAATCTTTGATGAGAAGACCTGAGATTGAAAGTTCTGGCATTTAATTGCCCTTTTACACATAATTCTTCTATGTTTAACCTCAAAGGTGATTAAAAAACTTACATCTTAATTGCATAGCCTCATTCAATCATTAGTACTTTGCCTTGAGGCAATTTATTACAACTTTATTTCCCCGAACCATCAATGAAGATGATGCTGAATTTTATATTAGCCAAATGTCCTTTTGAGATTAATGTGGCAATATAGATTTTATGCAAGCTTTTTCCGCTTTAATATTTGTGTTATTAGACTGGGGTTAGAGGTACAGCACAACTGTTTGGGCAGTTCAGAGGATGCTGCGTGCATTGCCTCGAGAACTGATGCTGGAGCTTTGTTTGAAAATGTGCATCTGCAAAAGGAAATAATAGCAGGGCATTCTCTGATGTGCTTCTCTATAGCTATTTTTATAGCTTACTCACACAAAGTTTTCCCCAAGATAATAGTTGGACTTCCATTGAGAGAAAGCCCCTGGATCAGATGGGTGAGGAGGTGAGGATGTGGGTGCTGTGCCACGAATGCCATTGTTAATGTTAGGCAAGTCACTGTAAATTGCACTTATCTTTCACAGTGGTCTTTTGGAGGTTCCTACATTCTTAAAATTTTGAAGGGTTTCAGCTGTTAGGGCTGTGAAATACCAAAACCCCCTTGTGTTAGTTGGAACTCATAATGAGCATGTTTTCTGTTATGTTCTTTAATTCATTTTAGACAGATATTTAAATATGACAATTTAAATATCTGTCTAAAGAACATAACAGACAGGTAGGAAGAATTGAGACATGTATGCTACTGTACATAACTGCCATAATTTAAAAATTCACTGCCTTTCCATACCATTCTCAGATTAGAACTGGCAGGTACTGGCATCCACTTTACAAGTATTTCTGCTTGCTCAGGGCTCAGGGAGATTTCAATGGATGAGGCTGGTTTGATGAATGCTTCAAGCGAGGTGTGCTGACACCAGTGCCAAAAGCACAGTCTTGCCTTTCCCCCACTCCTGACTTCTCATTCCTGACCCTCTACCATGCTAGCCTTTGAGCTATCACAGCTGTTTATCCTACAAGCAGTGAGGGAGAGGAGGCTGGGGGAGGACAGGACTGCTGCCATCACTCACTGTTCTGGTACAACCAGCAGAAATGTTGGTTTGGCTGCAGACTGTGGAGCTGGATGAGTGGGCTATGTAAGCAAACCAGAAGGGTCTCCCAGCATTCCAGAAATGTGAACTTGTAAAGTACCATGGAATTTGGTGAATATTACATCCTTCCTCTAAGGAACAGGTAAGTTCATGTTAGCAGCAGCTCAAACAGTAGCAGCCTGCACCCTAAATTATAGCACATTTCACCTCTGGAAACAAAAGCATAAGTGAAGGTGCTCAGACTCTTGAATTAAGTGGAAGAAGGGTATGACTGGATATTAAATTAATCTCAGTGGAAATTGGATATGTCTGGAAGAGTAGGACAAAAGCAAATGAAAGAAAAAATCGGGAGAAAAAGCATACGAGAAGACTCAAAGGAGGAAGAGAATGTGAAAATAAGAATGCATTAGATAATCACTGTGGCAGTCCTACAAAGGTCTCAGTGCTGGTTGAAAAGGCAGGCAAGGGAAGGCAAGGATTTTTGTTGTTGTTTTACATCTCCTGCATTGAAGGAAACAGGAGTAAAATTGGGGGTGGGTGATTTTGGAGGTGTTTTTTTAACTAGATATGCCTAAAAGATGCTTGACTTCATAATTTTCTCCTCCTAATAGAAACAGCCCTCAGGGCCTCAAACTTTGGCTAATCATTTAGGTCAAAAGGGTAATAATAATGTTGAAGACCATGAATTAGAAGTGTACCCTGGGGAAAGCTTGACCCAATGCAGAAGTAGAAAATAACCATACAAAACTCTGTAATGGGATCCTCTGAAGCTGAATGGGAAAATGAGGGCTCATACAAATATGCTCACCATCTAATATGAAACATAACTCCAGAAGTATGTATTTTTATTCCCTGTTATGAGTGAAACCACAGTGGAGTTACTGTAACACTGAGGCTGAACTAATCCCATCACAGGATCAGATCTTGGTAATAAATAGTTCCAGGTGTGATCCAAGGATTAGGAATGTTTAGATTTTTTAAAAGGAAAGGTGTAGAGTTTTTTTCAGTCTTTCCACTGAGAAGGGAGGGTTGTGTGAGGTGTGAAGCTCCTGTCTCTCAAAAGACAGACCTGACTATTGCATATCCTTTTTTACTATCTCAAATACTTTACCAAGAAAGCTGATATTATTCTGCATATGTCATGAATGGGGAAATGAGGGATGAGGATGCTCAGCATCTTGCTGGAATGGTGCTGGCAAACCTGGAAGTACAAACACAGTTCCAGTGCCCTATTTCATGGGTTCTGCTGCCTTCCAGGTCATCCTTGCAACCTGCCATTTTATTTATTGTGAAATTTTTTGGTTTGTGATGGGACATGTTTGGAAAAGAGTGACTCTTGAATCTGCCCATCTTGTGCGTGGCATTAGACAGGGCTGGAATGAGCATGTGTGTAAAGGTTGTGCCATACTGCACACTCATGAAGGAGCACACTAAGGCTATGTAGGCAATCTCATAGCCACTGCCTTCACACTTCTCAGTCTTCATGGGCTATGTCTAAGTGCTTGGAGGTCTATGAAATAGGCTAAACTTGTGTGTGAGGTTGTTAGTCTCAGTTCCTTTCCACAGGCTGTGGCTGTATTGTCAGCAGATGGCATAGCAGCAGATAGTGCTGACTGTCTCAGACACATAATTTGGATAAGTTTGTAGCTGAAAAAGAAGCTGCCAAGAGTTGCCTCTGTGGTCAGACTAGGCATTTATATCTGTTTCTGTACCATTATCCCTCCCCAGAATTTATTCAATGGTATATAACCATTTATACAACCCCATGCAGCACTACAGGCCGTGGGAAGGAGTGACTTGAGAGCTGCTCAGCAGGAAGGGACCTGGGAGTGCTGGTTGACAGACAGCTGAATGTGAGCCAGCAGTGTGCCCAGGTGGCCAGGAACATCAATGGAATCCTGGCCTGTATCAGCAATAGTGTGGCCAGCAGGACCAGGGCAGTGATTGTCCCCCTGTACTCAGCACTGGTGAGGCCAGACCTTGAATCCTGTGTTTAGTTTGGGGAGGACATTGAGGACAATGAGGACATTGAGGTGCTGGAGCAAGTCCAGAGAAGGGCAGTGAAACTGGTGAAGGGTCTGGGGCACAAGTCCTGTGAGGAACAGGTGAGAGAACTGGGGGCTCTTTAGTATGAAGGAGGTTGAAAAGAGGTTGTAGTGAGGCTGGAGTTGGTCTCTTCTGCCATGTGTCAAATAAAACTATGAGAGGAAAGGACCTTAAGTTGCATCAGGGGAGGTTTAGATTTGATATTAGGAAAAAATTTTTCCTAAAAATTTTTCCTAATGGTTAGGCATTGGAATAGTCTGCCCGGGGAGGTGGTGGAGTCATCATCTCTGGAAATGTTCAAGTGGCATCTGGATGTGGCACCTGGGGACATGGTTTAGGGGTGATATGGTGGTGGTAGAATGATGGCTGGATTAGGTAAACCCTGACAATCTTGTGATTCTGTATCAGACCCTGGCAATCTTGTGATTCTGTATCAGACCATCAGGTAAGTGGTCACTTCCACTCATTATTTTCCATGTGTGCATTTCACTTACAGTTAAAAAAGCCAGTAAAAACAGTTAACAGTTATTAAAACAGTTTGGGACCTGAAGCCCAAATCCTTACCCCCTAATCCAGAGAGATCAGGATGAAAAGAAAGCATGGTGAAATAGAAAGAGAGCAGGGACGACTGTGTGTCTGCATCCACACTGGCACTTATGGGGAGAAAACAAGCAGGTGCTTGAGATCTGTGCAGGGAAAAGAATCAACAGTAGGCATCAATTATAGGGCCTCAGACTATGCTTTCCTTCAGTGTGTGCTACTGAGCAGAGGCCCTGAGCCAGGGACAAAGTGTTCTGGGACATGTCCTCTGTAATACTTTTAGATTTCTTGAATAATTCACAAAGCTTTTGGACACCTTTTCCCCAAACACACACAAAGCCAATTGTGCTATGGAAGAGAGTTTGAGAAACTCTGTAAGGAAAGCAGCTTACTTCTTCAGCCTTTAAACAGGCATTTTAGAGCAGATTGCCTTATTACCTATTTTGAGAGAATGACAGCTGAACACGTAATGTTTGCAGAGTTAATATGCTTTAGTCACTTATTTTGTGTTTCTTTATGAGACTTACTGCCTCATTTGCAGTGTGATAGTAATAATCACATTCTGCATATAGGTATATTGCCTTTGATTGGGAACAATACCAATTCCTATACCAGATGAAGAAAACTGAGTAGTTCATGATTTAATTACTTGTGTTCTTTGCAAGAATAATTAAAGGGTCATGCCAAAATCTTATCAGAGCATGACTATTTAGCATGCCAAGACTGAAGCTATTTAGGTGGCATACTAATGACTTATTTGCTGACAAGATTCACTTTTAGAAACTCTCTCTTCACTCTTTCACTATTGATAGTTAGAAGTGTAAAAAGTGTTGTTATCAAAATGCATTAGTGGGAAGAAAGAATAAATTTTCAAGTGACTTGTGATTAGAGATGCTTCAGTTTAGAAAAAATTGTCAGAGAAATGGATTTTTCAGAACCAAGCAAATATATTCTGAAAAATCAAGGTATGGGTAGGTATTTGAAAGTCAACCAGCACTGGCAAAGCTACTTATATTAATCCTTCTCTAAATTTTCATCATAAAATTTTTGCACTCCAGTTACTTATGTAGAACACCACTTTAATCTGTAAGTACTAGCTTGTTTCAGAAGTGTTGCAGCTGAACAGGAAAAACTGGTGGTTAAATTTTTCTGAATACTTGAACAATCCAAGACATTGTAAAATTACTGTAGTCCATATATGCTTTAAAAAATAGATCCTCTATTTGCCATTAGATCTTCTTAAGCCACAAATATCTACCTGGTTATTTTTTCATAAGTGTATTCTTTATAAAAGTAATTCATCCATCTCCAAGCAATATATTGAACCATTTCCAGTAAGACACAGTTTTGAATGTTGCATATACCTTCACCAACAGAGTTAATCCACAGCTTTCCTTGAAGTATATACCCACAAACATTGGTCTTCTGCAGAAGAGACTTTAAAGGATTTATCTGTAGATGCTTGAAGGAAAAACCATTTGCTAAAGTAGTATTAAGACTTACAGATTATGTTTAACATTTGAAATATATCAGTAGCACTAAGTCAGTTTGAGTGTCTCAGCAACTAACTAGTCCCAGAAAGAATTGGTGGTATCCCACAAAGTGCTGATCTTCAGCATTTTTAGTGCTTTGCAGAATTGATTTCTCAGTCCCAAGGCAATTGTCCATATCATGCAAGTGCTGCATACTATTATAGTCAGAAGCCTCCGTTTGAGAGTAATCCAAGAAAAAATGCCAGTATATTGTTTCCAAGTTATTTTTGTGAAATATTTGGCTCCAATGCATAGCTAATTTTCAAAAGGCTCTTTGAAAGTCTCTCGTTAGAAAAATAGATATTTTTTATGTGTGCATAGTTCATTTTTAAACCAAATCTAGCTAAAAATTGCCACATAAGCTGTTTTTCAATAGAGGGCCAATAGCCATATTTTTGTGTCTCCACAGAAGGAATACATTTATATTTTTAAAATATAAGTATTTGAGTAGCCATATAAAATAAGCAACATGAAGGTGCCATATTGAATTCATTAAGATTTCTCTCTTATATGTAACCCCAAGTATCTAGATCCTTATAATTTTATTGGCAGAGGGAACAAGTACATGGCTTGCCAGATCAGCTGGGCTATGAATAGCTAAACATTAACACACTTCCAAGCTCATGTTTTGGTTTGGGTTTCTGCCTTCAGTGTAGGTTAAGAAGTCCCCACTGATGATACCATCTCCAGACCACATTTAGCAGACATATTTTGCCTGTCCTGTTATCACCCCACCAAAGCCAGGAGATGGAGTATCCTTTGATCCCTGGTCCCTTTGGCTGCTTACTTGCTGCTCTTTGTTCACTAGGGCATAACTTCAAGCTCAGTGCCACAACACACTTGCTAGACTGTGGAGCTGCCAGGCCCTAGGGAGGTGTGATTCCTATGGCTGTTGCTGTCCCAAGGATCAGTGGCCTCAAAGAAAACCAAGAGCAAAGAACAGGTCACTGATTCGGTCTTCTTCTCCTTTGATATAAGTAATTACTAGGAAACAAAACTTAACTTTCACTTCATAACCAGAAATTAGTACCATTTTTGTTTGACATAGTGACATCTTAAGTTGTTAAAGGCAGCCCTTGGTGGCTCCTAGGGATTAGTAGGGGGAAATACTTCACTTGCAGGTCAGCTGCACAGCTCTGTCCTGGGGCACGGGTGATTGACAGCTGTTGCAATGTGGTGTCTGCAGGAGGGCCTGTGAAGGAAGCTGCAGGTTTGGGGCTGGGTGGGCAGGTGTCAGCACTGCAGTCCCACGCTGCCAGAATTAGCAATCCCTGCCGGCAGTGCCGTGACGGCGGCAGGGGCCGCGTGGAAAGCCAGGCTCAGGGTGAGGCCCGGGGGCTTGCTGCTGCTGCAGCCTGAAACCTGCACCCTGTACCAGCTCTCCCTGGGATAAGGTTGCTCAAGTGAAGCAGGAACCTGTCCTGAGGTGCCTCGTGCAGGCAGTTCTCTTTAAGCCTGAGCGCTACAGCGTGGGGCAGCTCTGGAGAAACCAAATGCCAAAGGGAAGCCTTTCCTATTTCTGTCCCAGATTCCTTCCCACAAACCTGTATTTCACCAGGCTTTTTTCCTTACTACTTCAGCTCCTTGCTACACTTTCCCATGCAAGCTTTTTTTCCTTGTAAATGATGTGAAGCAAATACCTAATGTTATCTTTAGTGCTGACACAAGAAAATTAGAGGAGGTATATTACAGTGCTGTTCAGTATTCTTTCCAGAGAAAACTGCTGGTTAGGTCAATTTACTTGGCACTATTCACTGCTTTAATCTTAACTTGAAGCCTGCTATAGATGTACAGCAGCTGGGTCTAATGTCTTCATGCATGGTTGCAAGCAAGTCAGTTAATTTCTGTTTGTTGAGAGGTAGGAATCAAGCAAATTTTTCTCTGTTGAATGGAAACATTGTGGGGCTGGTAACAGGTGAATAAGCAATGCTGGATAACAAAACAACCTGGAATTTCTGTCTGAACTTTGAAGGGCTGGATTCCATAACAGAGAAGTCATGGTTTCATCTCCTTTAAAATGGCAGTAGCTTGTCCCCAAACTTTCAGTTGGAAGAATTAAAAGGAAAACTGGCTTGATGACCTTTGTGAGAAAACATGTCACCAGTGAAGAAGCACTTGGCTTCAAGAGCACTTGCAGTGCTGTAAGCTGCTAACTGGGGTGGTCAGTTTATTGCTAAACCTTTAGTCAGGGTACAAAAGCTAAACAAATGGCTCACCTGTCATGCTGAGATCTGCTCAGGCCTCTTGGGATGACCTCTTGGGTTATATTCATCAAGCTTGGTGGCATATGTCCATAGCGGTAGCCCTGGCTGTGCAGACTGTCACCCACGGCCCAAGTTGCTGCCACATTCTGTGAAGTTGTCAAAGATTTGAGCTAAATTGATTGGATCTTTTGACTTGAAACAGGTGTTTAGTGTTATAGCCAGTCAAATAGTTACTACTAAAAAATAGGTGCTAATAAAAATGTCCAATGTTCTGATTAAATGTAAGATATGGGCTATGGGCCTGTGGCTCATAGTATAACCAATAAGCTTCTATCATACTAACTAATGGTAGCTTAATTTCAAATACACCTTAAAATTACCTGTAACTGTTCATATTTTTATAAAATAAAACTTTAGATAAAAAAAGAGATCAAATCTAAAGAGTAGAAAATAAAATCCAGGTCTTTCTTCTCACAAATGACATTGCGCTGTGGGCAAGGGGAGAGAGGGAGAAATCATCTTCTCAATTTACTATAATTCTTTTTTGTTGTTGTTGTTCCTCTGTCTGTATTCATAGAACCATAAAATTTTGGGTGTTAAAAGGAACCTTAAAGATTGTCCAGTTCTACTCCCCCTGCCATGGGGAGGGACACCTTCCACTAGATCCAGGTATTCAGAGTAGAAGAACATACTTCCAAGCACCATAATTTTTTCTAACAAGACCTTCTTCATCTGTATAGCCTAGCTTCTCTCATTTAGTGCACAGGCATATATAAGAAGTGGGAAATCTCAGGCCAAGTATAATGCCACATTAACCCTTCTTGCTCCACAGTTGGCATTACTGCTGAAGTCTCCACATTGTCAAATCACCAGCTGAGAGAAGCTGCATTTCAGAAACCTTCGACCAAAGAATCAGCAAAAGGCTATTAAAAATGACAGCCTGCATGGGATAGAGAATGAGCATAATTAATCTTGTAATTTCCATAGAGTGTATCTCTCTGTTAGTTGAAAGAACAGCTAAGATGCAAATATTAGTCTGATATTTCCTCTCAAGCTTGGCTGCTTAAAGCACTTTCCTGTAAAGTTCTGTGTTTACCTAAGCCCTCAGGGGAAAAGCCACCTTCCCCTCCCCTACCCCTAGTGGAGCTAATGAGCCATGCCTGTTATCCTCCCAAAACTCTTGTTTCAGCAGAAATTAATCCACTTTCTTTGCCCGGTTCTAACACATGCCACCATGTTAAGCCAGGAAAATGAACCTTCTTGCCCTTTTATGCTCACTGGAGACTGACAGATAGGTAGTACTTCTTTGTGTTTTCTTTAGTCATTATGTAGTTTGACCCTAAATCTAAACCAGCTTAATTGCTCACTGCTACCCAAAGAGCCAGTCTCATCCCTTTCCTGCCATCTCACTCCCAACTGCACGACTGCCCTGTCTCCTTTGCATGGCACTTGTCCCCATGGTGACTCAGTTTAGAGTTCTAGACTTAGAAAAAAAAAATGAACCCTATAAAAATATGTTAATAGAATTACAGCTCCTGTTGGGGGTCAATCAGGTGCCCGTGGTGGTGGAAGTCTGGGGCAGGAACACCTTCATGGCCTGAGAGGGGAAAGCCTCTCAGGCCAATTGGACAGCCAATTTTAGCAGTGACAGTGTTAGGTCAGTTTAGCTGTCTTGCCAAACTAGCCTTAGTACTCTGTAGAGGGTAGCATAATTGCACTATTCCACAGTAAACCTGTGGTGAGTCAGCCTGTAGAACTGAATTAACTTTCCCAGTGAATCATGTTGCTAATGTAGCTCATTGGGCATGGCTGCACAGACCATCTGTTAGTGGTGAAACTGATGGGTATGCCTGACAGGCCACCCCTTCTCTTGGTGCCACTCTTCAGGGCTGTAGGAAGAATGAGGTGGGGAAACTGACCAGTTTTAAACACAATCTAATTTTTCCTGCCGAATTATTTGTATGCTGGTCATTGGTATGTCCTGAAAGACAGTTGTAGCAGCATAATTAATGGGGCAACACAAAGGCTGGAATGGTGATGGTGGAGTGGAGAGAGAAGGAGCAAGGAACTGCTTAAGCAAATATTGGCACCAAAGAAAATATCACTATAACCATGGCTGTGGTAAGGATTTAGCAAAGGTTTTTCTTTATCTAAAGTGTAAGGGACATTTACATTTGGAGCAGAAGGTCTGAGTTTAGCAGTATTGTCAACATGCCACACTGAATTGTTGTGACAATCTCAAAGATTAGGAGAATAGCAAGGATTAGCAAGGCAACTTGCTTCTTGTCAGTGAAAGGGGGTGCGACTCTGAGCCCTGAATATAGGGGAAAATAAAACAGCTGTCTGGCCAAAACTGGCAGTAAGTTAGGTTTAGAAGGGACCTTCTAGGATTAGATAGCATATTCAGCATTTGTAGGTTACACAAGATGAATGGGGGAGCAAGGGGCTGAGAGGAAGAACAGTATTTTGCAGATACCACCTGTCTGGGAACATACACCCCTCTGAAACTTCTCAGCTGGAGCAAACATCCTGGGTGGATGACAGGACAAATCTGAACCTGCAGAAGTTTGGATTTCTATACATAAACCTGCCTTAGCATCTAAAGAAGTCATGCTGGCATCTGTCTAACTACAGCTCTGTGTTTGCTGGTATCTTTCAATAAATGCTACTGCATAAAGACCTGCAGAGCCAATGCACTCTCAGATTCTCAGCAGGGGCTTACTGAAGCAAAAGGAGAATAACAGAAGAATCAATCCCACAGTATGACAGTGATCTGTTACAAACAGCTTTGAAGCATTTGAATGTATAATATTTTGTGATTGCATGTAAAGTTCTCTGATGTCTTTCAGAGAAATTTAAAATCTTGCCATATGCTTCAACCTTCTTTTTTTTGTGTCCGTGGGTTATGTGCAAATCTTTAGGGTGACTGCTAGAACAGTTGTGAGCATATTGGATGCCTGCATGATTCAGGGAGCAACTTCAAATGTGCTCAGCATCCCACGCTGACTACGGCCCATTGAACCAGAGAGCTCTCAACACCTTGCCACAGCAGGCTCTTAACAAGTGGACTGCATTATGTTAACTTCCTTGGAAGGAAATCAAGCACTGCTCCCTCAAAATCGCCTCTGCCTTGCTGCCCAAATTTATAGGGGCTGACAGACTTTCTCTCAAGTAATTCTTTAGTGCTACTTTGCTCCACAGTGTGTGAAGGAGACAATTTGTCATGGAGGGTGTCCTGAGAGCCAGACCCATAGGGCATGTCACTGCCACCTCAGGTTCTTAGAAGGCTAAAACCAGTTTGTGTCAATGCTCCCCATTAGCTGCCCTAATTTTCAGATAGAAACATGACTGTCACTTTGACTTAATTACATCGTTTCCTAACATACAATATTGTTCAGGTTTTGTTTTCTTGTCTGTGCCGTGTGTAAAGTCTTTATAACAAGACCTAAAATAATGGCTTTTTAGTAAATGAAAACTGGTGTTACATATTAATTCCATTTCTTATAGCCTTTCAAAACAGAGGCAGAGCTACCTATATACAATTTTTTGTACTCCCTTAGTAAAAAGCTCCATTCAGTTAATGCTAATTTTGAACAACATTTTAGTCAGAATGGGATCAGCTGAAATATTTTTCATGTATGTCTGCAGAGTGCAGCCACATGATACATAGCATGTTACAAACTTTGAATATTTCATGTGTGTAAATATGTTTCATTACTAAAAGTTTGCTTTATGTACTGTGAGCCCTGATCTTTATTTTAGGACTGTTTTTTTTTTACTTCTAGCTGTCTCAGTTACTAAATTTGAGGTATACAGCCTCAATTCGCAGCTCAGTCACCTTCTATTTTAAAAATATTCACTTGTTTCCCCTGAAAAAGTCTGAATTTCTAATTATCAAATGGAGCTGTTTATCGTTGTCTGAGGTGTTTGTTTGACAAGCAGTCATGCAGAAATAGTGCAATGTGTAGGCTCCCAGTATAAATAGAAGCAATCATGATCCAAACTGCAGATAAGTAATTGGAATAATAAGTAGAAATAAAGACTCTTTGTCAGTTTGCATTCCTTTTTCTGAAGCAGCTAAGGGCAAGTGTAGAAACTGATCCTTATCTTTAGTTTTTCTCCCAAAATAAGGATAAGATTGGATTTAAGAATAAGAGCTTACCATATGAATTTAGGTTTATGGAGGATGTATTCTAGACTGTCAAAAATAGTATGCCTGAGGCAAACTTGCTTCTAAAGAAAAGAATGCAATAAAGCTTAGGGTTATACTGAAACTGAACTGCAATTTATTATGAAATAGCTTGGTTCAGTAATTCCTGGATTGTTGCATTCAGATTTTCAGCCCACTATGATTCTTTGCTGATTAAAAAAATCATCTGATAAATGCCAAGGACTAGTGAAATTAAGGGTGTAACTTTTTCTCCTGTCTGAACTTTCAGACCAAGAAGTAGATAATAATTTGCACTTACCAAAACCAGCATGGCGACCTGAAGCTAGTTAATATATTTTAAGGAGCTGATGGAGCGCAATAATGATGAAAATAGCCTCAGTGAAAAGTGACAATCACACCTGTGTAAGAGACAATGTCTGACTGAGAAACCTTTGAAAAATTGGTCCCTTTTCAGATGCTTTTCACTCTCTGATGTAGGATGTAGAGGATGAGGTCAAAGGACTTATGTATGGTCTGTGCAGTGTCTAGCATGACTTAGCCTCAATGCTGCTCTAAATCGTAGCAGAACAGACTAGTCTTCTGATTCTTCATTGTATCATCTACTGAACACAAAAGCCTTTTTGGATTATTCTTTGCTACAGGTTTGTAAATATTCTAGAACTAAAGAATAAACAGATGCAACCCATTTTTTCATGTACTAACAGTTCTTGTTCGTAGACTAGTTGTAGAAATAACTCCAGGACATCTGACATCTTATTCATGTGAAATGTGTTGGCAAAATTTGTCATGAATTGATTCCATTTCTTCAAGTTCCTTTTTGGTTCTCTCTCTCTCTTTTTTTTTTTTTTTTCCCTTTTCTGTGGGAGTATTTTTATTTTTTCAATCATTTTGGAATTTGGAAGTTTATTCATATCTCCTTAAGCGTATAATAGTTCAAGGAACACATAATCCCTTTCAGGCAGCAGCTTTTATAGCATGTGGTGGGTGCCTCTGAATCAGCATCAAATGTTGGCATCTCCACTTCCTCCTTCATCAGAAGTAGTGATGTTTCATCAGAACTAGAGAGAAAAAAATATTGCAAAAGATAAAAAAGTGGTATTCCTTTCCTCAAGAAAAAAAAAAAAAAACCAACAAAACAAACAAACAAAAAACCCCACAAAACCCCCAGATTTAGTATTACATGGAAGAACACAAATCCACTTTTCAAAATCATCCTGTGTACTTCCTTCAAGCTTTACACATTAGAAATTAGAATTTTTTCACTAAGGATTGATGCTGTTGATAAATAATAATGAGACTTGAATATGTTTTTTCATAAACCAGAGCTCCTTTCCCTGAATATTTGTAATGTGATTTGATGTCTCTTCCATGTGTGGAAACCTTAGATTCACAATATCTTGTTTCTGGCAGGTCTAGAAAAGAACAAACTTCAGAATAATGGAGTTGTTAATCTGTACAGTCAGATTAATAAAATGTTCATCAACCTACTTTCTCCAACTTTCTGATCCATTTGATGTAACTACTGGCAAAAATATTTGAGTTCACTATTTAGAAAATCACTTTTGAGCTCCTGAGGCTGGTCTGTCTCTTAGCCTCATACAGGGACAAGAAGCAGGTGCCTGGCAGCCTTCGTTCCTGCCTTCTTTGCACCCTGACTTTCCTGGGATATCATCCCTGTAGGTAGGCCAGGGAGCACTCACCAAGGTGAGTGAAATATGCTGGGTCTGGTCCTGAAGAGGGCTGAAAGTCTGTGGTTGTTCTCCTGGCTGATGTTCACATGTCAGATAGTTCCATTGTATCCAAATCTTCCTCCTCCAAACTTCAAATCCCATTGCTCAACAACCTGAAATCTGCAAAAAATAATTTAATAAAACGCTTCAGGCAATGGAACATAAAAAAGTTTCTGCTTGTAATGGGATCCCAGTATCACTTAAACTCATGGATAATCCGATTCTTTTTTCTTCTTTAACTGGATATTTATAAGATAGAAAATCCACAGTGTTTCAGCTTTCAGGAGCTTAATGGGAAGAGCCTATTATACTATAGGTAGGTATTACCCTCATCTCTCTTGCCAACCTCCCTGGTTGAAATAACAGCCTGAGAACAGGTCATTTTATATAAAATAATAACTGTGAGGGATTCATGGCTTTGCTCTTCCCAGATTATGAGCCCAGACACAAAAGTCTGACCAAAGCAATGGAGCCTTTACAAAACCTTTCCAGAGGAAGGGCTGGATGTCTAAGCTGTTTTCCCATCCCAACTCAGAGAAAGATTTTTGTGAGATCATATATCAACAAATAAACTTTTAGCTAAGCTATGGGAACAAACCCAAGTTATTTTGGCGAGTAATAACATCAGAGTTGAGTGAGGATGATGCAGAAACCTGAGTTTTCAGATCTTAATTTTGTCTCATATTTCTAATACTCTTTGAAATTAACAGATAACATTCTATCTTATTTTTACTTCAACTTTATTTCAAATTTAAATTTTTAATCAAAGACACATCATTTCTCAGTGTTGAAATCAATATTCTGTGATAACTTAATTCCATTTCTGGATGCAGCAGACCTAGATTCCTTTCTACACTAAATGGAAACAGAGTGCAGTGTATTTAATATCCTGTCATTGAGACAGTGCAGGCTGCTAATATACAGTGAGTAGTATAAGTATATGAGTTTTGAAAATTAAAATGAGCTGGTAAGCTAACAAAAGAGTAAGATACAAGCATAGTAATTGTTTTTACATTTAAGCGAGGCCACTTTAAATAATTATGAGCAATTTGAATGTTTTGAACAATCTCTTTTAGTGTAAACTGTGCAACCAACTCTTCATAACATTAATACTTTGAAATATTTGATTTTCAAATATGGAGCAGGCAGAGCATGAAGCTTAAGACTGGGAGGCAATAAAGACAAATCAGATTTGTATAAAGATCTATATTTAAAAAAGGCAGTACAAGTTCAGTGAAGTACAGCTCATCTTAAAAACAGCCTTTGTCCTGTGTGGAATGAGTTCTATCATTTATAATATGTATAGCTTTTATTTTCATGAAAGAAATACAGTGTTGCTTAAAGGAGGTGGGCATTCATTGCTTTGTTAGTTATAACAATCTACACTCTCAGGCTGTTGAATTAAAGCGTTTTCAGCTTTATAAACTGCATACCCAAATAAAGTAAACATCTACTAGGGCTAGAGCAGAGCTGTAAACAACCTGACCACTTTCATAATCTGAATTCAGCACCTATAATCTCTCCTGGGTCTGGCTGGGATGGAGTTAATTTTCTTCCTAGCATCCTGTGTGAGGCTATAGCTATGATTTGTTTTTGACAAAACCAGTGCTGGTAACACACCACTATTTAGCCACTGCTCAATGGTGCTTGCATAGAGTCAAGGCCTTTTCTATCACAGTCTGCCCCAGTGCAAGCACTTTGGACTGGGCAAGAGTTTGGGAGGGGACACAGCCGGGACAGCTGCCCCTGCCTGGCCAAGGAGATATTCCCTGCTGTATAACATTATGTTCAGCAACAGAGCAGGGGGACAGTCCTTCCAAGATAACCATCACTTGGACAGTGGCTGAGCATTGGTCTGCTGGTGTGAGGTGGTGAGTGATTGCCTTTAGTGTGGGTGGTTCTACCTCCTTTTCCTTCACTTATTAAATGGTCTTTATCAACCCATGAGGTTTTTTCACTTTTGCTGCTCCAATTCTCTCCCCCATCCCAGTGTGGGGAGAGGGAGTGAGAAGCTGGATGAAGCTTAGATACTAGTCAGATTAAATGCACCACTAATATTGGATGCTTTCAAATACTTCCATTCAGCAGAATATGGTATTCTGGACTAACAGAGCTAAGGTATATAGTACTTAGCTCCTGTTAAGGTGTATAGTACTGAAAGCTCCCAGCTTCAACTTTGATATTGCTGCCAATAATCAACTTTATTCTCACAATATAAAAAGGTGTGGGCTAAGTATTCCTTCCTTTTTATTTTCTCATTTTTTTAACTCTGTTGACATGGACACATATTTCAAGACTTTGATCTCGTATGTATTTCTTAAGCCTAATCAGCCAAGGAAGTATGAGAAGGCCATGGATTTTGAGCATGCTGTGTATTGATGCCTTGAGAGGCTGACCTAGAACAGGGGCTAGGCAGAGCTAAGAGAATAAAGTAGGCATTTATTAAAAGCCTCAATGGATACACCTTGGGCAGTACAAGAGCCCAGCCAGGGCTACACCCAAGATGAACCCAAAATGGTCACAAAATGGACAACTGGTCACAAGGTTTCACACTTTTATAAGTTTGGGTTCATTGGCATATTGGGGTTAATTGTCCAATTACAGCTTCAGGTTATGAAGTCCCATCCTTCTTGTTTTCTCTCTTCAGTCCGCTGTAGTTTATGCTTTTTTGGGCCTGAAATTTGTATAGGTTGTCCTTGGTCTCAATCTGGAAAAGGATTGTTTTGTCTACCTACTCTGTGAAGAGAACTTACTGACACTTAATATGAAGCTCAGAGCTACACACCTAGGCAGCACAGAATCTAAAAAATATGAAAGCTAAAACTTAAGGCATCATACTAGGATCAAAATGGAGGGTCCATGTACCTAATCTACACAGAAATTGGATAGCTTGGCCTGCAGTGTCTGTATATAAATGACTTCATTTCAATACTATCATTAAGTTACTCAAAAACTGGAGAGTAGGGCAGAAAATGTGACCTGGCATTTTATTATATATATAGCATTTCCTGAGTTACCTTGAGAGATCTCTTCTAGCACACAATAGACTGTATTGCTCTTTCTCTACACTATACAGAAATAAACATTTCAGCATCATAGGCAGTATGTTCATCAGTGGTCTGGAAGTAAGCATGAAATCATCTCTTGGTAATGTTTACAGATACCATGAAGGCCAGTAGAGTGTTAAATGGTGATAAGTTGTAGAATACAATGCAGTAAGCCTTGCTGACTGCGTTCTGACTCAGCTAACTGCACACTTATTCACCAAGGAACAAGGGATCAAAGCCATACTGTCAGCACAGAGAATTTTGGCTTCTAATTAGCTGATCAGGGATCATACAGGATGGGCAATTGAGTAAGAAATCCCATTGAGCACTTGAACATGAATGTAAAAAGTAATAATAATTATGAGTTGCAAGATATATCCTTGTATTTGGCATTGGTCAAGCTGATGCTGGAGGAATTAATCTAGTCCTATGTCAGCATTTTTGAAGGGATATGGAAACACTGAAGTAAGTTCAGAGAACAGCCACAAAAAAGTATTTGCTTGAGGAAGTGGGGGAAATGCCTTCTGGTGAGAGACTTGGAAGCTCATTTGGTGTAATGTTTAAAGGAAAAAACTAGGCCCTGGCTTGGTTCTTTAAGGGAAAATACTTAGAAAAAATTTGGTTTTTCCTAAGGGACTCTTTAATCTACCTTAGAAGGACATAATTAGAACCACTAGCAAAAATCTGAAGGTACGCAAATTCAGATGACAAACAGAACATTTTTCTGTTCAGAGCAGAAAAGCTTAGAAGCTTACCTGTGAAAGCTTCTAAATGTCCCTAACAGGATAGGATTGCTTTGGTCAACACTCAAGGACAGCGGTATCATAAGAGGACAGACTAGACCAACCCAAGTTCTCTCCTGGCTTTATGAATTAATGAACCTGTGTGCTTTATAACTACAGAAGAGCATAGAAACCTCACAAAGCTGTAACTTTCATCACTAGACCAAGTCACACAGGCCAGGAAAATCAGTGCACATTGTGAGAGAGAGCATGGAGCTAAACTGAAGGAAGCATTCTGGGGTGTGGTACCAACTTGCTTTCAGAGTGAGGTCTCAGGTGAAATCTGAGGAACTAATTCTACTACCTGTGAGTGCTTCTTTTTTGGAACTGATGATTCAGTGTCTTTTCCACTTCTGTTTGGAGTTTTGAGTAGTGAATTCACTATGCTTACACGGTGTTTTGGGCCTGTCTCTCTATCTCCTGCAGTCTCTAGCTATGATGAATTTCCCAAAATAGAGTGGAAGCCTGGCATCTGGCTCTGCTTAATGCAAACACAACTCAGAAGTGTAGTTTTGCAAATGGTTTAAATCAACACAACCAGGCTAATAATTTAGCTCATTTACTGTTTTCTGGGGGGAAAGCAGGACAAGTTGCTTTTTAAATTCTTGTATGTAACTTAGGTCCTATTCTTACCTCTCTTGTTCAATGCTAAATCCCACAATTCCTGTGGGATTGAAGAACAGACAAACACTGTCATTCATTCTGGAGTTCTTTATCCATCTAACAAGTTACTTTTACATTGCTACTACTTTTTCAGCATTGGGTGGTTTTTCCTTTTTTTTAGGAAAAAAAAAATGATTAATACTTTCCTGTGGATAGTTACCACAGCATATATTTCCTTACACGATATTTCTCTGTTGGTAGCATGAGCCTATTTTTTCCCATGTTTTATGACTTGATGAAAGCTTGAAAACTGCAGAGAAAAATTTACAGGAGGGCTCTCAAAAAACTTTGGTGACTTAACTTGGGCTCCAAAGCTGTGGGTTCAAAGACCATCCTGAAGCTTGAACTGGCAGACAATAACTCAGTTTAAATATTTCCTGTTGGGTACATCATTCAAGTGAAAACACAGACAATGGTCTGTTTTTTTATCTGATGGAAGAGTTCTCTCTTTCTAAAAGCCTCCTTGCTCTCTACAAAAAGATAAATTATTTTCTACTGCAATCCCAAAATAAGGATTTAAGGTAGGGAGTTTGCTTGTATTGTAGGGGAATTTGTCCTTAAGCCACAGAATAGTGTAGCCTACAGTGGAGCCTGCCCCAGTGCAGGCATTACTTTTCTTCCCCCCTTGATAATCAGAATGCATTAGCAAGGCTTAGCGTATCCAGAGCGATCTTGCTCGAGTTGTGGGCTCTCCATTAGCACAAACCAGGGCTCTGCAGTGCACAAGGTTTCCCTGTTCTCCCCTGCCCCAGTTCTGGTTCTTTGTTTCACATACACCAAAGAACCCCACAGGCTGGTATTAAGACATCTCTGTCCACTCTGCAGAAAAGAGCAGATTTTTTTCACCACATGGACAGGTAATTTAATTCCATATTTTATAATTTCTGTGATTTACAACTACTATGATTTATAACTGTTGTGCTGGGTTATAATACTCAAAGCTTCCTCATAAACTATAGTCACTAAAGCATCTTGCATACCTTTCAGATGCCTACAATGCTTCTAGGTTGGGTTAATTTTACGAGTCTTTCTGTAGTGGAAGTACAGAGAGAAGCATTTCCAAAGGCTCATTCCTCCCTTCTGTTTATTTAGGAGAGGATAATTCGTACTCTAGAGATACCTAGACTCTCTCTGTCTCTTTCTGTACACAACAATGAACTTTGACTATGTGCTTGGTGAATTCAGGGTTAAGTGAGGGTGGGTCCATCCATTAATTACTAGCCTGCCATTTCTTATGCAACCAACAGTTTATTAGGTTTTTTTATAAAATAAAAGATACTGCTGCTTATGAAACTTGAGCTTTATAAATAGGTATGGTTCAAGGTTTAGCAAGAGCACTGGCAGTAGTGACTCATTCTGGCATTTGCAGACATTTTGCAAAGAAGTGTTTATAGGAGACAACACCTCTGTAGATCAGATACTTCCAGAGCTTGGGTAAATGGTACACTGTACAAAGATCTTGCAGGATTGATTTTAAAAGTAGAGTTGTTCTGAGCAGTCCAGTCCCCTGTAGTTATTCCTCTCCAATGAAAGATAAGAGCTTTGTTAGCTTGAGGCTGGGCACAGAAATCTAGCCATATTTAGCTCTAAGAGAATATGTGTTTCACTGGTAAAGGAGACAGTCGTGAGGATGGCCTGGAACTAAAGGAAAAAAATGTTTTGAAGTGGAGGGACAATTTAAATTCTTAAAGCTCCACTTGTGTTAGCTACTTCTTGGCTTCTAGTGTATGAAAGCTTCTTGGCATGTGCCCTGCCTGGGGTCAAGTGGGACGTGGGAGAGATTGTGCTTGGATGTCTGGAGTACTACCACTTGGGGGGGAAAATGTGTAGCATTCCAACAGATATAATTAATGACAAGTGTTGTTGTCTTTCTCCTGTGCCATCCACCCAATGGCTGCCTGGTGCTGACCCCTTGCTGTCCCGCTGACCTCTCCAAAGTTTATTTTAAAAAGGCATCCTTGCTTTCCCAAACTTTTCAGCTAGGCTTCCCTTGGGCTTCTTGTTCAGTGCATGCCCACAGACTATGCCTGTGTCCACTACTCAGTGATCAGACACAAGTGTTTCCATTAGAGGAATGATTAATGGAAACTTCCTTGGGAATGGGAAAGGGAAAAGTGGGTAATACAAGTCAAGAAACGTGTTAAAGCTGAACAAAGAAACTTTGTTTCTTTGTTTCAAACATAACTTATTTTTCAAGTGTGCTGCAAATTGTCCTTCCTCGCTTGGGTCCTGCCCACATCAGTAAAATGCTGCAGTTGTTTCCACAGGGGTGGGCTTGAGAGAGGTTTGTGCTTTCAACCCACTTTGTAGTGAGTGACCACATCAAATAATTCCATCAGCTGAACTGGCTTTTTGTTGGCAGATTTAGTAGATACAGGTTTTAATGCTGCACAGTGCAGGTGCATGACATTTTCTACATCTAAATGTAAAGCAGTAAAACAATGACTGAAGAGCATAGAGGAATCCAAACTGGCTATTATGAGAGTGCAGCTGTCAAGTTACCCCTTACTGGTAGCATTCTCCAAACAGAAAACTGCATGACTCAGTCCTTCATTTGCATGACGAGGATCACAGATCCTGTCTGATCTCAAGCTTCTCCTCTGCTCTGCTTACCCTTTTCCAATTGTAGGATGTCAGAGGCAGAAATCTGCTTCTTCCATTCCCCTTACACACTATGTTTAGCTCTTTGAATGTCCAGGGGTAGGATCCACCCTGTCAGCCAAAGCAACCTGCAGGCTGAAGCAGCACAGCAGTGAAATGGGCCCAATGACTGATATTTTGCTGCTGAGAGAACTGGTTGAAAGCATGAATTAGGGACAGAGAGACTAATAAACTTGAGAGGAGATTAGAAGCTCTGTGCTGCTGCTTCCCAGGGAAAGCAGAGGGCTGGAGTTCCTAGCAGTACCAAGTAGGACCTTCTACAATGCTTTACAAGGAAAAAGCTTTGCTGTTTTCCAGGAGAAATCAGAGCTTTTGTTGCCTGCTCTTTCAATCTAATGGTGTATTAGGAGCTTTGAAGAGACCACAATAGAAAATGTTACCTTTGCACAAAGCAAACAGCATGCCTGCCAAACATTGCTGTTCATCAGAATCAAGCAGCTCTGACTACTCAGTAAGTTGTTATTTAGCATGTGCACATCATATTCTCTATGGAGTCAATTTTTCAAGGCTAAATCTTGATTCTGTTGCCAAATCAGAAAAACTGGGCAGTTGCACTGTAGCAGAGCACGGAAACTGATGCATGGGGCTGGAACTGCTGTTTTCCAGGTCTGAAGCTCCTTTGCCATGTGCCATGTATACAGAAGCAAATAAATTCATTCCATGTGTACCCCATCAGGCATGGATGTGACTGTGCTGGCTGGGACCTCCACGTGCCTGTGCAAAGGGAAGGCCTGCCCCTCCCCTGCATAGCAAAGACATTCTGCTTTTGTGACATCTGGGCCACTGCAGCTGTTATAAGGAGGGGTTTGCTCTTTTTAGAAATTATTAGCCAAGTAAGCATGTTGTTTATTAAAATATTCAGTGTATGTTGTAAACTTGTAACTCTGATGTAGAAAATATCAGCAAATGATTCTGAATTTTATTGAAGACTTCTTCCTGTCCCTACTCCAGTGAAGGGTGAGAGTTATATTTGATTGAACATGTAACTCAAAAAATACATTTTTTTACTTTTCTATTTTGTCTTTAGAATTCATAATAATTTATATTTAGTTATAAACATTGTAAGTTAAAATTGCATATGGAAAATCTGTAAAAATATTGGAGGAAAATATTTGCCTTTAGTTCTTCATATATGATGAGCTTTGATGGAATCATTGCAGTAGTTAAAACACAAGAGAGCTAGTGATCATGAAGAACAGACAGAATCTTTTTTCTTATGTTTCTTACGTTTCATCAAAACCACTTTTCGTGTACAAGTGTGTTGATAACTCAATATGCAGCTTCTGGTAACACTGGTGCCAGTAGAACAGCTTTTAGTCAGGCATGATATTGTAAATAAGACTGAAAAAGATTGAAGGTTAGCAATATACAAGAAGCATATATGACTATACGAAAGAACAAAGTTTGTGTAAATTCTGCAAAACATACTTTCTTAAGAATGAGAATTTATTAATTTTAGTACAAAATATTTTGCCATCTTATTAATGAAGGACTCTTTCACAGTCCGTTAAGTATAATAATTATTAGATTTTTTTCCTCCAAGATTGTTGAGTTTTTGTCGACTACCATTTTTCATTTCTTCTCTTTATACAGACTTTTTTTTTTTGCAGCATTTGAATTTTTGCTATTCACTGTATTGCTAATTGTTGCACCCTTACTGGAGAAGACTAACAAACACTGTCAGTTCATTAGTGCTTCTTTTGTTTTCTTTTGTGTGATTAATGCCCATTGTTGATACCAAGTTACAGTTCAGTCAATTGTGGCTTAGAAACAAGAATGAAATTAATGTTAGGGAAATATAAACTATCAACCAATTTGCAGGGGTGACTTTTTCTAATGAAGTGAGTTTCTTTACTAAATACATTTGAGTATTAAATTCCTCTATAGCATAGCTAGAAAGAAAAAATGCCAGAATATTTGAAAATGGGCTTGCATTGTATCATTAGCTCCTTATTTCAGTAAAACATTCTTTTATCCCTGTGGAATCTAAATTGAGTAGAAACAGGGCAAAAAATGGATATGTCATAAACCCCACCTGCAGGGCAGCTGGGTTAGTCCACTGCTTTAGCATCCTCAGTGCTGTGTGTCCTGAATCTCGTGAAGCCTCACCTCAGGGGTTTACACTTGCTAGGCCATATCTACAGAAAGAGAGCAGGACCCCTTCACATCTCTTCTAGACAGGCACCTGTTGTTTGCAGGTCTAGTACATTTTGCTTCCAGATGACAGGCAAGGAGCAAAACTACAGTTCTGAGGTAGAAATGAAATCTACAGAAACACTATATTTTACTGATAGAATGGAAACGTTTTCAGCACTGGATTGTCTCTCTTGGTGAGTAGTCTGTAGGAAAAAAATATGCTGTTTTGCATATGTATTTCTAATAATGAAGGTGAATGTATCCACATAACAAATAAGGAGGACAAAAAGATTTTCATAGAGGAGCAGGTTGAAATACAAAAAGCAGTGGGATCCATTAAGAAGTATTTTCCTTTATGGTTGGTCCCAGGCTCACTTTTGTTTAGCTGAATGTGTTTAGCTACTGTGTTTTGCAGTATAGTAAAAACACACAAGAGAGTCTGGGTCTTGTATCCTTAGTGTAGGGATTAAGTTCTTTCTCTAAGCTTTAAAAAAGTTTTCCTCATTTACAGGGAAAATGGATGGCAAGTATGAAAGTATTCCTTACTGATGGCTCTTCCAGGGACTTGCTTTATTTTTTGTTAGAACCATTGTAGTACTATCCTTTGCAGACTGACATTGGTTTACATCACAGTTTGGATGATCTTCTCCAGTTGTATAATCACAGACCAGCATGGGGAGTCTGTGGGTGGTTTTAAGAGATTTTCTAGGTTTCTTTGTTTCAGGAGTTTGGTGTCCAAACAGTATATGATTTGTTTATACTGATTTCATTGTGAAGGAAAGAATAAGTCTGATCTCCTCTTTACTGTAACTCGATAGCATGACAGTTATCTCAAGCATGGCTTCAGTTAGGTCTTATTCATGCTTGAGGAATATTACTGTCTAATATGCAAAACATTATGTGTGTATTTTCTCTGCTTCTGGTAGCAGCCTTAGAACTCTGGTGCTTCCTTCATGCTCTGATTTTATTGTTTATGTGGCAGCTAAAATTATTAAATTCTTAGAACTAACTGAGAGCGGACATAACGTGTTACTCTCTACTATCATTTAACTTCCATTAGTATTTTTGCTTTTATTCTGAGTGTGTTGACTTTAACTAACTTAAATGTACTCTGTGATGGCACAGTAAAATTGCTTGTATCCTGATCCTGGAAACCCTCTCAAAGGGTTTGCATACATGTGCAGGCTTATTGGATCATTTGCATGAAGAGAGCTTGAATAGTGAAGGATTATTACTATTTATCTTAATAAAATCTTTTATTAAGATAGAGCTGTATATTCATTAAAATGCCTTATACAGAAGAATGTTAAATGAAACAGCATCCTGAGGGCTTTTCTTCTTAGCTGTGGTTGGATAGTTGGTAGTGGTTTCCATGCTTTACACAGTAACATAGACTTACTCAGGAAACATGAACTCTTCCCACAGCCTTAGGTATTAATAATTGCATGTCACAGGAGACTGTCTAAATGCATGTGCAGCTATTTATCTACCTTCCCAGATAACCAGAGCCTTCACGTTACAAAACCTTAAAATACTCAGAATTGCACAGAGAAAGGATGAGAAGGAATATTATTGCATCCTACCTTTTAAAGAAGGCCCCAAAAGCAGAAATACTGGATTGCAATTCCTGCTTTTATCGCTTCTGAACTTACTGCTAAAGTACCAATTAGATAAAGAACAGAAATTATCTAGGGAGCATGGAGTGATCCTCAGGACAGCTTAGTAACTGCTGTGATCAGCCTGTGGAGTCAGACTCCTCCCTTTCTTTGGTCCATGTTGATCCATGTTGACTTTTTTTTTTTTTTTTTTTGGCCAATAGCTGAATCTTCCCTATCACTGATCCTGGAGGTGAGATTGTCACCTAGGAGGAAGGATACATAGTTTGTTGACCTAAAGCTAAGAGATCTGAAATCTGAATGTCTCATACTCTGGACAGTAGTGCTCACATCTGTGCCATTGGCAAAAGGACAAAAAAGGAGAGTTTCACCTCCACCCACTGCTCTGCTGGTCACCTGCTCAATAACACCAGCAAGCTCTGCTCAGGCCTCTCAGAGAGCTGAAGGGCCATCTGTCTTCAGGAGAGGACTGTACATTTGTAGCCACCAGCAGACCAAGCTGCCAGGCCTCTGCCTGTGCTCCTGGCTTTGCAGATGAACTCCAGAGAGGACCAGGAGTTCACCCCTAGGCTTGGAGTACCTCATTGCCTGCAGGTAGCTCCAGACTCACCATGTAGCTTTCTCAGCTCATTCTTCAGAGAAGCCTGTCTCTGATCTTAATGCTGAGTAAAAAAACAGAGTACTTAACTTTAGACCTTTGATTTTATTCCAGGGATGTGCTGTTTAAAACTTCACTCTTACAGAGCCTAATTTGTAAGCACCTGATTTTTTTTATTGAATCTAATCCTGACAGGTTATTTTGTAACTAGCAAGATTTTGAGTTAGCTCTTTTTGACAGCTGTGGTTAATGAATTTTAATAATAGATGCTAGAATGAAATGATAAAATAGCCGTTAGCAGATCTTCCAGACTAATCCCCAGCTGTTTGGTAAAGTTTTTGGACATATATCTATATTTTTGCCTGCAACTGTAAATGGAGTAAAAGCAGGTCCATAGATGCAGAGCTCAGTTAATCGGAGACAAAGAGTGTCTAACCTTCATTAGTGACCTACTAGTGGGAAAGGTTCCTGAATTTAAGAAGTTCTTGAGGAAATCTGGTTCCTGCTGTCTCTCTTGAAGCACTTTTTGAAGCACACAGTACCCAACGTGTACCAGTGTACCATTCTTACCAGAAAAACACACAGGACAGCAATCGTGGAGGTGACTGAAGATGCCACTTACTACTCTTTTTGTCTTTCTACCTGTACAGTAGCAGGCTGAAGTAGGACTTTAAAACTAAAGCAAATCCAAGTGAACAAGGCCAGTTCCTACTTAAATCAACACACAAACAGCAACAGAAGCTGAATCTGAGGGTAGATTGGCCTTTCCTTTAACAAGGAGACCTGTCAGCAGTAGAAAATAGAAAATAATCCAATAGAAAGTACATCTACCACTTCAAAAAAATGCACAGGAAGGTAGCTGATACTGATTTTAAGTAATTTTAATCCTTTACTTCAAGAAACATTTGCTAAGTGCTTGAATTTGTGTGTAAAAAAGCAGCACTGGTCTAGGCAGGGGGAAAATATGTATTATGAGGTTTTTCTGCAATGATGTAATTTAACTTGATCACCAGAGTGATGAGCCACTGAAGGCAGATTAGTTTATTTCACCTTAAGGAAATACCCAAATACCCTCACAGGATTTTGACGTAAAAGAAGAAGCAATGAAGTCATATTACAGCTCCTGTATTGCAAAAAAGCAGGTCAAAATATTTTATTTAAAAAAAAAAAAAAAAAAAAGTATAGTTTCTTGAAAAGGCACAGGACAGAAGGGACAGAAACACTATGGGCTTAGGTTTTTTTGCTAGAAAACCAGGGTTTTTTCTTTCCTGCTTGTTCTACATTAAAGGCAAACTTTGGGGCACTTGGAAAGTATTCTCACACATGAGATAGAGACCTGAGTCAGAGCATAAGGCTCTGAGTCTCCTTTTCTTTACTAAGGAGCTAGACCGTGTACAGCTTTCATTTATCCACCAGATTCAGCAGCATCTTCCCATTTTTCAGATATTGCCAGAATTCTCAGACCTAAATAGTAGGTTGGAATTTTTATACATCTAATCTAAATTTTTAAGAATCTGTAGAAGACCTCTTTTTAAAAATTAGCCTTTTCACTTGCCTCCTTCTGTCAGAATATTTGATGCTTTCCATACACTAGCTCTCAAAAAACCCTGGTTTTATTTTGCAGTTCACCTCTAATTCCAAGCACTAAGAGCTGGGAATGCTGGACACTACGGGCTAGTGTAAGGAATGTATAGGAGCTTAACAGCAGGAGCAACAGACCCAGGTTAAAAATTCAGTGACCAGGAACAAATGTGCCTTTTATTTCATCTCCCAGCTAAAATCCTAGATACAGTTTATTGGCTTTAAACTTTTCTCATTTAGTAGAATAATCTAAGCTTAGTGTTTCTTCTTAATCACATCCACTTAAAATGGGTCATATATGGCTCTATAAATTAAACTAGCACAGAAGTATTCTTTGTTTAAAAGACTTGGAAATTGCTTGACAGTTAACTATTAAATGGTATCTAAAATACCTGGAATTTTCCCTGAAGGAGGTTATGCCTCTACTGAAAATGACAAAATCAAGTTTCAACCACAAGAGATGGAAATGTACAGCTTGATTATCTCAAAGTCAGGAACTAAGTGTATGTCTGAAAAATAGTGAGCTAAAGTGTTTCTTCAAGGTGATACAGCAGCTTAATGGCAGGGTCACCTTGTTTTGAATAAAACAGATTTTTTTATCCCACCAAACACATCAAGAGTACAAGGATTTCCGTTCACTTTTAGATAAACTAGAGACCTGCTGAATTTTTCTCATAGAGACAAATCAACAAGTATATGAATGTGGCAACCAAGCACTCATGAGTGCAGTGGTTATATTTTGCACTTGTCTGTAATATCTTGACTGAAGAATCTATCTTGTACCTAAAAACCTTTTCTTAGAAATCATACATTGTGATACAAAATTTTTTATTAGTTTAGTATTCTTCTGAGGAAGAATTTTGACCAGCTCTCCACTAGACTCCTAGTTGAATGTCAGATACAGCTGCTTATGTGTCCCCCTGAAAAAATATGTACAAGTCTCCTCTTTAAGGAGCAGCAAGATCTGCAGCATCCTTGTAATACTGATGTACCTCTTCTCTAATTTGGGGTCCTGACATAAAAAAGGCTGGAATGAAGGATATGGTGTTGTGCATACCCAAGTGAAGGCAGGGAGCCAACAAAATGCTGTTGTAATTACAAGTGAACATTCTTGTATCATAAAACTGTAAAGAAAAAGCTATAAATCAGAGCTGGCCTGGTGGTCCCTGGCAGCAAAGTGCAAAAGATTTGAGCTCATTCCCTGAGCTAGCCAAGAGTGGGATCCTCATGGCAGAAGCAGCCATTTCAAGGGAAGGGCATTCCTTGTGACTCCTGAGTGATGGTCATGAAGCAGTGATTTTGGTGGGAGTCAGATCCAGCCTTCAGCCCAGAAGGACTGATAGTCTGAAAAGTGCTGGCCATTGTGAAAAGTAAAGCAAGCTGTGAACCAGAGGAATTTTGTCTTCAAGAGAGTTAGTTTGTGTGTGTGTGTGTGTGTGTGTGTGTGTGTGTAGGAGCTTGGTGCTTTCAGCATTAGGTTTGCACTAGTGTTCAGATCCCAATATTGGATCACTTCTTGTACTTGAGGACGCAAGATTGTCCTTTAATTCAGGTAGTTAGTTTCATATTTCTGTACACTCATTCATGACACCAAATCATACTAAAACCTTTGTATGGACATTAGAAAAATGCCAAGAAATTAAGTAATGCTATACAAAATGTCTCTATTGAAGTTCCCATCACTACTGAACGTGGACCCAAATTTAAGCTTCAGTTAGAAAAGGGGTTTTCTTCCATCCTGGAACATTCTTCTCTTTTCAGATGTCTCACAAGGATGTAGCTCTTTAAAAATCATTGATATGTCTGGATAATTTACTAATTTCAAAAGTAACTAAGTAGCAGAAAAGTAGGAAATTATGAAAGCTGTTAGCATTGGGCAGTTTTCTAGAGACATTCTTTAATACAAACTGTGTGTGTTAATATTTCCTGTCCCTCTGAAAGATGTGGTTTGATCTGAGCCTACATTTACAGTTTGTGTTTGGAAAATAAGATGATGTACTGTTGTTAAAATAAAATAAAATAAAAAAATCCTAAGGGTGTGCAAGTGATTACAGCAAAACAAACCCCAAATTGACAGCTGCACAAACAACACTTGCACAGCAGTGGTAGTCAGCTACTAAGAATGCCCAGTTTCCCATCATCCTGGTCAGAATTTATAATTAATATCACATTTGGGGAGTCTTCTGTAATAAAACCACAATTTAATAAGCGAACTTGATTATGGAAGAGATAAAGGAGAGTGGACCAAAATTCAGTTTTGTTTTGCAGAGTATGTTACCTCTCTGTTGACAGCAGTAAGAGAGCAAGACAGACAGTGTTTTCCAGTATCAGCCCCTACAGTGGCTCAAGAGGTGCAATCCTGAGAGGTGAGGGGCTCTTTCCCAAACAGATGTGACCCCCTGCAACTCTGATAAACTTCCCTAAAAGATGAGGGAAATTTGTACCGCACAGGATGTGCTCAGCACATTGAGGGATTGAGTTAGTAATGTCCCTGATAATTGTGGATACCTCATTGTAGGAGTCAGTTTTTATTTAAATTTTTTTAATAGGAGTATACACATCTGTCTTTATACCCAGCAGCTTTTCTGGCCCACAAGAAGTCCTCTGTGAATTTCCCCAACTGAGCTCAGTGGGATCTCTGTCAGCTGCAAGATTTATGTCATCTTTTTCAGTCCTGAGAACTGTTCCTTAAGCTTTTCACATCTGGATTTAATTGGAAAGACATTAAAAGACATTAAGTGTGCTGGAAAAGCATATTTTAGAGAGGATCTTTATAGACACTTCCATTAAGGGAGCTGATGGTTGTAGGTTAAAATGGGATGAGGATGAGCCATCAACAGTTAGCAAAGACAAAATTATATTACAAACTACTTCAGATGAGAAGTTTGTCCTGTAGCTCTTGGGTCTGACTCTGCTCGCACTTAAATCAACTTCAATTAAGCAAAAAATACCAGCTAATGCAGTGAAAGAATACTCTAAGATCAGAATCAAAAACTTTTTCCTTTTGGAAACACTCAAATTTCTAATTACATGCCATATATGCTAAATATAATGCTTTTAACTGTCAATCTAGATTTGGTACTTTGTTGGACATACATGCACACTTGTAAAATGAGACTTGGAGAATAAAGAGGTGGATTGGTCATTAGGGCTCTGGGGGTGGAAGTATCCTTCTCTGAATGCCAGTGTGCTGGCCACAGGAGTAGAGTTTCACAGAAGCAGAGATAGGATACAATTTAGTACGTGAGCTTCATTACAGATGTTGTAATGCAAGAATCTACAGCCCTAAACTCCCCCATTGTTCCAGCTACAATTTGCTCCTTGAAGAAACCAATGGCCCATGCTTTCCATTAAGTGTAATCTATTGCTTTTGTCTTCAAACCAAAGTTTCTAGTCATGTTTAGATTGACAAGAGCTTAAAATTTAAGGTAATGGACTCAGTAAGAGAGAACATTCTTTCATTCTAAAATTGCTAAAACCAAGGAATCTGATATTTAGGAAATTGCTCCCATGTCTAAAGAAAAGTGTATGGTTAGACATAAAAATATGCCAAGTTTAAAGAAAAAAATAGGTAGCTTTGTTAAACATTGTGGGGGAAAAATACTCTTTGGAATATTTCAGCAAAAAAAAAAAAAAAAGAAATTGTGAGAAGCTCTCAACAGTCATCTTCTCCTAAAAGGGAGATTTTCCCTCCTCTATAGAAAATGTTTTGCATTGTTGGGAAGATGATAGCTTGATGAGTGATAGTGAAAGGAATGAGGCATTTGAATTAAATGGCTGCAGTGCAGACTTCAAAATTTTCTATCATTAAATACCTTTATTCAGAAATTAGTAATGTTTTTTTACTCTTTTACTAAAGAAAGAGTAAATCCTCTTTCTATCTTGGCCTATGACAAAATGCATATAAACTAGTAAAACTGATTCTTACTTTTATTGCCTGACCTTGAGCCAGCCCTTTCTGTGCTCATATTCTCTCTCTTTGGTTTCCTTCTCTTTATAAACAGCTTTAATTAAACTACCTCTGTTCTTTAGTGACACTTTCTCTCATGAAAAAGAGGATATTCACAAGGAGAGCCAAAAAGTATCTAAACACAAGTGAGAGTGTTTTACAAGTGCAGTTTACTAAGTGAAAGAGTAACCATGTTGATGCAAGTATTGAATAATACTTGATAGCTTGAATCTTGTTGTATACTGATTTTGGTGTGGATATTTTGGAGTTCACAAAAATATTTTAATTTTTTTTGACCTTTCTGTATAAGTAATTACCTAAGAAAACAATTTAAATAACAGAATAAATGCTTATGGCTCATTAATTTTGTTAAAAGAGTTCTAGCTATATCTACATTACTATGTGGGTCTGGGCCCATTCCCTCATGGGGAATAACATGGTCATTTATGTATTGACACCCATGCAATGAAGGCAGTGGCAATGATGCCAAAACTAGGATGGAGCTGTGGAGGTCAGATGAAGGAAGAGGATTGTTTAACACAGCATGTTTTAGAAGTCACTGTACACTCTTACACAATCAGGAATCTCAGTCAACTTACTTAAAATCAAGAGGTCAAAATCTTCTGAAATACATATAGGGTTAATGGCAACAGACTTGCAACTTTATTGCAGTGATGTGGAGAAATGTCTATAAATAAATAAATAAATAAACCAAATCATTCTGAGAACACAGCTGACAAGGACATTTTCCAGCCATCAGTGATGAGAGAGTGATTCATGGCCTTTTTTCAATGCTGGTGCAGGATTTTGCCTGAGGATATGCATTCTGCTGTTTTCAGCTTTACATTTGAAGCTGTCTTTCTTAAAATCTCCTATAATTTTTGTCTGCAGCTCCTCAATCATGCTTGAGTGTTGTCTAAGTTGCATAATTTAAACCTCTGCCTACCAATACAATAATTGGCCATCTAAATACTCTCATTTAGAAGTCTCTAATGACTAAAAGCCCCTATATTACTTAAATGTCTACCTCCTTCTGAAAGTTAGTTTTTAAGTAGCTTTTGTCTAAGGATATAAAATTAGAAGCAAGATTAATTTAAGATTAATTGATGTCTAGTGCAATTCTGTTGTATATATGTAGTGCAAACACTTGGACATTTAATTTTAAAATATTTTCTTTCATGTTCATAAATAAGCTGTGATGATGCATGATTCTTTCTGTATTTGTTCTTGGAATTGCAGCAACTGAAAAAAAAATTTGAAGTCTTGAATTTAGAAATAAATTTACTTTAAAAGAACTTCCAGAATTCTAGACAAAATCTATAGCAGATACACTGAAAATATACTGAAAATATCTGATAGAAGATTTGCTTAACTCTTAATTCTGTTTTAACTGTTTTCAGATTTATTTTAAGTGCTGGTTGGTACTGGGGCCCAACTTTCACACCTCACTTCACTGTTAGAGGACGTAGACACACCTCAGTAGATACTGGCACTGAACCTGAAAGCTCTTTTGAGCTGTTCATGAAGATGCATTAACTTACTGGTTTCCTGCATAAATTGTCATGAAGGCAAATGTCTTGGTAGCACTGGAGTATATTGACCCTTTCACATGGGAATATGTGTGTGGGAGGAGTCTGAGAAGATGCAGATTAAAGAACAGTCCCATACAGTCTGAGTCCTATATAGATCCTTTAGCAATCCCTTCTTCTCTTATTCCTACCTGCAAGTAAGAGCACAACCTAAACTTGGCAACTAGACTAACCTCTCCATGCTGGATTAATCTCTTATATTCTGTTAACTTAGATGTGTTTGACTTTGAGTATCATTTATTAAATCCTCTTCATACAAAAGCATACCTTTTACTAATTTTTACATAAGTGCTTTTCAGCTTTTCTCTCTTTGTGACTGGAAAGCTTTCTATCAGCATGAAAACAATAGAACTGTCTCACCCCAGATGATTATGCAGCTCTTTCTTGGGCTTTAAGAGAATGCTTCGCCATTCCTTACTCCTGGAATTATTGCATGGTCACAAGAATGGCAGTCAGATTTCAAGTATGGTGGTTCACATGGAAAATAAGCCATGCCCAATTGACTCTCTGTATTGCTAAGCAGTCTCTTCAATAGATGAAGTAGATGAATTTAGGTTGAAGATCAAAACCTATTGAAATAAAGGTCCTTGTTGAATAGTGTCTTTCACTCCATGCACTTCTCAGCACATTGAGAGGCATGGAGGAATGAGTACACGTGCCCAGTAAAACTAGGTGGAAGAAGTGGCATGCATGCTGTTGATAGAAGCTCTGTTTAATATGTTGAAGAAATTATTCAAGAACAGTTAATCCTTACTTTAGGATTACCCCCAGAAAGCTGGCAAGGTCAGGCTGTACATGGATTGTGTGTCATTTAAATTCTGGCTGCATGAGTTGCCTGGGGCCAGCATTAACTACAACATGGGACTTGTTCTAAGCTACATCTGTGAATCATCATTCTTTGTTTGAAAATAGTGGACTCCTCCTATCCTCCAAGCTCCTTCTCTTGACAGGTGCAATCAGTAGCCTTAAGTGTAGTGCCTATCAGGTGACTATGCCTTTGTGCAGAGATTAATCAGTTTGGAAAATGCTATTTCCATGTAAACTACACGAGTTAATCAGATTATAACCCTGTGTTTTTAATGCATATCATAAACCATATAAGGAAAGAGCTTAAAGTCATTTAATTAAGGTTTACACTGTGTGCTGTGAAAAGCCTTTTTGAACTTAATATTCAAACAGATTTTAACATTGGTTCACATGAAATCTAATCAACTGGAGAGAACAGCACTTTGAAAGGAAAGCAATGAAAACTCCTAGCAGGAGTTATTGCTTGCAATATAGTAAGTTCATTTACAACAGAAGCTGTGGGAAAAAGGGATTTGTTTGCAATACTTAGTTTTTGTTTAGCTTGTATGTAGCCAACTTGACAAATCCAAGAGAATTAATTAGGTATGTTAAGGAGTCAGATTTTAGCTATTTTGTGTGCGTGTGTGTGAGTCTACATAAAGAAATATATCTTCTCTTTGTGCATTTCTCTATGCATAAAGTATTGAGTGTGGGCAAGTTAAAGCCAGGTGGAAGCTTAGTCAAAAATTTCTTCATCTAGAGAAATAAAAAGCAATCACCAAGAACAATAATTTGAATACATAGGAATCTAAATAGTTGCTTGGTTTTGGGGCACTGAGCCTTCAAACTCACTTCTATAGCTGTAATATTGTTGGGGTTTTTTTCAACAGCCTTTAAATGTGAAATTAAAATCCATATATTAAAAATTCATGAAGTGCATCTCATTACTGATGCAGGCAGTTTTGCTGCAATGTTATGGCACAGCTGACATTACCTTTTGAGGCCTCAGTAGTCAGGGAGAGGTAAAGAAACTCACTGATTAGGGGGACACTTCCTTTTGATTTATAAAATAAAGAAACATTGATTTGTTTGTAAATACTACCAGTTTTGCTCATGCTCTACTGTTGTCTAGGCTTTTGGCTAGAAGCTAAAATCCAGGACTGGAGTCTATGATGGTAACCTGGTATGCAAACATGTTCTCAAGCCTAAACTTGAACAACAGAGACTTGCTGATGCATATGGCATGTGACTACAAGAAACATGACCACAATGAATCATTTGACTCAGCAAACTCAGTCCTGAACTAAGACCCAGCTACTAAATACAATAAAGTCTCGTCCTTCATGAACTTCTCTAGACCCTGACAAGTCAGTCTTGTGTTTCTGCCCATAATTTTATCTCTTCAGAAAACACTGATTAAGGCCAAGCTGAATATGTTTTTTCATGTACTTAGAAAATGGATGTTAGGAGGCATATTGCCAGTGAACTAAGGGCATGAAGCAGTGTGTTTATTAGGATTGTCTCAGACCTCCTTGGAAAAGTCAACTGGAAGAGCCACAGAGAACAACAAACTTTTACAATTTTCAGTTTCACGGAATAAGCTGAAACGTAATATAGATTTAAGAGGAAAAACACAAACCACATACTGTGTTTAAACAAACGTGAAAATTTTATCGTGAGGATGTGATCTTAAATGCATATGGGCTAGTGGAGTGCCTGTCTGCTGCTCTTGCTAGAGAATGAGCTAATGTTACTAGATTGTCATTATAAGACACTTAATCCCCAGAGTGAGAAACAGGAAGAATATTTACAAGTTTCAGTGCTATTTACTAATTGCCAATTGACTTGAGGAAAGCTAAAAAATGACTGGAAACATCCATCCCCATCCTGATACACACACAGATACTAATAATGGAAATGGCAGCCAAGACAAACAGCTAGCAGCGCGGTGCATCCTGTTGGCATCGTATTTTTGGCACTGTTGTAGCTACACAGAAAACAAGCGATACAAGAAATGTGTAAGGACATCTGTTCTGTAACCTATGGGGCTTCACTCACAAAACAGTTGTAAAATCTTCTGGGGGAGAGAAAAATTTCTCTGTATCTGTGCAGATGCTCTATTGTAAGAAAAATATCAATGGAAGGAAGTGTTGAGCCTTTGAAAGAGGAAATTGTTCACCAGATTCACTGTCAAATGTTCCATTCTTCTCTTTCCTTTTCATTTAACCTAAGTTATCTGCCATTCATAAGTTATATTTAAGCCAAGTGGTGTAAATCTATTGGGACTAATAGAATTGAATCATGGATTAAATTACCCTGGTGTCTGCTTGTAACTCTTCTTCACTGCAGATTACTTGAGCTCTGTGTCGCTCTGCTGACTATTCAGGTCACAGCCTCTAAGCTACCAGCTTCCTTCCTGAATCCAGCATCTTCATGTCTGTCTAGGGGCATGATGGAGAGAGAAGAAACATTAAAGACATCAATTAAGATCCACAGTATTGTTTACTCACCTGCTTCTCTTAGCTTGCTGATCCTTCCAAATACAAGCAGGCTATGGGAGAAAGAAAAGGGGGAGTTTTTGGTACACTGCAGGGCTCTCTCTACCATTCCTCTACTCCCCTTCAGCCACATCCCACAAATGGACCTTTTAAAAAGGAAATGAACTTTCCCAAAACTCAAATCTTGTTGGAAATGTTGGGATATAAGTAATTAGGTTTCCCCCACAGCTAGCTTATGGAGAGTAAGACATGGTTCCATGAAAAAGAAATCAGACCTCATATTAACCTGGAGCACATTAGGAAACTGGAAGTTAAAGAGGGACTGTGAGGTATAGGAGGTTGGGAGAAGCTGGGGAAGAAAAGCTTAGTCCTGGGAGCTGCTGGACTCCTGGGTGGGAGAGCATTTAGGAGCTGGAAAAATGCAGACTTCAACAGTGCTCACAAAAACACCTTGATTCCTGTAGCTGGCAGATCAAGGATACAGGCACAGGACTGCTTCCCTGCCGATTGCTATCTCTGATATTTGGTTTCACAAATGCAATAGGTCTGAGATTTTATCTTTTATGTCACATTTCAGTTTGGGAAAGGCACGGCTTGAAGAAGGGTGAGATGACGAAATGAGACCGCACCATGTTACAAGCTTTAGGATTTGGAAATTGTGTTGGTATTAAACATGCTTATCATTGAAAACCTTGAATCATATTATCATTTTATGTGTTTTCTCTGATTGTTCCATATTTACTTTATTGACAGCCATATGTTCCCATTGGCACCCAATAATCCATGCTTATAGGCAAAGTGTACATTATTTTATATTGTAGTACTTCTTCTCTTGCTGTTATAAGAGGAGAGGGGCTCTCTTGATCTGATTCTATTAAGCTAGTGGCTAATATTCATCCAGGAAGTTTCAAATCAGTTTTCCTGGAAAACAACCCTGAAAGCTGCTCTGTAATTCTATAATTTATGTGGGATGCCTTGCAAGTAGTCAGTTCTGTGAGTAAAACAGTAGTAAGTAACAGAGCTACCCAGCAATTCTAGAATTTGGATGCTTGTGCTGGTCTAATTAATCTCTTGATGATTTCGGGATTTCAGTTACCCCTAATTGAGACCAGACTGTTCTGCAGATCATATGATCAATCTTGATTTAGTCTTGAATGAAACTTTCCTTGGCTCTACTTACAAACTATGATCAGGACATTTTCGTCCAAGTCATTGTACAAACAAATAACCTGAACACAAAGTTCTTCCACAGTAAGTTTACAATTCACACATCAGACCAGGAAGCTAAGAGAGGGTATGAAAAAGTAAACAAGGTGGGTTGAGAAACATGTGAGGTAGTAGTTTAACTGTGTGGGAGGAGCCCATGTCCCAGCTTCCTTCCCTCCTTGCAGTGCTACCTGCTAATGGGCTTTGGTTTACCATACGTAAGAAGGAAGGAGATTCTGATAGTTTTGCTAATGTGTATCAGGAAAAAAAGGATGTGAGAAGACAGGAGATTCTTGGGTGCCAGTTCCTACACATTGGATTCTTTCTCACAGTTGCTAACCCATGACAAATTAAAGTACAAGCATATGAGCCCAAATCACTCCCCTTCCTCACATGATGAGTCGTGCTTGCATTGTGATGAAAAGGACCTCAGGGAGAGGAGGAGAAGAGAGAAATTGGGATGAAGAAATGTGTTGGGTTACTGGAAAAGAAAAGTTAAGAGGAGCATAATTGGAAACTGTCATTGCCACTGCAGGAATTATTTGTGGTGAGCAATGATTTTGTTGTGCAATCAAGATCAAAGATGGAAAGATAGATGGTGGTTAGATCTTATAGGAGTGGAGAATGCACATGTGAAACTTGTGAGGGGACACCATGAGGTGCTAGAGGAAGAATTAGAGGAAGAATTGTTATGGAAAATGGAAATATATCAAAACATCAAGAAAAGCAGGAGAAACAAGGAACGAGAAAATTCTCTCTGGGAAACTCAGTGAGTGATAAAAGTGAAAGATCCAGTAATGGGATCTCATACAGGGGGCTCAGAACACATGGTAAAGGTGGAGTGGATTTTAGGTAACAGTGATAATCTGAGGTTTACCTAGAGACTTCATAAAATGTTCAGCACTTTTTTTTTTTTT
>VZRH01006262.1:2200677-2237560 GCA_013397555.1 Urocynchramus pylzowi
AAAATTTTTGTCTTTTTTTTTTTTTTTTTTTTTTTTTTTTTTGGTCAGGGCACAAACCATAGCATTTCACAGTCTAGAAAGATTCCACTTTCATGGTGATGGGTGGGAGTGCCTTGTACAGCCTTCTGAGGCTTTAGCAGCTAGTCATTACTATAGACAAATATGGGACATGTGGTCTTTTACTTTGGGGCAGCCTGGCAATTTTTTGTGCTGTTATTCATCTCACCAAAATACACATTGTCTAATAATATTTAAGTTGTATAAACATACCTTTCAAGCGAAGGAGTTGTTGAGAGAATCCAGGCAAAGAATTAGTACAAAGGCAAATCTAGTACTTCATTACAACGGCAGCTCCTGTTCCAGGCAGGGTCCCTGCTCTCTGAGGGGAAGGAAGATCGAGTCACAGATTCTTTCTGTCACAACAAATAAGAATAGAGCAGCAATTGTTGCTTCACTATGAACAGCACTTTAGGGCCTCCAGTCAGTTCCACTGCTTGAGGTGTTAGCTTCGGGCACAATGTGAAAAATCACCTTTTCTTTCCCTTGTGATTAGTTCTAAATGCATCTCAGAAGGAAGTGATTAAAAAGCAAAATCCATTTTGCGGTTCTGCTTTGCATTTCACCTTCTCAATAGAACTGACCTCAGCTGTTTTATTGTGCTGGCTCTGTTTTCAAAGTTGGCCACGTGGTGTCAGAGAGTTTCATAATCAACCTTTTCTGAATCAATTACAAAAAAGAATTTTTTTTTTTTTTTTTACCAAAACAGATAGAGGGAAGAGAAGAAGAGGGGGCTCATAGCAGATGAGGCAGAAGTTGATCAATGAAGAATGCAATGGAAAATGTTGGATAAAAACTGACTGTTCTTCTATTCCTGATTCTCCCCAGTCACCCCATATTCCTGATTCTCCCCAGTCACCCCATAATTCGCACGTTTCACTACCTTTGTATAAGACATCAGGCTGTAACATTGTTCCATCTGACTTTGGAATGCTGGTAGTGTCCTGCTGACCCTCTTCCCACTTCTCACACCTTCTGCAACCATCTGCAACTCCAAAGTTTGCCCATAGGATCTCTGGAAAGTGTGGGCTTTAGGAAAGCACATGGGGAAGCTGGAGAGACTTTACAGCCAGAAAGCCAAGAATCCTAAAAGTATATCCTATTCTTCATATAAGTGATGAAGCTTGCACAGACACAAATGGGAGTCACTGATATGCCCAGGAAGAAGGAGATCTCCTCAATCCATGCACAAGCACAGCTGTTTATCATGGAGCAGTTGTGCACCCACTCTCTTAGCTCTGTAGCCTAAATGGCTTCAATATACAGGAAATTAATTGAATCTAGACTATCAAGACACACACCTTCCTTCATTTGGTGCTAATATAATTGTGCCAGTGGGTTTTTTGACAACTCATTTTTTTTTCTTTAGGCAGCGTTAAGTGCCTTGAAACAGTTTTCAGAACAAGGACTGGATCCCGTGGAAGGAGCTATGAAAGTTGAGAACGGATCACATGAAAAGTAAGTACCATTTAAATCCTCTGCATTTTAATGCCTGTGTGGCATGGTAGATAAGAAATGTTAATTAAGAGCTCAGTTGCCCTTTTAAACCTATGCAAAACTATTTCCTCTGGAATTTACATACAGTTTGTGACAATTTGAGAGGATAAACACTTTTCAGGTTTAGTGTTACTGATAATGTTTACTAATTAGCTATGAGATAGTCAGTCCTGTGGAAATGCTAAAGAAAAGGATTTTCTTTCCATTGTATAGATTCTGTGTAAGTAGCATAAGATGATTTTTGTCAAATGTGTTGTAGCACATGATATTGCCTGTAAACAGGCATAGCTATCTGCCAATAAGTCATTATGACCGCAAGCTGAATTTTACCTCAGAGAATTTAAAAGTTGAAACTTATTTCAGGTCTTAAAAAACTCTGATATGGAATTTAGCTTTAAGTAGTAGACAATAGAACAGGGTTTCACACTGGATTTTCAATTATTTAAGAAAGTGGGATTGTCCATCTAGTAAAGATTTTTTTTCCAGCTGCTAGTCTGTTTATGTAAGAAAGTAGTCTTGTGTTACTAAATAAATTAGGAAGTAATAGAATAAAAGAAGTAAGGCTAAAAGTGGCATTTGGAATTTTCAGTAGATATATTATGGCTATTTATAAACTAATTTAATCAGAAACATTTTTCCATATGATCTCATCAGCATAGTATTTGAACATAAATATTGTTGTTTCACTTTAAAATGTTACCTTCCACAGTGACCTTTGAATCTCATGTGCCATCTGGTAATAAACATGTCTTAAAGATGTGCAACCCTGGACCTTACCACTCTTGTTAATGTATTAATCTTTCAGACAAGTCAAGCATCTGGGAGAGAAAGCAGACAATAAACAGACTAACTCAGGCACCATTGCTCAGGACTGCAAGGATTCAAAGGCTGTCGTCTAGGAGCTTCCCAGCACCCACGGCTGCCACTGCATCCTTATAAACCTGTCAACACGCAATAGGGTGTATGTGTACAAGGAAATGAATGACTAATACCATTATTTGAGTCTTATGTGAAGACAACACTATTCTAACACAAGAGATAGTATACATGGTACTGTTTATTCAACTGTGGAAAAAAATAAAATTGAACATTTCCCTTAGAACTCGAGATCAGAGCATAACTCAATTGCCCAGAGGCAGAAGAAGTCTGATCGTGTTACTGGAGGTTAAAATAACAATGAATTAACAAAAAGTGTTAGGAAAAAAAAAAAAAGGGGAAATATTACAATTGATTAATATTGAGGAAAACAAGTCAGCATTGGTTCAGTTATACAATTTTTTGTAGTGTAGTTTTAAGTTCAGCTTACTGTTTTTTAAATAATGCTTGAATATTTTAAAATTAACCAATGACAGTGCTGTGAGAATTGTAGTTGTTGTCTTCATATATAGTCATACAGCTTATCTTTTTATGCAGACATTATGCATTCTTCATTCTATATGAATATGTATGACTTTAAGATGCACTACTCAGAGTTGTATGCAAACAGAAGTTTAAATCTTGACAAGTATTTGCTTAACATGAACAGATGTTAGTTATGATCATTTTCGATATACTCCAGGAAAAAAGCAAATATGGTATTTGATTTTCCTTGCCATAATCAATTAAAGAGGCGTCTTGCCTCCAAGCAACATTTTCCCCTTCGATTCTGCTCTCTGTTGTGTGAAGCACATCTACACCCCATTCTGTGTGTTGTATCAACCCACCGTTTGCATCAACTGAGTGTTTTTAATCTCTGCATTCGGACCAAGAGCAAAAGGGAGGACTGCAACCTTATCAAGCCAAGGGTGGAAACTGTTGATGTAAAGATCAATCTTTTGTGAAAGGAGTGGCAGCAAGAGATAAGACCTGTGGCTGCTCTGTACCAGCATATTTCTTTTAAGTGTGTGGCCAAATGCAGTAAAACCACATCAGTTCATGTGTACAATGACAGTGTCTTCTCTTTCTTTATCACTCACAGTTAGACAACTAAGAGAAAAAAAGGAAAAGAAAACAATTAAAAACTAACAAATGACTGGCTACCACACTAGAGCCAGGTTTCAACCAAGCTGTCCTCATGCTACCACTTTCTACAAACTTACTGTGTTAGACCAGACATGCTGGTATTTAGGTCATTTATCTACCCAAAATACAGATTATTTTATTTAATGCAACAGATAAAGCTTAACAGCATAACAGCCATGACAACATTGCACAAGACTGTAGAAGCACCAAAACCAGAGATCACAACTCAGTGACTCACGCAGAAAAGCAGAGGAGCAGCAGTGTGAGGAAATGGTGCAAGGTACAGTGGCATTGATTCACCTCTGGGATGGGCTTTCAGGGGAGCACACATCTTGCTCTGCCAGAACCAGTGCTTGGAGTCCTTTTTTTCTACTTCATGTTTCTCATGGGTATGATTCACTCTCAAGCCCGGCAGATAAGGAGCCTTTGTTCTAAAAGTTTTCTAGGGTCTGACTCTACAAAAGAGTCAGGAACAAGCTGAGCCTTTCAGTTCCCACAGATTTCCAGGGGCGTTTGGCACCTGGCAGACTCAAGTTATTCAGGCAGCAGCATACAAAAATAATTAGCTCTTACACACCACCTTTCTCAGGGATATGTTATCTGTCTAATTGGCAGCTGGAGCAGAAATTCTGCTCCTTCAGCTCATCAGACAGCTCAGAGAGCTCAGAAACAGCCTCAGCCTGTGCTTTAGCTGTACCTGCCAGTGTGCAGGATATAGATGGCATTACTGTCCCCTCTCATGGAGAACAAGAACAAAAGGAAGAGGCAAACCCATTCCTCTGTCCTAAGAGCGAGATGCTGTGATTACTGGGGATATTGTGGCAAGGAGACTGGCAGTATGGTCTCCCTGGCATCAACAGAACCTCTGTGGTGTGTTCCCTGTCCCAGTACATTTTAGATTAGTTGCTTTATTTGCAGGTGGGCTCAGCATTGAGCACCCGGCTTGCTCCAGTGCATGTGGAGTGCAGCAAAGTGATGCTCACCTCACTCTCAATGATCAAATTGCAACCAAATGTGTGCAACCATCTGTCTAGGCCCAAGAGAGCTCATTCAGCCTCTCCAATCAAGGCAACAGTAGACAAAGAGTATCTCTGTGAAACTCTTATTTCAGATTCTCTTGCTTGTCAGAACTATGCTTGATTCCGATTCTGACATAAAACAAGGCAAGTAACTGAGTTGGGGGGCTCACTCCTTTTTTTCAAAACTGTAGAATCATGGAGCAGACTGGGGGAGGGGGGTCATATAGTAGCAGAAGTTCTAACTATTTTCCAAAAGCAGGGTTGACTAATGATTGTTTTAATCACAAGTTACAAAGTCTGCAGCCTTATGTCAAGTGCACACAGATGGCAGTTTCAAAGCACCTCCCGAGCCACAGGTTAAAAGCTTCATCTCAGAGGCCCCAGTGAAGGGTGACAGAGCTTTTCCTGGAATAATGTGAAGAAAGAGTTCCTGCTCCCTACAGGTACCAACAGCATCACAAAGACCGCTGCATGGAGCTCATCAAGATACTGCACCTGAACACCACAGAGTAATTTTGGTGTCATTAAGGCATTCCAAGGTTCCTGTGTCAGTGAAGAGATTTCATTCTGTTCCACCTGCAGCATTTATTTTCTCAAAGAATATCCTGCAGTACTCACACACATATACAGAACTGCACTTTAGTTTGGCATTATCACTAGCAACCTCCCAAGAGCTTGAGCAAAATTCTTGCATCAGTGATATTGCAGCAGCCACTGGACTTGTCTCCAATCTTTAGTCTGGTTGGTTCACAGCTGTTCCTCTTAGTTCCTGAGCTGTCAGTATCTGAAAGCTGCTGGGAATTAAGAATTAAGTCTGATAATCTGAAAAACTAACATATTTTTGTTGACTAACCTCATTTTTTTTTTTAATTTTTTTTTCTTTCTAAAATAAGTACACGTGGAAATGAACAGATTTTATATTTAGTTTTGTTTAAAAAGTAAATAATGATGGACACCGAAAGAGTATCAATATGTTTCAATGTTACTATTAGTTCTAAAAGGGTTGTTTATTTTTCTGACGGCAGTTGATATTTTTTATTTTATTTTTATTTTTTAGATTATATATTCTTTAAGGTATAGATTTTGTCCAACTTCTGTTTGCAAAGCACCACGTACAGTTTAGTTCCCCGTTGCACACACATGCCACACATCTCATCCTATGTCTCAGAGCACGTTCAAAGATGAGCAAATGCCATGTTTTACAGAAGTGGATCTAAGGTGCAAGCTGCTCTTTAGGAATAAGGCAGGAATAAGGAATAAAGCCTAGGATAGCCAGTTTGCCTGTCTAGCAGACTACAGTGTTCTCAATTCTTATTTTAAGGTCACAGAACACAAATTGTCATCAGTTTTGAACCTATAGAACTCATTAATCAGCAGGAATTATGCTAAAGAGAAAAGAGGTCACTTAGATATCCTCTCAAAAATCTTTTCAACACCTTCTGGGGGTCAGCAAACTAAGAACCCTCACAGGAAAAGGCTCATGACTGACAGAATGGGGTATCTGATATGGCTCAAAGGATGGGAATACACATGGATAATCTTGTATCTGAGTTATCATCTTCAGTGGAACACTGCCCTGTTGACAGCCCAGCACACTCTGGCAGTTTCTGTTCTCACACTGACACGTGTAGCACTGGTCTCCAAAGGGACAGATGTGCTGCTTCTGACAAAGACAAAACACAGCAGCACTGGGGCTGTAGAGCTGCAGAACAGGGTGCAGATTTCTGTTCCCTGCCATCCCAGCATTCCCCTTCCATTCACTGTGGAGCTGAATTTACCCTTCAGCTAGAGTTCTCATTGAATTCAAGAGATAATTAAGCTGGCATTTAATTTCCTCTGATGGAAGTCATAGTCATAGGATTTAAAATATTTAGTACTTATCAGCAGCATTTTTAAAGGGTCTTTGGATGAGAGCAGAGAAGAACCTTAGGAGTAGGGGAGTAGCTGGGATGAATGACTGCAGGAATATGGAATCTCCTCCTCCTTGGCCTGAAGTGACAATGAAATCTAATCCTTCCTAAAGTGTATGCAAAGCCCTTGATCTCTCTGACAGTGCTTTACTACATGCATTTTATTGGTGGGTGGCTGCTTGTTATTGCTCTCATCTTTCTGGCCTGCTCTAATTCCCCATGAAACAGCAGAAGGCTTCCCATTTCCTGCAGTGAGAGTTGAGCAAAAATTTTAAGTTGGATTTGTTTTCCATTTAATAGGCAGAGGGCTGGGTTTTTGTTTGTTGGTTTCGAAACACTAAGTAAAAAAAATATGCTTGGTAAAATCTTTATATCCTCTCCCAGTCAAATCCAGCAAGCCCCACTCTCAGTTGCATCCTATAAACAGGTATTTATTATTTTCTTTGCTCAAATAAGAATGGTCTTTTGCATCTCCTGAGAAAAGTGAGCAGAGGGTGGGAGGTGATTTTTTAATGATAATAAAGACAGGGACTCTGTCAGAGCCCTGAATACAACATGGAATGATGATTATGTGTGCCTTGGGGGGGAGATGGTTCTGTGACCAGTGAGAACGGATAATGGCTATCTTCCATCAGCCTTCTGGCTTAAACATGGCAAGTTACCTGCCCTGGGCAATAGTGTTCAAGGTGTATATTTGGCATAGCTCCCCAGGGACACCTCCAGAGGAGCTGCAAGGAGGGAAGCATGTCCTGAGGAACAGCTTGCTCTGCCTTTCCCTCCTCATGGCCGATGAGCCCCGAGCCCAAGGCGTGAGGAGCTGTCGAGATGAGGCACAGGGAAATGCTGCTTCCCCTGGGGGTGTTTACCTCTGCTCAGTCCCTTGCTGTTTGTAACTGCATTCCTGAGGTGTGAAATGAGCCGAGCAAGTGTGTACACCGGAGGATGAGACGTGTATGAAGTGTTTTGTGGTATGATTTCTGTTATTCCACATGAGCAGCACTGACTTTTGTTTTCGATCGTACGGCTTGTTATTTGCTTTATGCAGTTAGTCATGGTTGGCTGCGCACTTTTGTGCTTGGTGTTTTAACTCTATAGCACTTGAGTACAAAGGAAATTCAAAAAACAACAATGGAAATGTTTCTAATCTGTTCTTAATTAAGTAGACCTCAATAATTGATTTATGAGAAGAAGGAAAGCTAAACAAAGTGGTTGCTAACATAAAAATATAACTTATTTAAGGCCCAAATTTTCCTTTATTTGTGATAACCAGGATCTAGGAGAGCCTGAATACCTATGAAGTTTTATCCAACAACATACAAATTACCCTTGATAAAACAGTTTATGCTTCTCACTACAATATATTAAATATATATTTGTGCTTCGAAACAGATAATTTAAACCTGCTTATGTACTTTTGTTTGTGATTATATGTGTAGCATAAATTTCCTTTTTCCTAAACCACTGGTAATTGTTAAAAATATTTAAGGACAATAATAGTAAAGTCAATGTTATCTAATTCCCTATTTTTAAATGGTCTGTTTCCACCCCTCGCCCCGCCCCAAATTTACTGTATTTGAACTGTCTGGAAATAGATTAGAATTTTTAAAATTTATTTATGTTTAAAGATAAGAGATTTTCACATGTGGTTTAAAGCAAAAAAGACATGTTTAAATAGGATAAGGGAAAAAAAAAATCAAAATGTGACATCTGTCTGTGGTAGCCCAATTACTTCAGCTGAACTTTCTTGGCTTCTATTTTTATAAAATGACAATTTATTGCAAACCAAATTTGACCTCCTCTTATATGGGAACAAAATATGAAGTAAAAAAGGTGCAGAACTTTTTTCTTCTCAAGGAAGAAGTTCCCATCCAGTGCAGCAGAGCAACTATACTTTAACCATGTGAATGAAAGTGCAACCCCACTGATAATTTGTAAAATTGGGAACTGTTTACAAGATGCACTAGAAATACTGCAGTTAAATATCTGGCAAGCAGACACTACAGCTCCCATGTACAATACATGGTAGGAGTAAACAATGAAATGAGCACAGAAATGCAATAGTTCCTTGCAAAAGAAAAGTCACCCAGCCCACGGCTGAGCAGACAATTTATGCAGCTCACTTCAACATAAATACTCTTATTATTGTGAAATACTTGTTGCATGTGATCAACACAGCACTGAGAAACATGTTGCTACTATTTCAATGTTTCTTCTAACTCATAGACAAAACAACCCAGGGCCGGAATGTTAATAGCACTGACTTAGTTAAAATATACCAGAAAGGATGAGGTTTTTCTGATGCCTCCTGAAAATGTGATCCCAACTGGTCGCAATTATCTTGAATATCACCTTTGGAGTCATTTGGAAACTGCTTTTGAAATATCAGCAGATCTATTTGTGAATACTTACAAAAGTGAGCTGCTTGTTAAGGATGAAGGACACTGTCAAGGCCTTCACAACCTTATGTACAAAATTTTGCAGCAGATTTTGCAGGCACCCAAAGGGTAAGTGTAAAACTTCTGTGCCTTAAGGATTTCTGTCTCTGCCCTTAGCATCAGTTGCACTTCTAACTGCTGTGTTTGCACAACAGCTGAAGAAAAAGTTTCCACACATATTTCAAAAATACTGTGAACACATTTTTGTGAACAAGAGTTTGTGAGAAATTAGGGACTTAACAGCTTTCAGGATTTTTTTTTTTTTTGCTATTTTCTTTTAAATTTTGGTTAACCAAAAAACCCTCTGCTTCTACAAACAGAAGTCTTTCATATTTTTTTCAGAAAAATTTTTTTTTCATATTTTTTTAAGAATTAAGACAAATGGCAGTTTTGCAAGATCTGTAAAAAGGGACCAGTGCTGGCTTTGTAAAATGGACCTAAACTTTTCTTATTTATAAATATAAATATATATATATATAAAATCATTATATATAAACACTTTACTTAAATGTTATATATACACTTGTGTGTTTCTGTGTGTGTGAATGGATTCAAGCTACACACATTTGTGCATGTGTTATGTACATGTGAATATATGTAAACAAATGATCTGTCTCCCAAACTGAAAACAGAAGCACCTATAATCTAAATACATAAATGTTTAAGTGCCAAACTAAAGTCACCTAACCTGTGACAAACTAAGTATAGAAAAATCTCTGTGTATCCCAGATCCAATACAAAACATCTTAAAGTGCACAGACAGACAACTTCTCAAAGCAGAGGGACTGCTCATGCAAATCTCCATTTCTGGGCATGTTCAGAAGCACTTTGATCTTAGCGACATGAACTATTTCCTCCTCCAGTCACTTTGGGACTCTGATGCTTCCTTCCTCCAAGGAATCCCAGGGATTTTTACCACTTTGGGTAAGATACAACGTACTGGTGAAGGAGGAACTCTTGCCAACAAAATCTGCTTTTTACTCAGTAGCTAAGACTGGAGACCAAGTTCTTCCTCTGCATCTTGCTTCAGGAATGCCCTGGTCCAGCAGGCTGTAGTCTCTGCTGAAAGAGGGCGTCATACACCTCTCCAGCTCATCCTCCTCACTTTGAACAGATCTATTAAACATTTACTAAATTAGTGTGAAAGGAATATGATTCCTGTTACCTGGTGTTTAGAGTACTTGCCAGATAGGATAGAAAAAGTCTAATGTTCCAAATTATTTCCTTAAAATAGTGAAATACCAGTATCAGCTGATGATGAGGCAGTCACTTGTGTTCACTTTTGTACTTTCTGAACCACTGAATATTAAATTATTCTGTAAAAATTGGAATGTTTTCCATGGAGATGAAACGTAGCCCAGTGACTTCCACGTTTTGGTGGCTAAAGCATTCTTTGAAGGCGTAAAGTTATATTCTACCTGCTATTAAGAGTCATTGCCAATGCACCAAAAATTCATGGTAATCTTACCCTGTGCAGTCCTTTACAGCTCAGTGTGGTGTGCAAAAGCACGTGGAAAGCAGAGCAGCTGAATGTGAGGTAGGTGTATCACCCTCCCCACAAGGAAACGTCTTCTTCCTGAGGAGGGAACTACCTTCCTTCATGACTACTGCACTTGAGTGATAAACTTCTCTCTGAGCAGCAGATGATGTAAGCCTGAAAAATGTATGACCGTGACATAAAGCCTTTACAGAAAGGCTCATTTCCATGGATTCAGTCAGGAGGAGACTACGTTCCAATAAAGAACTTCAGTTTGTTTTTCTTCTTAATCATATTAATAAAAGGAGTATTTTGCTTTTCTCCTTAATCCAGAAGTTGTGTTGTAACATCGCATAGAGCTTCAAACTTCTGTGGCCTCTCAGCTCTGTTTTTACTTCTATATTTGCTTTTCCCGGTTTAAGCTTTTATTTTTGTTTGATAATTTGGATCTATTCAAATTCATCCTATCATGTTGCAGAAAGAAAAAAGTTCAACAAAATTTGAGAACAAAAAGGGTGAGTCCATTGGAAATAAAATTAGCAGCTTCTTTTATTGCTTAAGGCCTTCACCAAGGAATAATTTGTGCAACATTGCTGAAAGCCAAAGAAATCTTAAAACAAAAAGAGTCAATAGTTTGATAAAACCCAGACCTCCTGTGTTGTGCAATTAAAGGTTAGACAGGGTGATAAGAGCTTTAATTTACCTTTGGGAGATATTAATCAGATTTTGGATTAACTTAAAATATGTTTCCTGCGCGTTTTTTGCTAGGTGAAGGTCCTTCAGTGTTTCCTGTGGTGCAGAGGAAGAGATAACACTTTCTCAAAGTGAGGGGAACACCACAAACCCAGATATGCTATCAGGAGGCTTTCTGTAAACTCCAGAATTCTGTGATTTTCCTTCTAACAGCCAGGAAAGCCGGGGTACAAATTCCCATAAGTGTTAGTTCAGTGTGAGTTCTGTTATTATTAATTATTTATACAGCACCGTGCGTGTGCAGGCCTCTTTACAGACAGAAGGAAATATCCCCCAGGAGCCTGCAAACCGAACGGCCCAGTGGTGCAAACACTTCTTCAGCTTTCCTAGGGCGGACTACCTGGAACGATCCCCCGCTGTCAGGGGGCTGCTTAGGTGCTGGTAAGTGCTCTGCTGGGTAGGAAGTGTTTGCAGGATTAGGCTGTAGTTAAGCCATGAAGTGCTGATGGGTGATGAGGGAAGGGAGGGCAAGCATTCCAGCAACAAGATCACGCTGTTGCTTTAGTCATAACGGAGGTGTCAAGGGGCCAGGGCATTTCTAATGCTTCATGTTATTTGTGATCCTGTTGTTGCCGAGAAGGAAAGGCTCAGCTTTGTGGGCCACACGGAAGAAATGAGCTGCTCATTTCTTCCTCAATGAGAGGAAGAAGACTGACTTTGAGCAGAGGGAGAGATGGTTACATGAGGAAGAAGATGCCAGAGGTAAGGAGGGATGCACAAGAAGAGGTGCTGACCATACACTCAGAGAGACTCCAACCTCCACTGCAGCTAACATGTGTCCACTACATCCTTGACAGCTTTTTTTTTTCCTTTAATTGAGGGCATTTTCTGAAGTTTCCCAGTACATTTCCAGCTCTTGGCAAGTCCCAGGCACATCTGTGACATTTAGCTGATAGCCTCCTTAGTGAAGGGAAGGTTGCCAATGAATCCTTGTGCAACTGTTTATGCTACAAACCAAAGTATACAACCGCCAGTTTCACTCTTACAACACAGAGAGCATTTTTCCTCCTTAATTGAAAGTGTGGAACACAACAAAGCCTTTAAATACTGAGAAAACAACCAGCTGAAACAAGTAGTAAGACATCAAGGACGACAGGCAGTAGGCTCTCTGCCCAGTGAGACAGGCAGGCAGGGCATGCTCTATTTTAAAAGAAACCTACAGACTTTGGGAAGAATATGGGATATGGGGGTCAGGGGAGGGGTTGCTCTAGGATTTCAAGGCATTTCAGCTAAATATTGAAGGGATGCTGCCTTCCAAGTGAAAGCACAGGTCGGGATGTGGCTCAAGAGAAAGCCAGCTGTAGCAGACAAGGCTCAGTTGCTGGGCTGCTCTCAGTGGAAATCTTTCCTGGAAGGCTTTTTCAGGTGAAGGCTTTTGCACAGAGATATGAGATTGCTGCTCTTCAGGCACAAGCCTGCAGCAGAAACAGGTTGAACATCAGAACCTCCACCCTACCAAGAGTTTTAGGGACAGACCAAGTGGCTGGGAAAAAACCCTGCATTTCTGAGGGGTTGTGTAGGAACCTGTGAATTCACTGCAGGCTGGCGATTCTGACAGCTCCAAGAGTTAAAATCTGGGAGAAAAAAAAATTATTATGAAACTAACAAAATAATAGGAATTAACAGGGAAATTCAAACAGGAGATTAGCTTTCAGTCACTTTCTGTGGCATGAATACTTTGAATTTTCTGCATTTCGTGGGAACCAAATGGGTGTCACAATGGTTAAATGAACTGAGAGACACCTCGCCCCTACACTTGGAGGGTGAGGATGGCACTTGCACAGAAACAGACGTCACCAACCCTCACTTTTCTGAATCCCCACCCCCCCACCTTAATCCCTCTGTGATTTGTGAGACTCTTCTCTTTCCTGAGTTAGTCTGTGATACGTGACTAAATTCATTTCCATACATTTTTTAAAGTTTTTAAATAATTCTGACAGATCACAAAGGGCACTTGAAGCAAACAGATATGTGTAGGCAGATCCACAGATTATGGAACTCAGATACTCTTAATTTTGTCTGCCCTTTTTGGTATTTAACCTGTTCCAGACAGTATTACTGTTTTCTCTTACAAGCTTCAGATTTTTTAACCTAAATTTTTATACTTTCTTAGTAATGTGCTTTGAATTCTACATAAAAAGAACTGGCGACATAAACAGCCAGATCTTCCTGCCTGAAAAATCTTTTACATATGACAAATACAAAACTAGCCAGGAGATGGTCTGGCTCTGAGCTCATTTTCCTTACAGCTTTTGATGTAAGAAACCCAAATATATTTACTCAGAGCATCTGACACTTGAGATCAGGCTTTTGTTGGTACAAGGTGCTCTGGGCTGTCAGTCCCAGGGAAGTGAGCCATTGTCCTCAGAGGTGATCAGCACACCTCTCCCCTCACAAAGGCATGTTTTCAAAGCACGAGTGGCATCCCATGTGCTTCAGCTGCAACACATGCAGAGTAGCACAAGGTGCACCACCAAGCAGCTCCCTCCAGCTCACAGTCAAGGATGGGGCTGATGCTGCACAGACTTCGAGGTGCTTCCTGGTACTTGCTGCCCCTCAACAGGCAGGTCTCAGTAGGTGCCTGATGTGCTGCAATCAGTGGTGGCCTGGTCTAGTATTCCATCAGTTGTGACCAGTTCTCCCCAGTGGAGTGGAGGGTCCAGATAGATTAAAGAAGATGCTTTAGCCCTGAGTGAGGAAGGGAATGGTCCTTCAAATTCATCAGATGGCTGTGGTGCTCCTGCCACCAGCCCTGGGAGCATCTCAGCCCCAAGACATACCCACCAGCCAAGAAGAAAATTCACCAGGAACAACCTCATCTTCTTCCTTCTGACACTTGAGAATAAGTGTGACATGGGACATCACCTTAGACCAGGCAAATAAAGCCTCTGAGTGCCTTTCTGCTTCTCCTGACATCACTTCCAGGCTGCAGCTATAGAATTTTATATTAGCTTTTGTACTGAATTGCCAACAGAAATCCCAAGAGATTCAGTCTCAAAAGTATGCCTAAAGAGGCAATATGGTCTGGATGTAATTTAACTGCCATTGCCCAGCAATTCCATAGATCTCTTTGACTTGTGACATTAAATATATGGAGCAAGCACATGAATGGATTAACATACACAGTCCTATAATTAGCCATGTTATTAAATTTGCTAAGTAGTTGGGGGGAAAGGGGCTTGTTTGCCATCTGTTTAAAAAGTATCTCTCTTTCCACTGAAATCTGGATATAAAAAACCCCAGACATGTGGGCATGACTGCCTTACATACATTACTGGGATTATTTCCCTTGAGTTAACCAAGACAAGCATGATTCATATACCAGTAGAATGTTGTGCAAAAATGTGCATAGCATTTTTTCACATAATGTTCCTTTTCCTTCCCATTATAAATTATGAATCATGTAAACATCATGAATTACAGAGTTTTTTGTTGGTCTGGTTTTTTTTTTTTTTCTCCATGACCCTAAAAACTACATAATAGAAGAGTAATTGTAACAGGCAGTCTGTTAAATTCTGCCATGAAAATAATTTTTTAATTCTACTCTTGTCACTATGTAACCACACAGTCATTTGCTTTAATTTCCCTAGAAAACTTGAAATAATCAAACAATGATTTTAGAACAGACACACACACACACACACACACACACACACACACACACACACACACACATATTTCCACTGACTCTGAATACAGAGCATGTTTGTATTGTGAGAAAGAAAAACTGGCACTGGTTACAAAAGAGATGCATATTAAATATACAATCATTAGCCTCAGATATGTGGAAATTGTGTAAAAGTATGAAAACAAGCTGAGCTCTAAATAGCTTAGTGTAAGGCCCTGGTTCACAAAATCTTCAGTAAAGCTCTGTTACTCAATCAGGAAACTCACGAAAGCTTGTACTGTAAGAGCATAAGAAAAAGACAGCATAAAAGAAAAAAAAAAAAAAAAAAGCACCCAAATGGAAAGATACCAGAGAATGGGAAGCTCTCCAAAAGTGTAACTGAGCAGTACTTTAAGCCAATATTTCTATGTAGAGCCTTACCTTTAATGCCACATATCTTTAGAGAGGTGAGCAAGCGTTTGTGATTTCCAGTGAACCATTTACATCAGTGTCTGCAGCATGCAAACCGAATGTTTTATGTTTGGTTTTTTTTTTTTTTTTTTTTCAAACAGTGCATATGATAGCAGTACAAAAGCACAGGTGAAAGCAAGGGAACCTGGATCTGAGCAGTTTTTCCATTTACCTCAGGCTCGCTGAAAGGATGTGCCCTTAGCTCAGAGGCAGAGAGACCCTACTGGAACATTATGAGTTTGGGGTTCAGTCACACAACTGCTGTAATTTATCTGTGATAAATGCAAAAGTCACAATAAAGCAATGGAGAAGGCACAGCATAAACCAAGAGAGGAACATAAAGGGAAGGGAGCTGTAAGGTACCTCAACACGTACAGTCTAACTCCAGCCTTCCCATTCAGTCATCAGAGGGGGTTAAGCTTTCAGCGTGGGTGCTCTGAGTCACTGCCTGGAGGAGCTCAAGAGGTGATTATTTATACAGCACATTAACCACACAGGACTATAGGAGGTCTAAAGTTCAGGATCTGAACATGAATACTCCCCAGAAGGTGTGGAGTTTGCATTTCTTTCTATTTGCCACTATCCCCATGGTGCCTGTGAGCTCCTCCAAGCCACATTATAGAAGATGAAGAAACTTTCTAATTTGCACCAAACAACTGCTATCAGGGATCAAGACTGAAGTTTCTCCTCCTATGTCTTCCTCTCTGGCAGTGGTAAAGACCAAGTTTTATGTTGGATGTTTGTCCCTGCACAGAATAAATTGGTCAAGATAAACTAGCTGGGTATTATTTGCATGCGAATAAAAGAAAATTAAAACCAAAAAAGAAACTCCCTGCTAAGGACCCTCATCCATCTGTTTTTCTTCAGGGATGCTTTAACATTAGCTAAATATCACTTATTTACACCTGAAGAAGTTAAATGATCTTGTTCCCATGAACTCTCTTACAAATGCTGTCCTGGCCTGTGATTTATATAAAAGTAGCTGTTCCCTTAATTTTATTCACAATAGCTTCATTCTTACCGTATGAACCTGCTTTGTCAGTATTCGCTTTGATTTATGGAAGATTTCAAACTACCAAAATAACTATCCCTTTTCTTTTCATTAAAGCTAATCCCCACAAAGACACTTTCATCTGCTGATTAGTCATGCTTCAGCAATCCTTGCTAACCAGAGGCTAAGTTATTGATGTGTTAAAGATGTAATCGTAGAGATTCAAGACCACTGAAGAAAATTCAACGTGTTGTTTGACAGTGTCAGAATTTAGCAGTGTCTTGGCTTTTTGAACCAGACAGGGTAGCACATGCTCAGCAGCATGGTCAAATCTCTTCAGTTAAGCTACAGGCCAGAAAGGCTGTGTTAGGAAGTGTTTCAAGTCCATGTTTCAAGTCCAAGACATGCTGCATTGAAGATCATGAAAAGAGGCGGTAAGGATTTCCAAAATACTTCAGGGAAGTTGGAGCCCCACCTCATTCAGCATGAGCAAACTGAACTCCAGTGTTTCTCAACACTGCACCCAGCTTTTTAAGTCAAAGAGGCAACATATTTTGCATTATAAATTGCACATGTAATTCATCCTCATGGCTTATGTTTCCCCAGCCTTGTTTCATCTGAACGTTTATTTAGAAATTATCTAAGCAGACCCATCTTGTACCTTTTCAGGCTCTGACCATTGTGGAACAATAATTTCTTCCTGGTCATCACTCCAAGTGATTTTACATTTAGAGAATGACAAGTTCAAATACTAGAATACTAGTTCCCATGAACTGGTTATCATCACAAATGTTTAATATAATAGTTTGACGTGCTGTAGATGTGCTAAGGAGAATAAGGACTCATGGGGCTCTAGAACTTGTTTCTAAAACCTAGAGGCAATGGAGGTCTTCAAGACTAATCCACCACCCAGTGAAGCAGCTGGATTATGCTTTAGCAAAGGGGACATGACAAGCCTGAACTGCCACTTCCAGCAGTCAGGACCTCTCTGACTCAGCTGTGATTGGCAGCTACATGACACATATTTAAGTTCATCAGAATACACCCTTGTCACAGCTACACCACAACTTCCTCAGGTATATGTGTATTCATGGCTGATGCTTCAGTATCTTGAACTTAATAGCTGTGTGCTTTTTAAGAAATTAAACATGAGTGAGACCTGCTCTAAATCCCAACTGACTTTACAACTGGCATGTAGAGGTCTCCAAGCAATAATCAGTTTAATTCTTGTGCAATCACCTTTTGGGACATAAACATAAATTTGGTTGCCATTACTCACAACCATCAAGCTGTGCTAAGAACCACTTCACTCAGGTCTTCTCCATCTTTGATGGACAACTGCAAATTAATGACAGCAAGAGGCCACCGTGGATGTCACAGTCAGCCTGGGCTGGAAAATGGCTTAGCTGGTTTTGGGTAGTGAGGATCCTGAGCAGACATACTGCTGAGCCTGAGCTGGCTGCCTTCTGGGCTAGGCCAAGTGTCCCCAGGCTGAAGGAGATGCCAGCATGGAGACCCCTACACAGAGGCTCAGGTGGGCCCTGGCCCAATTAACACAGTTGCATGGCACAGGAGGTGGGCTGGCTCTGTGCACCCACCAAAGCATCACTGCAGGAGTCCTTCTGAATCCACTCTGTGCTGCTCCTCTCCCACAGCCCTGTTACACAAATAGCCAAGCACTGACTGCACTACGATGCCACTTTGTCCCATTTTCAAAACTGCTGCGTGGATGAGCCCACACTCCCTCATCACCCGTTCTGTTAGATGAGCTTACAGGCTGCTCCAGGTTTGGATCTTCTGTTCCATAATCTTACCATTATTTATGTTTGACCTGGATCGGCACAGACATATGCCTTTCCTGTCTTCTGTGATTCAATCTCAAATGCTCTTCACTGACAGACTTGGTCCTCATTTCCATTTTCATATAGTATGATAGAAGGTACCAATGATGCTGCTTCTGTCATGTCCAGCCTTGTACTCATAGCACTCCTTTGTTTTTCCCAGGGTTGACATTTCACCCATTTTATGTCAGTCTTCCTTACTTTGCAGCATAAGCTCATTATGTGTCCTTACTGTTTACTAAATCCATGATCCAGATCAGAATCCTCTTTTCCTCATGGATATTAGCACAGAGCAGTATGTACAGGGTTCATGGAAGCCAGCTTTCTGCCTCCTTTCTAGCAGCTGCTTCTTCATCTGGTGTATTTCTGGACGGACAGCATCCAGTTCCAGGGCAAACACTGCTCCGCAAGGAATGTTCTTGGAATCCTTTGGCTGAGCTTGGTCTGGGAGCCCAAATCCACTGAGCACATATAAATTGGTCCATTGTTAATTTGTGCTGGAAAGCCCCGCTGAGTACAGGAATATGCCAGGAACACAAATCTCTGGGATCCTCTTTTCAATTGAAACGGTTTCCTCTCACTCACTTCGTTCACCTTTCAGCTTTGTCCTGGCCAGCTAAGACTGATGACTGCTCCACACAGCATATCAAAGATTTGCTCCATCTAGGCAAGAATCATCCTTGGAGGGAGTATTGAACTCTGGACTGCAATTGGACCTGGTCCTGCAGATTGCCTGCTGCATGATGCCCTGTGGAGTCCTGTGTCAGCCACTCATTTGGTACTGCTACTATCCAAAAATAGGCCAAATGAGCTTATTGAGATCTTACCCCTCACTTAGAGCTCTGCATTATCTGCAGCTGGGACAGTCTGACCTTAGGCTGCATGGCAAGCAGAAAAAACCCTACAAACTCTTTCAGTGCTCAGACTAAATCAAATCTGCTCTGATTTGTGTCGGGGTCACCACTCATATTTGTATTGTGATTGCACATTTAAGGCAAGAGTTTAGTTCCTATACCTTGTGCAGCCTAAAGGGAAGACTTAAGAATTTGACTTCCCTTATGAAATACCTTAATTTCTTCTGTTTGAGGAATGATCAGTTACTGTGAGCAACAGATCAGATTAAAATGTACAAAATCACTCATAATCTGTATATGTCAAATTCCAAGTAAATTAGGCTATTACTAGTGAAGAAAGACAGCACAGAGGAAAAGCATGTTTTCACTGTGACCTGGCAGTTCACTGACTCAGAGACAGGCTATCTGTACCAGATCTGTGAAGCAATCCAGAATATTTCAACCAGCTGGGTTGGATAATGCTGATGCATACAAGACAGAGCCAATAGTTGTATCTCACAGAGGCTGTAACAGTCCTGAGTGTAACTAACAGGTGGTGTGTTGCTCCAGAGGCTTTGCATGATTCCACCCTCGTTTAAGTCTAATGAAAAACAGTGTAGTTGGCCTCCATATTGATTGTCCCTAGACCTCGGATTTCTGTGAGTAGATAAGTACTGATTACACAGGTAATCAGTTTGTGCAGCTCTTTGAGTGACTCTTCATTCTCATTGCAGTATCTGGAAAATCACACATGGATATGGTAAAGAGTGTCTCTTGCTCCTCTAGTCCAGGCAGCATTTTCACCTGATCCTGAGGTGAGCACCCAGTTCCTTCACCTCTGTTTTGCAGATGTCATTGAGAAGCAGCAATTGATTCTTTCTGAAATGACACCCCATTATTCAGTTTGCAAATACTTCTGTATATCCCTTTGCCAGTGGCTTATCAACCTTTTCTCATCTTGTTACCCAGGATGATTTGACAGATATCCTCATAAGATCCTGACAAGATTTCTTGATAACAATATGACCAGAAAGGTAGCCATTAGGTGACTTTCTAAGCCCTCCTTTTTTCTTCTTTCAGGTAATTTTCTTTATGGAGAGTCAAATTGCAGCAGGAGTGGTCTTATCCTGTGGCACAGGTATCACTAGCAATAACCAAAACCCAAACATCTTCAGGTGATACACAAATGCAAGCTGAATGCTTCTGCTTCCACATGGCCTGGAACACAGCTAGCAGCTTCTCTGTGATGGCACCTGAAAAAGCACACCTGAGGACCTTCAGGCTCAGGGTAAAATTTACCCATGGCAGACAAGCTGCTTTCTCTGTTGAGTACTTGGGCATGTTCTTTGACCTCCTTACTTGTTTTTTCTCCCAGAAAAGTGTAAAGCTTGTCTCCAGTTGTTTCCTGGTATGTCTCCTGTAGTCTTCCAAAGCATGCTGGGGGTATGACTAATGAAGTAGGAGTGGATGAGCAAAAGTATTTTCACTTTTTCTGTCCCAGTAGCTGTATCTATGCTAGTATCTCAAACTCTGCCAACCCTGAGACCTAGAGACGTGTTCCAGCTACATCCATACTCCTGAGCTTTCTTGCCCACCAAAGCACGGGCAAGAAAGGATATATTCTACCTATGGATCTAATCCATGGCTTGTGCCATCTCCTGATACAGGCAGGGAAAATTCTGGGAGAATTTTACTTAGCATTACCCAGAACTATGCCAGGAACCCTAGCAACAATTGAGCAACATAAACACATTTTGGTGCCTGGGAAAATTTCTTGGTACTATTGTTTTATTTTTTCCATTATATTGCTCAAAAAAACTTGAGCACTTTTTAACTGCTTTCCAGTTGAATATCTCCTAGATCCAAGATCTAATTACTCAAGGGTAGTAATTCCTGGCTGGTAAAAGAAATCCTCTTGGAGAGCACTTTGCAGACAACCTGAGTACAGTACAGAGATTTTTATTTGTTTTTCAGGGCATGTCCAGCACTTGGTGATATGGCTGGAACATTCTGCTCATGCTTGGAAGTCAATGGGACAGGAATTCCTGGTCTCACCTCTTGTTAATATTTTTTGACTATTCGTGGCATAGAAATTATCTGGCTGTTGTGAAGACTTATGGAGAAGGTAGGGTGAATCATACTTGTAGGGTGAATGTGTCTTTTATTCCAGGATATTCTCTCACTGGAGAAGTTCATAACAACTGGTTGGGTGTAGGGAACCTGAATCTGATGTCATGCCATCTGTATAATTTCTGCTGTAGCCCATAAATTCACTAGGAGTTTATCTCTTTCATGTTCCTTGAAAAACAAAAGCAGCCTAAGTTATTTCAAGTGGGCATGTTGAAGCCTTGCTGCTGTAAGTGCTACAGGGTAGTATAAACCATCTCATTCTTTGGCCGTGGCAGAAGATCCTTAATGCTCATATGAATCCAGGAGTGGATGGTAACAATTGTTTTGTCTGGTGCCTCTTCATCAAAGTTAGTAGGATAGCTACAAGCTAGGGTGTTTCTACCTCCTCCACTCCCATTATTGCTTCGAATCAAGTGCCAGAATAATTAGTTCACTGCTGAAGAACTTTACAATGCTTTTCTTAGCAGATCTCATATCCCACACAAGGCAACAACTCACTGGTCTTAGTCCAAGTACAAGAGGGTATTCCAGATGGGACTGGGAAAGAAAAAACCCTTAATGTTATATTACTTGAAAGCAGTTCATGTAGTCCATGTCCTCCACTAGAGTACCACCCACCAGCCCAGATGACTCTGGATCCATCTCATACATTCCCAATCAATCATACAGGACAGAAAACACTCACAGTGTACATAAGAGTGATAAAATTAATTTCTTACATCCATGTCAAAGGGCCCCAGGCTGTGGATCACAAATGTAAATGAGAGCAGCTGAATGCTTTTCCACTTTTGCTTTTGTTTTTACCATGGGGTTTGAAGTGTCACATTCTGTAATATAACTTCCCTTTTCTAGTCAAAAACAAATGACATCTGGCCACTTTCAATAATAAACTTGAAGAGAGGGGACATTTCCTTTCAGCTTGTTGTGCCCCTTCTTAACCTTCAAATTCCAATGAGAGCTGAGGAGAAGGAAAACTTTTTTTAAAAAATCCCCTAATGATTAACTTACCGATGGAGAAAAACTTTGCTTCGAGCCTCTGAGTACCGTTTGCTTCACACAATCTCAAACATCCTGACACAGTTAATGCTTGAGGAGCTGTTTGCTGCTCCCACTCTCATTGTTTCATCATACAGGAAACCCTTGCAGGAAATGAAAGTTCAGCCAGCCTTCTCCTCCCTCAACACCTTGAGCTTACAAGTCTAAGACAGAAAGCATACAAGGAAGAATAAAGGTGGGGTAAGAGCACTGGAGAGGCAGGCCAGACACAGACAAATCACATACCTTGATTTTCCTGTCTGGCACAACATTCAGTTTTCTTTCTGGAGGTGCTTCTGTGGAATAATCTGAGTTTCACTGAGCAGGAAGTTTTCACTATCTATTCAACATGGGGGCTTGTCATTCAGGGTTGTGTAGGCTGAGTCTGCCCCCTGTGTCACCTCAGCGGGCATTTTTAAAGGAATACTAATAAATTAAATAACTCTTTAATTAAAAGGATGGGCTGCCATCTCTTGACGTACCCTCTGTCTGAGGGTCACCATAAGGATGTGGTTGAGCCCTTTGTTTGTTGGAAAAAACTCTGCTTTCAACCAGACTCTCCCAGCTCTTTCAAACTGGGAGCAGAGAATGGCTGAGGTTATCAAGATGAATAAAAATTGGGGAAGGCACTGTGAGCAGAGGAAATGAACAGCTCTTTTTCTTCTTCTGTTCTTAGTCAACAGAAATACCAGACACATAATTTTAACAGTTCAGGCCAAACCACTACCAATGGTGCAACATGTAGTACATCCAGAAGAGCAATTTAGAGACTGTGAATGGAGCTGCAAGGCCTCTTGATCTACAAGAGCTTCTTTCAGAGATGATTCAGGACAAGAGGAAGATTCCCTATGGTTTTCCTGTGGCCCAGATAGTGGCACCATCCCTGCCACCAAAGATAGTTAAAGGTTTACTAGATAAAAGTTTTTCTCTTTCTGATGAAAACATGATTTGTGGAAACCAATTTGTGTTGAAAATTCTGAAGTGCTAAATGGAAATGCACCATTTCTGCTTCTGGTTCTGCCTGCCTGCCCAGCCAGCTGCCTGCTCAGCTCCTTTCTAGCTCCCTTGGCAGGTGCAGGACTTCTGTCTTGCAAAGTGCTTGTAAAAGCACCTTTTGGTTCCAAAACACCAGGAAGTGGCACAGCAAGAGTTGTCTGTTTTTGTTAAAGCAAATGTACAGCTATTGCCAAAGCAAAGCTAATGAGGACTGCAGGAGCCAGGCAGAGATTCAAACTTCTGGACTGACATCATCACAATCTGAAACAAGAAAATTTATTTAAAAAAAAAAGGTATGACACTTTCCCATGAACTCACAGAATAGTAGAAAGCCCTCCAGGTTTCTGTGGAGTACAAGGCCTGCTTGTGAGTCTCCTACCAAAAGGCACTGGCAGGCCACCCCAGCCCAGGTGGGTTCACCAGCACATGGCTGCTCCTTCTCAGGATGCAACAGGCTGTGCCACTGCCCTTGTACAATGCAGATCACCCAGATCTCTTTAAATGTAGCCCCCTCCTTTGGAGGCAAGTTGCCTTCCTCCACACACTCCCTGGGAGCACATTTCCCTGCAGGAAAATGCAAGTGAACCTCTTGTGGTGCATGAAGGAATTGCCCTGCATCTATCCTATCACATCCAACAGACATGGCCAGCTTTTATAATTTTGCTGCACATGGCCCCTGGGGCTGTAAAAGACTCCAAGGGTCTGCTGATTTGTGGTGTAGAACTCTCTAAAGCAGGTGGGAATTGACAGTGTTGTTGTGCAGCCTGCAAGATTTTGGAATATCACCTGGTAACATGTGACAGGAAAAATCTAGCAGGGAGGTGTGGCTCCCTGGCTGCCCTTGTTTCCAAGGTTTGTGTCCTGGTGTGTCACCAGACAGCCTGCCAAAGAGCAGCCTCTGTACCAGCCTTGCTGTCAGGGCACACACACCTTTGGAAATGAGAAAATGGCTGTAACATCCATGTCCATCTACAGAAGAGTCCACCATGGGTGCAAGCAACAGGGCTGGTGAGCCTACTGCCATTGTGAGGCTCACAACATCTCACTTCAAACACCACAAACCTGAGATTTAAACTATTATCATAAGACTGGCCTCTTCCTCTGTGCTTTCGTAGGCTGTGATCCTCCACTGCTTGTGCTTCTCACAGCTTCTCTTGCTGCAGGCTCCCAGGAAAAAAGAGTATGGAATCTCCTAGGATGAGTCACAACACATGGCCACACTGTTCTCTGGTGATGCAAAGGAAAACACAGCAGTGCTGATTAGAGATAGTCAACTCTAACCCCGTGACTCTGCCTGAGGACACAAAAACTCAGGCCGTGTCACTGAACATGGGTGGCTGACTTCAGGGCACTTGTATTCTGTTCCCGCCTCCTGTTCAGAGGGGATGTTCTGGGAGTCAGCTTAGCTTTCTGGTCCATGAGAAGTTCATAGTTTACATTTTGCAATATTTTCTTGGTGACTAACAGTGTTAGTGAACTCTGAGGAGAGCAATCTTTCTGCTGCTGGGTGACCAGCTTGTTTTGCAGGTCCCAGCCTCATCTCTGGCTCTCCCTGCTTGCAGCCTGTTGTCCAAACACTTCCTTTGTCCCTGAAACCCTGTGGCCCAGTGCTTCACAGCCTGTTCTACATCTTCCTGACCTGCTACAAAATCTCTTTCCAAAAGCTATCATTCATCAGTTTGTTCCTGATGAGAGTCGTTGATCAAAGCAAAAATGTGGCTCGTTGTACTTGCCACTATCAGAGGATCCCACAAGGCGTATCTGATGTGAGCACCCATTTTCCCAGCAGCCAGGCAAATTGTAATCACGATTAGATGCACACTGCCCCAGAAAAGGGCTTGGCTGAGGCTAGACAGTTATCTGGGGCCCCTGTGGGGTGAAAACACTGGTTGTGCATGGAGAGAGAAGGAGCACAGAGCTCACCATGGCATTTCTGGACGGTCTGCAAAGGGCCCAGAGCAGAGAGCGCATGTGGGCACACACTCAGAGCTCCCTCCCAACCACTTACAGTGTGCAGGAACGTGGCCTGGCTTGGAAAACCACAGTGCAAGTACATTGCCTGACTGATACAGAAAAGTTTCTGTGTTTATGGAAAAATGACCAAAAACAAGGCCTGAGTGGATTCTTTCATAATCAAGATCATTTTCTCTCCCACAAGCAGGAAAGCAGAGGGGCATTGCAAGAGAGGGAGATTTTGTTAAGCAGATTAACATATTAACTAAAAATAAAGATTGGACATATTTGGAATTCTAAGATAATCTTGCTTTTCTGGTGACAATAGAAAAAACTCAAGCCTCTCTCCTCTGCTTTCTGTGGTGCTCCAATTCATTCTAGCCTGTTAATTAATGAGTTTATCTATACTGTACATTAAAAAAAATACGTCTATGCCTAGAGCACATTTGGGTACAGATGATCTAGTGATTGGCATATTTTGATTCATCAACCTAATGCTGAATACATTGCCAGAAGATTTGTTTTGAAATAAAAAATTGTTCTTTTTTGATTTAATTACTTCAAACGTTTTACCCATATAGCATCTCCCTTTCATTTTGTCCATCCATCCTCACAAACCTGATCAGGGAATGGATTTTTTAAAACTCCTTATAGCCTCCACTTAGCCTGAAGTGCCAAACCTCCCTGCCCTTCCAACAGCAGTCTTGGTGCTGTGCTTGAGTCCGTAGCAGTCCGAGCAGGGAAGACATCCCTTGGGGATAATGGTGTCCCTCCTGAAGCTGTGCTGTTTGGACTTGGTCAGCTCCAGCCCTGGAGGGGATTTGTTTCCGCTGTCTTGAGTACCTGCTGATGCTGTGTCCTCTGTGGTGCTCACCATACAATGTGCAGGCACACACAGGCTTTTGCTCTTCTTCACAGTCATAGCTCCTCCTTGGCTTTTTTTTTTTTTTTTTGCTGCAAATGCTAAGCAAGGAAGTGGATCCATGGACCCCCAGTTTCTCCGTGTTCCTTAGGGTGTCCCCCTCCCTCACATCGGGGCAGAACAGTCTCACAGGTCGTTGGAGGATCACCCCAGGATGTCAGCCTGGGGGATTATCTATGGCATCTTTTTAGGAGATGCCCAGAAAGCCAACAGCTCCACGGGGTGGAGGAGACCGGGTGCCTCCGCTGCCTGTGTTATCTCCAACTTGTGCAAATGAAGGTAACCAGTTTATTTTCCAATCTGTCAGCCCTGAGGGGAGCCTTTTGGTGCACACGCCCAGTGCAGAGTTGTGACCAATTTTACCACTGCAGTTCAAAGTTGTGGGGATTTCAGATCCTCCTCCCCCAGTCTAGTAGAAAGCACAAGATGCCCCGTGGGGAATTATTTTGGCTACCCACCAGTGGCACAGCCTGGGTGCAGTGTGTCTGCTGGCCAGCAAGCAAGCATTTACCTTCCTGTTAGGGCAGGTCTATCCTAAGACTCCAATCTACCCTACTCTCCTAGAGCTTAAAATATTTTCTTCTTTCGATCTGCAAAGACAGCTGATATCTCTCAAGAATTAATGAAAAATAAATGCCATACCAATCTTCCCTAGGAACCTTCCAATGGGTTTATATGCATATGTGTGTGTGTTTATGCATATACACATGCACACACACAGACTTCACCATTTCAGCAGGGGACTTTCTATTTTACATTCTTCTTGGGCTAACACTTGCACTTTAATACCAGATATCACTGTGAGACATAATGAGGGTCATTAAATGTATTTATTAGCTTATTAAAGTGAACTGCCTTCACTGTTGCAGCTGGCCTGTGTTTTATAGAAACCCCAGCAAATCCCCCAAGTCACACAACAGGAGCCCAACACACTTTAGCTGATGACAGAGTAAATAGCAAATTTACTAGGGCTAGCAAGTGGCAAACACAGTTCTGGTATGTTATTTGAAAACCTGCCATGAGGCATAATACGTAATTCTCAGCTCATAAGGGTAGAGTTGATTTGGAAGGAAATATGAGAAGAATTTGATAGGATTTAGTAATATTTTCAGGGATACAGTTTAATTATAAACAGTCAGGAAGCTCTTAGATACTAGCTGTGGGTCCCAAATAACCATTAAAGCCAGAGGAAGAACTTCAGCTGCCTGTATGAGCTGATCTAATGTGGATTTTAGTCAACACATGAGATAGATACACCTGAAGTGCCCATATCTTTAACAAAGTCTATGTGCAAAATAAGTTTATATTTTGAGTTAAGTTCAGGAAGGAACAGAAAGACCCAGTGGGTGCTGATTGTCTAAACAAGGTGTATCTGGGAGTGCCCAGGTAAATGCATTTATGTTTTTTTATTAGGTAACCTTTGTTTCTCACAGGCTGTAGTCTGTGAAGCAGCTTTTTTTCTGATTTTAAGACATTCATGTTTCTTCTTTTACACTGGGGTTCCTCAACCCTCATTTCAAACACTTCAGGGACTGCAATAGCAGGGTGTTCTCAGTGACCCAAGCACAGATGGAGGCAAGTATGATGCCAGGGCAGGACGGGGTTCTGCTGCTCAACACCTCCTCCCAGGAACTTGTTTGGGGGAAAACACTGCTGAGGAGTCCAGCTGCAGTGAACCTCCTCACTGTGGGGATGGGCAGGAAGCTCTGCCCCAGCAAAGCCCCAGGAGGGCTGGGTTTATTGTCCCAGCCCCACAGATTCAGCAAAGGTTGGGATCCTGAAATTGTACTGGGAGAGTGCTGCCCTTTAACCCTCACTTTCAGGTAGCCCTGCATACGTGAAGATGATGGGAAAGTCTCCAACTCTCTCAGACATTTCTTGAGCTGTTCCTCCAGGGCAAAGACAAATCAGCAAATCAGATAGATAGATAGATAGATAGATAGATAGACAGACAGCTAGACAGATAGATGCACGCAGTATCAGTAGATGCAGAATCAGCCACACTTTTGGCTGGAGATGGCTCCAGAAATCAGAAAGGGATTAATCACAAGGAAGTAGACTTTGTTTTTAAAAGCTCCAGCCCTCTCAAATCTGGTTGGGAATAGTCTCCCAGGACAATGGATGAGCAATGAAGCCAGGTGAAGACAGAAGAGCTGCTCAGCCGCTGTGAGATAGCTGTGACTAAGAATGATGACCACTGTCTGCCTTAATCAGAAAAAAAATAATCCTGTGTCCCTTTTCACTCCCATTACAAGGAACTCACGAATGGGTTTGCATCATTTTCCATAAAGCAGAAGGAAAACCCCTGCTGAGGTATTTTTACTCTCCCTCTATCTCACTGTCCTGCTCTAACACCCACAGTTCTCCTGAAGATACAGTCACTGCTTATTCAAAGTTCAAGTGTAGGGGGACCCTGAGCTGTTCTGCCAAAAGCTTTCCCCTTCCCCCTCCACCCCCGCCTGAATCACTGGCAGCAAACATAATGGCAAAGGGTGTCACATTCTTCTTACCGTAACTCTGTAAAGCAGACTGGGATCTTTTCCGAGATTTCTTGTACAGCTGGATGCAAGCAACTCTGTGTGTGTGTACATGTGCGCACACCCAAGTGCCAGTAAATCATCTTAAACTCACATGTTTGGAAAATTACCGGTTGATTTGGCTGTTTTCTCATAACTAAGTGTGTGTATTCAAATTATAATTGAAGATTTACGTCTTCAGGCTTTATTCTTCCAAGTTCTTTGTTAAATTTCATATATGAATAACACGAAAGCGTATCCCAGATAGCCGAAAGGCATGAACTGTAAGTGCCCACACCTCTATACACACTTTTTTATAATGGCTTAGGCTGACATGAGCCAGGAAATTCAGAGTTTGGTCTCAGATGGTCTTAATTCATACCTTTGAACACACAAAATCTTCTCCCTATAGGGTTATATTTTAAAAATAGCCAGTGGGATTTAACCCCAAATTTCTGCACAACTCTGATTACATTGGCTCTTTCTTTTTCAGCTTTATCTTTTACAGAGTTTCTTGCTCATTTTTCAGAAAGATAACAGTTAGAAAGAGGGATTGGGAAAATATTAATTAGTTTTCTATAAGACCAATGTTATTTTTGAAGTGCTGGGGTATTTTTTTTCATTTTAGTATATCTTAAGCATGTGTATATTTTATATGTTCTTATCAACACAGTGAAAGATACTGTAATTAAATGATCCAAGGACTCAACAGTTAAGAAATGCCAGAATAAATTACTTGCACAAGTCTGTTCACTTTTCTCATGCTTAGGTCCAAGGAGATGGCTTCCACTTAGGGTCATTGCACATTCACTCTGGCACTTGCCCTTATCAGATCCCTCAGCCTGCTGTGTCCTCCTAGGCCGCTGTCACCTTGGCCAGTCATGGCCAGTCATCCAAAGTGATCATCACATCCCAGCCTCCCATCCCTCTTACCCTGATTTTCCATGTGTCTCCTAAGCTCTTGGCCCTCAAAAGCCGGAGTAATCTCCCAGCTCTCCTCTGAAAGTGTGGTTCTCACTGAAAGCTGGCGCACCACAGGGAAGAGAAATTGGCTGTAGATCAGGTGATTATTTTTCACACACACAAATACACTATCAACAAGTCTCCCACACACTTCACCTGCCACCTGCCCAAGTCAGTAGAGGATACAGCTAATTCCAGTTTGCTGATGAAGGCAAAGGAAGGATGTAGGGGCTAAAGACAGGAGATGAAAGTTTAAAGCCAACCCACATTTGCTTCAGCTGAGCAGCCTGGACACAGGACAACCTATGACCACACAGACCTGACTGTTTATCTGCTGCTGCAGTCAGCAATTTGTCAGGGAGTTGCGCACATCCGGTTGCCTGAGCTGCTCTACATTTGGAAATTGGAAGATCTCGAGTCACACAAAAGAGAAGGCTTACAGGTCTGACTTTCACAAAGAGCAAGAAATCAAAACTGCAAACCCTTCTATCCACTCACTTTTTTCCTTGGGCATAAAGATGTCACATCCCAGCTTGCTTTGAATGTTCATTTGGCCCTCAGGCCAAAAACAGAAAGAGGAAAACTGGGTCCCTGACAAAGACGAGGTCTTTCTTCTAGGAAACAAACCTGAAATGTTCTGACTGAAAAAGGAAGCATTAGCTAAAGCTGTTCCACCCCTGTCTGCAATAGGACCTTTCCCACCACACAGCTCCTCAGAACCTCCCTTAGCTGAAGCTGAGCCAGAAGCAAATGAGGCAGCATGGACTGGACCATGGCCCCACAGCTGAATGTTCTGGGACCTGCCTGGAAAGCAGCTGAATTCTGGTCGCTTATTCAATATTTTCATTTTTAACTCAGTGACAAGACAGTTTAAAAAATGCATTTCCAAGACTCCCCAAAAACAGGCTACAGTGTCATACCACTTCCTATGTTGCCTGGGTGGTTCCTGCATTGCTAAATTTGTCCAGGCATGTGATTCTCAGAAAAGCCTGGGGAGAGGCAGTATCCCAAATGGAGCACTGGCTGACAGCGATGTGAAACAGGGAGCAAAAGGACTGTCACCTGCAGCTTGAGACCTCCAGAGAAAGGATAGTTTCTGAATTTTTTTGTAAGTAAACAGGATTGTCTCAGAGAGACAGCTGACTCCATCTTCTGTTTCCCATGCAACACCTGCAGCTCCTCATATTTGGCTAAAGTTTGAGTCAAAAAAAGGGTAACATTAGTATAATCAAAGTAATGTAATGGATTTAACCCAGTGAATGATTTGTAAACAGCCAAAGGTCTTTTGGGCTGTGGACTGTTGAGATTGGGGACCTAAAATTTGTCAATCTTTTCCAAAAATGCCAGTGGGCATTTAGAACATAGAGTATACCTTCAATGACAGCTTAATTGGCACTATGTTCCCGGTGAGATAGAAAGGCTTTCATCTACATGAGACATTTCCAGTGCCCTCAAAAGTTGTGGTTTGGGGCTTCAGTTCTGGTTCTGTCCCTCTCCCCCATTTCCCACTGGGGAGAACAGGACAAAGAGTGCTGAAGACTGGCATTGCCCACTATACAGCTGATCATAAAGAATATGTAGGATTCTCACCCTGAAAATAAAAAAAATATCTGAATCATATCCTGAGTATTCCCTAAACTCTATATCATCTTACTTACTTTTTCCAGTTTCCTCAGATGCCTTTTTATTCCCAGCTTTATTCATGGCGTCTTCCAGGGCTCTGCAGGTTTACCTCCATTGAGTAGTTCCTTAATTTACATCTCTCAATACAGATCTTGTCTGTGGCTGAAAGGACGTCCCTCCACCCCCTCCCAACCCTACATATTCTCATAAATCTTTGAAAAACCCTGTTGATAAAGAGCAGCTTGTTGGTTGCTCTCACTGCCTTGGCAGGTAAACCAGCCTGGAGGAACAAGGAGTTCTCTCCCTCATGCCAGTGGAGGTACAGCCTCCCTTCCACTGCTGCCAGCAGTCTCCAAGAGTACAGAATAACAAAAAAAGCACCCCTAAAGAGCCAAGGAAATGTGACACTGTCTAAATTCAGGTAAAAGGTTTTTTCACACTAGTTGCTTTGTGTGGCCAGGAACACTGATGGGGTAGGGAAGCAGTGGAAGCTGTTTTCTTGCCGTTCAGCAGAGGCAGCATCAATTGACTGGGTTTAATATAGTGTCACTTACGAGGCATGTATGGAAAACTGCTGTGAGCAGTAGCAAACTGCTTTCCACTGGGCAGATTTTATACAGAATAAGCCATGGATTCTGGATGCAGACTGGGGGTGCTGAAGGAGAGGAGGCAGAGATGAGAGCTGTCGCACATGTGTGTATGCCCATACCCAAAACCCCTCACTACAAAGCCCAAACTAGAAGCTGTACCATTTCAAACAGAGGAAACTCTAGAAAATACAGCCATAAGCAACTGCTCTGTGAGTAAATAACAGATTTAAAACCTGAAATATCTTTTTCATTCTTTACTTCTGGTCCACTCAAGTTTCAGTTGTTTGAAAGGACTTTCTTAAAAGAAGGAAAAAAAAAAAAAAGCTTCAGCAGCAATTTGAGCTTATACTTTGTGTAACAGTCTCTAGCTTGAACTCGTGAAAGTATTTTGCTTTATCTTTGATTCAAGACACAGGCTACTCAGTTCATTAACACGTGTCAGAGCCTACAAGTTAACTCATGGTTTGCTCCTGCGATCCAGAGAGTTAGCTGAAGGATCCATGCCACTGATCTATTTTTATTATCCTGTTTTGTTTTGTTTTGTTTTGTTTTGTTTTTTATTTACCAGAAGATCTTTTTCAAACTCATTGATGGACTTTTTGGGTATTAGCTACTGAGATGTTGAATGCACAGGTGCTCTGAAAAACATGAAGTATTGGGTTACAGAAAAACTGATATGATCTTTTGGCTTTTGTATCTGATTGTAAAAAAAAACAAAAAAAGAGAAAAAGAAGAAAAAGTATCAATTGTCTATATTTCATTAGAGCTTTTTGTCCAGCAAAGAGGCCAGGTGAACTTCCTAATTCTATGTTTCATTTTGGGACCTTATGTGTAATATCAAGCAGAGTAAGTGAATTGCATCAATCCCTGATTCAGCACATGTAGACCCTTGTCACTGAAGTTTCCCAGTCAATCTATCCTCTTCCCCCCACCCCTGACATAAATAAAGTCAGGAGTGGAAGATTTCCTTCAAGGAAATTTATCTCTTTGACAGTCAAACAGGTGGTGAAGTTAACGCAAACCCTCAAGAGAACTTGGTTGGTAAGAAGGGCTCTGCAATAACTAACCACAATGATTTACAAGGGACTAAATTGCCAGATTAGGCCTTGATAATTTTTCAACTCTTGACTTCATTATTACCTTGTGGATCTGGATCTTACATCACCTCTAGGAATGCCTGGGATCAAATTAAAGTGGAAACACCTGGTTGAAAGTCAGTTCAAAATACAGATTTAAGAACTAGGGGGGTATTTGCTGGATCTGCTTTTCATACATTGTAGACAGCTATAAAATTCTGTTTCTCTGTGCTCAAACTTTGTTTTCAAATGCCAGTTTGCTTTGCGTGTGTGCTTGCTAATAATCACTGCTCTTTATTTTTTTTTTATTTTATATATATATATATATATATATAAGCAAGCACAGTCACTGCTTAGAGACATACAGATCTGTCATGTGAAGCAGATTTAGAAGTTAAATGGAGTGTCCAAGTGAGTCAAGCTACAAACTCAAAGACAGATCAGTTTGAAAATCTGTGGTTTGACCCAACACAGCATGACTGTCTAAGCAAGAAGGCAGAGGTACTCATGAAGGAAGGATTTGCACAAAAAAAAAAAAATAAAGATGATGCTGTAGTTAAGATAAAATGGAAATATTTTTTTAAGTACTATGTGAGAACAAATAACAATTTTTGCCAGGAACCTGTAGCTGGAACAAACCAGTGTAACACTCGAAGGAACAATAGACAGATTTAATGTCACAGTACTGCTACTACACAGCTCTGTTTGAGGAGAGTCTCCTACCAGCCTTTATGCTTTTCTTCCCTCTGCATCTTAGTTGTCCTTCACCAGCTCTCCTGCTCAGCTGGGGAGCTGCAGCCAGTACTCATGGCTGGGTTTCCATGAGCCAGGGAATTCAGCACTGGCACAGGAGAGGCAAAGCTATACGACACTACAGCAGTCGGAACCCTTCACAGGACACCAGGTGGAAAGTCAACAATTTATCTAGTCCAGACAGCTGCCAGGCTGCTTAAAGAGAAGATGGATGTTTACAGAGCAGAAGAGAAATCCTTCCAGTTAGTTCTGCTGCTGGCACACAAGCAATGGCTGCTTCATCAGAGAAAGTGTCCAGTTCCAGCAAGTCCTGCTGATTTTAATGGGACCCTGCCTGGATGGCTTCAAATGCCAGTTCTGGCCTAACAGCCTTGATGGGTGAAGGCAGTTCAACCACACTTCCTATGTGGAAAGATTTAATTTGATCTGGAACCATTCCTCAAGGGTACCACCTCACATGGCTGATGGCACAACTGGGCATGACATGCCATTCAGAGACCAGGGTACTGGTGAAGCTGGGAAGGATTTGTTGCCAAGTTTCAGCAACCAATGCATTGCTTGGTCCTCTTTAATGGGTGAGATTCTCCCATGTGTGGTGCCTTTCTGTTTGATAAAGATGCATGTGCAACAAGCTCCAGCCTGGGAAGAAGTCAAATGTGCTTGACAGAAAATGACTGCCCGTGGGTACTGGAGCTCCCTGCAGATATGTGCTCTTTGCCTATGTCCTTGCTTTTGAGTTTTCTGGCACTAAAGATGCTTTCATAGGGCTCTAGGGGGGCAGTGCAGCACAGAGGCTTGAGGGACAACTTCTCTAGCTTAAAGGCTGGGCCCAAAAAATCACCTCCATGCATGGACCAGACTGCAAGTGGTAACTCTCCTGCTTTGTTGAGGGCACTTCCCAGTGTAGGCTGAGAGAGAAGCAAAATCACAAAGACGATGGTAAATAACTTCCCCTTTCCCCTTGTGAAGATTACATGACAGATGGGGAGCTCTCGCACTGCCCATGCCATTGGGTTCCTGTCCCCCCTGGGACCAGACCTGGCAGTCCCGGCAGGAAGAGGAGGCCAGGATGCAGCACCTTGGCAGGTGAGAAAGCTCAGAATCCTGACCATGACACTGGAATTGTCTTCAGGGAGTGAGACTCGAGGAAAAGCTCCAGACAGTGACAGAGCAGGAAGTTACAGCAGCTGTAGGAGCTGCGGTTAATGAATTTCCCAGTGGGGCTTTAGCTTTTGCTCTGCCTTGCTCCCTCTGGCCCAGAGTGCCGTATTAGTTTCTCCGCTTCCCAGCCATCCCAGTCCCACAAGCTGTTCCATGTAAGAATTTTCAAGGCAGCAGATTGTGTTATGAGTCCCCAGTGAGAGTATAATTTTAGGTCCGTTTCCAAATATTTAGTAACAAAGGCTTGACTTCCCAAGGTGAATCCCAGGAACACTGACAGGATCTCCACATCTGATCATTCAAGCATCAGGGGAAGGAAAAAAAATTAAAATATGTAGGTTTTTTTAGAAAACAAGAAACTTGGGTCCCACAAGCTCAAGGGTTACAGAATTTCATGTGCAATTTTGTCCCTTCAGTAAAAAGGGGTTACCTTGGCTGACCTGACTGCTCTTGTTAGGTGCTCTAGGTCTTCAGAGGAGAACCTCCACAGGGGACTGCAAATATTTGTAATACCAAAAAGACAGAGAAAGGTAAAAGTTGCTTGTTGGAGACTCTGGGAACAATTACTTCCAGGTCTATTGTAGCCACTAATTTCAGCTAAAAGTTAGCATTTTTTCCAGGCATGAAGAACTTGGGGACAAATTGTCTTCTGGTCCTTGTCCCCATCTCAGCCCCAGCCCCAACCTGACCTGGACAGTGGCTTGGTGAAAGTTACTACTGTTCTCTTCAAGCAAAGGAGAAATGAATTATTTCCTTGAGAAAACCCCATCTACCAACAGCTGTGGCTCAGAAGTGCTCTGCCTATATATAAGGATTCCATATTAAAATATAGTTTAAATTACTTTAAGACATACTCCCAAAGCTTATGAACTCTTCATAGGCCTGTTCTTACTTAGTTTGTTATCCCATCCTCTAAGAACAATTACACATCTTCTAATTGCTTCATTTTTTTTCTAGTTTGCTAAACAAAATAAAGATGCAAAAGAGACTGAATGACTGCTTGAACAACCTGGATTTTCAGAACCACTCTAGTATTCCTCCAAAATTCCCAGGTTAGTCCTGGGACTAATGGAGTGCCTTGTTTTGCACATGCTAACAGATGATGTATTACATGAGTCATGTTAGTTTTAAATGTCAAATTTTTTAAAGAACTGAACAAGTGATCACTTCTGTAATTCAAAAATAAAATACAGAAAACAATTGTTTAAATTATCTTTGTTTAGAGTCACTGCAAGCAGGGAAAAGCTGGCATTTTTTATCAGGTTGTTTGGATTGTGGATACAAGAGATGAGGAAATCCACGTCAGTACTTTTGCTGGACTGTTCTAGTTTATGATGTCTCCAATGGAAGCCTTGGACTCATCTGCCTCATGCTTATTCCCCACCATGGGGAGAACTTGCTGGACAAGAAGCTGGCAGCCCTCAGTATTTCAAGCACTGCAGTTCACAGCAAGGCCTGGGAAAGCAGAGGTCTTGAGGAGACACTGGGCCCTTGGAGCTGTATCTGCATGAGGCCTCCCACTGCTGCTACCATTGTGAATTAATAGGAGCCACGAGACAAGACCTGATGGTGAGACCTCTGAAGACACCAATGAAATGAAGAGCACTGACACCACCTAAATTTGGAGATATTTGGGAGACCTTAATTTCACTCTCTGCTCCAATCCTACTGTTGACATATAACTCCTTACCTTACATGCCGATGGTTTAACTAAGCAGAAGCTCTTTTAAAACAGTGCAGAGGTCAATATTCCTGGCTCTCAGCACGGCAGGATAACCTAACATCCTTAATCACTGTGGGATGCTTCCATCTGCCCATTATCTACTGATCTGTGCAGAGACCCGACTTGTATTGAGTAATATTTGCTCTAAACATGGATCCAAATGCACTTGCCTGTTAAGAAAATAAAACAAGTTTAAGCTAACTTTGCTTATCTGTATCTTAAGTGGTTACATCCGAATGAAAGTTTGTAATTATCTTCTGAGGGCTTGTTTAGACGTGATGGTTGATGGAAATGGGAGTGTGACAGGCATTCCAAAGGCACTGGCTAGTCCCAAGTCCCAGAGCGCAGAACTTCTTACTCCAGAGTATCCTTCTTGTTTAAGTAGGCTGAAACAGTTTATGCTTTTTGCAAGATCTAAAGGTAGTGCACACACACACACACACACACACACAGAGACACACACACACATACACACAGACACACACACACACACACACACAGAGACAGACACAGACACACACACACAGAGACACACACACACATACACACA
>VZRH01006262.1:2237953-2264809 GCA_013397555.1 Urocynchramus pylzowi
ACACAGACACACACACACACGCACACAGACACAGACACACACACACACAGCCCTGCACATTTAAGTGCAGCTGTTTCAGAATAACCCCTGTGCAGGGCTGTGTGTAGAAGAGCCCTGGTGGATGAGCTCAGGGCTGTGGCTGCCTGCAGCTGCCATGGGAAGGGAGGGCTGGATGTCAGCAAGAGCAGACACTGGGCATGCACACACCCTGCAACAGGAGCTGCTAGAGCAGGTACAAAGGGGAGATCCCTAGAGCCATCTTAGCACCCCATTCTTCCTCTCCCACTAAGAACCTGTCCCTGCATACAGCTACTAGCTTTCCAAATGCTTCAGCATTAGCTGTTCCTCATATCTTACTGCCACAGCAGCGTTTATTGATAATTGGATTAGGAGAAAAAAGCTTCAGTCATTCCAGTGCCATAGGCACATCGTTTGCCAAAATGTTTTCAATCAGAATAGATAACATTTTAAAGGCAGTTTGGTCAGCCTCTAAAGACAGGGATGTGTTTAAAGGTTTGATTTTTTTCCAAACACATTGTGGCTCCTTAACTAAGTGCTACAATTACCCTGCTTAGGAAGAGGGAACCAAACATCCTGCCAATTTAACTTAGGCACAAACACACATAAACACTTGATCCTGACTTCTGAACATTCATCATTTAGCTCAAAAGCTTTAAAAAAAAATTGTGGAAGAAATTAATTGTTTGTGTATTGTCAGCACTAAGCAGATAGATAAGTATGTAAGCTGGAATGCTATTTCTAAAGTTATTTTAAATATTTGGGTTGTCTACTTAAGCTATGTTTAAATAAAGTTAATATGAATTTCTTCACTTCACTGAAGCCATTATAAAGCCACACTTTCTGTCACTAGACACATCAGCATTTAATGGTGAGGGAAAAACCATGGCAGGCTAATTAGAATACCAGGGGGCTTGGGTTTCTGTAACTACATTTTTAACTTTGTTTGGTACTGTCCCTAGACTCCCTAGCCTTTTTTTGCAAGGTGTGTGACTAAACACCTGGAATCTAGGCTTAGGAGCCTCAGAACAAAGTAACACTTAAATAGGTGCCCTCATCAACCATTCTGCCTGATCTGCTGTTTCAGGGACTGACAGAAGACCTCATCTCTGTGATGGTTTTATTTCCTGTTTGTGGGCTATGAACTTGGCTGAAATGGAAAGCTGAGAAGAGCCTCAAAGCTTCTGTACTTGGAAAACCTGGGTTTTAATGGAAAGAAACAAACTCCTGAGGTTAATGCAACATTTGCATTATGACTATAACCTTTTGTTGAACAGAGGACTTATCTATCCAGAGACACAAGAAAAATTAGGAATCAAATTCAGAGTTTAGGTTAATGATTTTATATGCATCAAATTCTTGAGCAGGCGCACACTTTCAGAACCATAGTGGCCCATAACTTACTCCTTTATGTGCATTCACTGCACAGCTCTGATCCCTCTGAATTTTCCCAAGTTGCTCCTGAAGACAAGACTCATAAGGGTTTGTCTATACACAAAAGTTAGGACAGATTATGATGGTGTTTGAATGTTAGGAATAATGGCTGCTGCTGAATTATTCATTTATTATGAAGCTAACGGGTATTGTTCCTGATTAGCTCAACTCAGGGCTTCTGCACAAATCCTTATGCTGTAAGGTAAGTATACATTTATTGTGTGTTACCAACTCTATATACACAGACAGGCCTGACAGGGAGGGGGGAAAGAACAATTTATACTACAATGGGCATCCAGCTTAGGTGCTTCAAGCTGCAACTACATTAAAACATAAAATAACCTACAAGCACCTGATACAGGAAACTACTGACACCAAAAGCAAGGACACTTGAAGCCTAAACTTGTCTATCTCATTCCATTGACTAAGTGGGTATACCAAGTTTAGAGATCTGGCAACCCCAGATTCTTTTTAAAGACTAGGAAATAGAGAAGAAACCCTAGAAGCCTCCTACAGATGAACCAGTGATGCAAATTGTCCTGCAAATTCCCTGTCACTGGGAAGTAGACTGCTACAGAATGATCTTCCAACACCTTGTTTACATGGCTATAAGCTTAGCACTATTAAGATAGAGAAAACTCGCATCAGCTGCATATCCCATCAGGTTGTTACAGCCAGACAAAAAATACCAAGAGGTCCACCCACATCAGCTCATCTGGGTTGAACAGTAAACTTTCATGGCATTGTCCTACAGAATGAAGGAAAAAGTTCCTACATTAAGCTACTAGTCTAAAGTATTAAATTAGAACTTCTACCTGAGCTACTTGAACTAGGCTGGCTTTATGTGAATTAGCACAGCCTACCAGTCACAGCCCTGAAGAGACAGAATTCTCATAGCTTCTGATTGTAGTGTTAAAGGAAACTCTTGCCATCACATTGTATTTGCAGCAATTTAGGGCAATATAAACAAGGGACACTGTGGTTCGCACTCCATCCTGTCACAAATCTGTCCTGCTTCATAGGAATCACTCTTGCAACTGGGAAGTCATGCAGTCAACAGAAAACCCTCTTGGAGAGGTGAGATTGACTTCTTTACAAGTTTGGTTTTTTTTTAAGGTGTGACTAGAGGTGACAGGAGTTTTGGGATTTTTTCCAAAATAGCTCATGTATTATCAGAAAAACTAACAAACTGAATGCTTTTGGAGGCTTGAATTGAATTTAGGCTCAGCCTCCCACTCTGCAAGACAAGCACTATACAGCCTCAAAGATCCTCCCCCCAAGCAACTCTCATTAGATCTACAAGGCACCTGGTATTCCCTTTCTCTATGTGTATCAGTGGCTTTTGAATAGAAGATGAAAAGTTGCACAGGGTGCAACAGCCACAAGCCATCCCCCAGCCACACAGCTGAAGAACTGAGATAAAAGGTAGTAAATTTAGAGAAAGCAGGATGATGACACATCCAATAATACAGTAAAATTCTGCAAGCCTTGAAACTTGCTTTTTATGTAAACATTGTAAATTGGCAGAATGCTTTACAGAACACCTTGGTACTGGTGGTCAGCTTCTTATTCTTCCTTTTCTGTCAGGCTAGTTAGTGTCAAGTCTCAATACCTCAGACTTTAAAAGTTGCTTCTTAGTCTGACACAGCAGCAGAGATTGAGACACCTTGGAAAACAAAAGTGCAATACAATGATGCTATGCAATGGAATAAATTTGTTGTACTTGCTTTTAGTGACTTTGCTGTAAGAACATGGGAGGTAATTTTGCCCTGGGGAAATCTTCTAATGACTTTTTCAAAAGAGCATGGAATTTGGAGTAAGGGTTAATGTAAACATTTTCTTCTACTTTCAATTAGTTTCTAAACAGAGTTAACAACACTGTTCTTGACACAGATACTAATTTTTTATTTTATGTGTGCAATGTATATGCAGTAATAACTACAACTGTACTAAAACTACATTTACTTTTTAACTCACTGAAACTGCATCCACACCAGATCATTTTTTTCAAAGACCTGAATGCAGCTCTATAGAACACCAAAACGAATACTCTTTATAACCTCTTTGACCAGCTACTTCATCAGGGAGTTCAGAAGACAAAACTGTCAGTTCCTAAAGCCCAATTTCACAGTACCTACACATATCCTTCAGAGATTGCACTGTAAACCACGTAGCTTACAAAGTGGATGCAGGAGTTGAGCCATAAATATTTGATCTGTGTTGACACCAAAGAGTTGTGGAACAAGTAGTTTGTGTTAGTTCAGTCTTTAAAGGAAACATTCCAATCACTGTTTTAAGGAAAAGGTGGCTCACTTTAATAACCACAGGCATTGGTCACTATTTAACAAGACATTCTAAAAAAGTAATCACAATTTTTCTGATAGTAGTTTACAAGTGGATGGTATACATTAAGATACAGAGGTAGAATTTCACTTTTACAATGCTTCACTAATACAGATTACCAAATTCAAGGCACAAAATTGTTCGCTTTACAAAAAATACTGTAAAAATGTCATTTGCTGTTCTACAATGTGAGTACAACTCAAAAAAATCTTTACACCCTTTCATATTCTGAATGTAGAGTTGCATCAGGCATTATTCTATTTTTCCTTTGCTAATAATTGGCATATGACCAGCACTTACAAAAACAGTTTGTATCTCAGCTGAGTTGCTTTGTCTTTTAGGCACAAGTCCAGTTAGAGAATTCAACACAACAGTTTCCTTGGGGGGGTGGGAGAACTCTGTCAGAAGTAAGAATGAGGAAGAAGAAATGAAACATGTAGTCCATAATAGTAAATTGGACTCTGACATATAGAGGGAAATGGAATAGAGCATATTTCAAATTAAGTCAACTTGGAAAAAAAGTCAAATTAAATCACTGACTGCATTCCTAAAAAAACCCAGATGCCCAGTACAAGTTTGCTTTGACAGTATGTAAGACATTCATTTGCCTTTGAATTGGCAGAGATTTACAAATTTCTTTTCATCTTTGTTTAAATAGAACACACACAGTTGCAACAAAAGAGAATTACACCACAATTTGGCCATGTGTCCTTTAGAGAACTTGGGTGAACGAGTGAAGAGATGCATTCAGAAACTGTCCTTGAATTTGCTATAAGATCATGAGCAGTAGCTTAAATTGCAAGAATTCCCTCCCTTCCTAAGTAACGTAAGGAAAGTCAAACCATTTCTGAAACATTCCATCTTCTGTCTGGAGACAGCTCTTAGAAGCCTTAGCAGACTAAGGAAGAGACACCACACAGTGCATCCCTACAACAAGTAGTATGACTAGTTTACTGTACATACAGTGATATTCTAAAGGACAATGGTGGCAGCTACATTGTAAATTCATCTGAGTTACCTATCACATTTCCCAAGTACTCTAGTCAGTTTTATTTACAGTATATAAAAATCCGTTGATTTTTAGAGTTCAATACACAGGTTTAGGACCCAAGAGAATGCCACAGTAAGATGTTGACATTTGCATCTGTCAGATGCAAGTGCACTTTGCAATTCAGTCATGTAACATTATTGCAGTCACCTATAAATGTTAGTCCATCTAAAACTGTTAAATTCCATTTTTTGCTTCATTGTTGTTTGTAGCCTGTTTCCGTTGAGCGATGAAAGGATACATACACTTGTCCGCTCCCAAAAATCGATACATGCATACCACTGCTTCAAATGGCAGAATACTGCAAAAAAGAGGTCATAGATTTGTTAGAAGACAGCATAAAACAAAACCTCTGCTTACATGCACTTGTAAGTACATGTACTTACATGCACTATGTACTTGGTCTCCTTGTAAACAATATAATACCTATTGGAGAGTCTTCTTAAAAGACTTAAGGGATTTTTATTTCAAAGGGATACTTTCAGAGAATTGAAATTCTAGAGTCCCAACCATACAGGCAAGCAGAAAGGAAAAAAGCAGAAAGGAGAAACAAGCCGTTTATTCACATGCTTCCATCTTAGACGAGATTTTCTGTTTCTTCACAAGCAGCGTGATAGCTTGTTTTAAAGAAGAGGGGCAGGGGGGATAGGGGGGGCAAGGGCATCACAGAAGGCCTGGTAAAAGCAAAGCATCTGCTAAAACCCACATCAGCAGAGGTCATCAGACATTTAAGATATTCTTTAATGTGGGATTAGTGTTAGTTAATGCCATTCTTTGATCACCAGATGTCTAACAACCTTGATTTATATTCTAAACTCAATCATCCATCCTCAAGAAGAAAGGTCCAAAGTAAAGAGAGCAATTTCCTTCCCCCCCCCCCCAGATAAAATTCCGAGAGGTGATTATGTGATGGATACCTGGCTACAGATCCTCCCCTTGTTCTCACATGAACAAAATACTGTTTTTATTTCAAGTATAATACTCAGGGGCTCTAGTGAAGAAATAAAATGGGATTCCTCAGCCCCTGGGAATAGCAGCAGGCACTTGTTCAGTGGCAAGCAGTACAATTCCAGCCATTAGGAGTAATGACCACTGAAGCACCAAGAAGTAGATGTCACTGGTACAGGTGTCTCCAGTGCCAGCAGTACTGCTTGTGCAGTGACTGGAGGGCCTTTGATCTAAAGGCTGCTGCCTGGGGCACAGATTATGCACAAGCTTTGATCTCCCTGTTGGAAGCTGAAGTGTTGAACCAAGAAAACCCAAAGGGCTTTTGATGTGGCTGCTGCTGTGTAAGGCAACCGCTTGTGCAGGAAGAGCTGAAGCACCCTCTGAGCTTCTGGGTGAAGGAGTTAGTTCTTAAATATACTGACAGTGGCCTTCATTTGGTGTCACAATAGACACATACATCTCTCTTCCAGGAAAGAGGTGAGCAGTGAATATATCTCTATGTTTTGGTGAGCCTGTCCACCAAGAGACACTTGAGCCAGAGGAGAATAACCACTTTAAGTGGAAGAAAAAAACACCAAGGTGCTCAGTTTCAACCATCCCTTTCAAAAAGAAAATAATACAATGCTATATTCTATAGGTTCCTCCTACACACTACAGATTTAAAACAAAACACAGATGCCTGTGAAGCTGTTCTCCATAAACTAGAATTCAAGTGATGTTATGTCACAGGAATTAAAGCAGCTCCTGCATTATCCTGCATCACTGAGATGTCAGCCTGGCTACAGATTAAAACAGTTTTCATTCTAAAACTGCAGTGTGTTAGAATGAAAGAATAGGCCTTTTGCCAAACTTAGACTCTGAAAATTAGTTATGAAAGTACCAATTTTTAGTTTATCTACCATATTTGTGTAAGTTCTGAAGAATCTGCAGGTAGGAAGGGCCTTCTCATACACTTGTTCTAGAAACAAGCAGCTAGAGATTCCTCTGCTCATAACTGCCTCATGCCCCATTCCTAAAGAGGAACTCAAACAGTAGAATTAAAAGTCTGTTAAAAAGAAAATAGGAATCCAAGGAGGATGGAAGATACAAGAAGGTTAAAACAAAGACACATGGATACACAGGACCTCAGTTAAATGAAGCTTCCCAAGCAAGCAACCTACAAGCACGCAAGCCAAGAGAGACTTACTAATTCTAGCAAAATGGCACCTATGGCCTGTGTGGGTGGGAGGGTGTTTGCATCCAGAAACTGGACATGAAACTGGAGATGCTCATGTATTTTATGGATTGCATTAGCAAATAACTGGCACTTCAGTTCTTACCTTTTCATGAAGGTGACCATATACATGAGGCGAGGTGTGCAGATCATTGGCTGGTCTGTAAGGATGGCTCTCATAGCCTGTTTCACACAGTATTCAGGTTTCAAGGGTGGAAGAAAAGGCTCTATTTCTTTTCTGGAACATTTGATTAGGACAGATTAATATGACACCCAAAGGACCACAGACCCCAGTGAACAGTTCATTAACTCAGTCTCTTTGGAACTTTTTTATATTCACTGTTAAGTTACAAAGACTATAGCTCAAAACTCACATTGCCTGTGTACAAAAGGACAGAAAACAGTGAATTCAGAAAGTCTCTTTTTGAGTCTAACACTAACACATACTAAAGCAAATATAATATTTAATATTTTTATGGTAGCACTTGAGTTACCTTTAAATACTTTTATGACACTACAAGCACAGGAAGGAGAATTCTACTCACCTGATCCTGCACCCTCTAAACATTCCTGTATCTACAAGATAAGGGCAGACTAAAGTAGTTTTTATTCCATCCTTTTCAGCAGCCTTCAATTCATGGCTCAAAGACTCATGGAAGCCTACAGCTCCAAATTTGCTGGCACAATAATCCTGTGTTGGCAATGAACGAAGCAGGAAAAAAAAAAAAGGTCAGACATGAATGATGTTCAAAGCCAGAATACCTGAGGTGATTCTGCACAGATTTTCAAAGTAACAACAAAAGACACCCACTGAATAGAGCATCACATCAACTCATTTATCATTTTACTTTTGAGGTAATTAGCACAGAATCATGAAAGCAGGAAAGCTGAATGTAGGAGGATATTACCTTGGATTCAAGTCTTTGAATCAGGCAGGCTCACATGACAAGTTACTCCAATTACCAGTTTGCTTAATAATAAATGGTGCAACAAAGGACTGAGATACCTAATACTACCCTGGGTCAGATTTGAAAAAGCTTGAAGAGTTGGCAGGGCATAGGTGTAAAAATCTTAAAAGCGTTATCTTTAAGGTTAGTTTCAACAGAAGATACAACCAAGATTTGAGTTCTTCTATGAGATGCACAAATAACTCAAACACTACTGCTGTCTACACAATTACTTTTTACTGTTGCTGAACTTAGTGTGTTTTCAGTTGGATGTGTCCATCTCTGTTGGTGGCCACACCCAGTCTAGGAAATTCCTTGTAGCTTTCTCAAGACAGTAAACACCCTAAAAAGCCCTAAGTTACACCATCTTCATTCATTTATGTTATGAAACACTGCAGTTTAAGGTCCTGGATTGAGCCTTACCTATACACAAAGAAGCCTATGCTTATGGGCTAATATGACCATTATTATTTTAGACAACTTAATTAATTTTCACTAACTGAATGCTTTTTGTTCACACTTGCATTTGTATTAATGACTCAAACAACAAGCTCTAATCCTAACATATTTTTATGCACCAGACAAGTCTCAGAAACTGGAGTTCTCAAACAGCTGCTAGTGAAGCAGGTGAGCCATATATTCTAGAAGGTTTGCAGTCATTTCCTCATAGAAACAAGAAACATTACTTTTGAAAGCCCTTGCTTTGGCTTCAAGCTTAGCACTGAAGATCTTGACAGGAATAGGCTGAATGCACCTTTCAAGTTCCTAAATTTATCAGGCAACTCAAAGATCACCTGGCATTCTGAAAACCCCAGCCATCCTAGGTTTTTGCTCTAAGTGCCAACTCCACCATCCAAGTAAATGAATGCAATGCCTGCCCAAGTCCTGTGGCTCCCACTCACAGGGATTCATGTGTTGATATGTTACTCAGCACCATAACTTCCAAATATCTTTGAAGATTTGACCCTATTTCCTCTAGCTGATAATATTTTAAAAACTTATCTTTGGCAAAAAGTGCCAAATTTTTTGTTCATTACAGTCTAACAAACCTCCACTCCAGCAGTACTGAATAACCCCAAGGAACTTGCAACTGTCACAATGTGTCCATGGTTCATTTCCAGCATCTTGGGAAGGAATGCTTTAGTGGTCTACAAAGTAAAACAAACAAACAAAAAACAACAAAGTACACATAAGCAACATAAACAAAAAACCACTTCATGAACAAGTTACATTAGCAATGAATTCTCAGAACCTCTCAATTTATTATCAAGAATATAAAAATAAAATCATTGTACAGGTTTTGAACTTGAGTTTGTCAAAAATGCTAACAGAAAACCTACAGCTTGTTTGTGAATCCAGATAGCAAGGCAGCAAGGATTATATCTGCAGAAATCCTAAGGTTAAAGGATCAATTGAGCTCAGACATGTTTATTTTTCCAGAAGAGACTAGTTATCAGAAGGAGATAATTTGACCTTAAAATGGAAGCCACATTTTTTTAAAGACAGAAAACAAAATACATCCAGCACTTCTCTGTTGAGACCAGTACCAATTAAAAGTTCTAATTATTGATGGTGTTTTTTAAGTTAGATATTGCTAATTTTATCCAAGTAACTTATTGCCTTAGGAATTTTATATTAAAACAAATACTACAGGTGGAGTTTTTGCTGTTGTTACTTTTTACCTACAATAGAGCAAACATCTACTGGTTTAAATTACTTCCCATCTATCCACAGCACTGCTACAGCTAAAAAGACAAGATCTACATTTCTGTTACTAATTCCTTAAAAGTTTAAAAATAAAACAAAATAAACTCAAAGCAAGTCTCAAGACCAAACTTTAACTTACAATGCTTATGTTTTGATTATAACAAAGTTTGTTTCCATTTAAAAACCTGAGTCAGAGTTAACACCTTTAAAAAATTAAGTTTTAAGCAACACACATTGAAGGTACTTGCTGGAAGACCACCCCTACCAGAATACCTATCTTTGTCATCTCTCTTCTGAAGCTGACCCAACACTTCCCCATTTTAAATAAGTATTAAGCAGAGGACCAAATTCACAACAAAAATCAATGAAGTAGTAAAATGGTATGTGTAGTTATGATGTACTTCAGCTTTTAGGTTGTCAGTGTACTATATGAGATCACTTCTAAATTGCCCAAGAACTGCAGACAATGCTTTTTAATCACAAACATGCCTAGTTAATATGTTAAGCTATTAGTGACAGAGCTACTAATCTATTCCAACTCACTCAGTACCATGAATGCTTTATCCTCCCAAAAACCTACTCTTCCCATGTAATTTGTATCCAAACTCAGAGCATGCAAATGCCTCTTAAGTATTTCCTACTTGCTTAATTGTTGGTCTGAGTTTTGTCAGCTGCATTCTTAAAAAGACATGCGAACTACAGCTGAATCCATCTAATTCCATTCTTATGCTGTCTGCATTTTCCAATCACAGACGTCAGGACAGTTTTGCTCTAATGATTTTCACATGTTCTTGTACAACATTTTTGCCTGCAGGTGTTAAATGACTAATCCAGACCTCCTAACACCACACAAAAGAGTGTTTTCACTGGACAGCTGGCAGATGATAGAAGATTAACAGACCTCCTGACTCCTTGCCTTTTCTACTGTTGATTCATACAACTCCTAGATTCTGTCATAACTACATAACAAAGGTAATTATAAAAAATAATCTGAGAGCAAGCTGCCTTGCATTTGTTTCTTTCCTCATGGCAGGGACCTCTAAACCTCTTACACAGAGCCTCAGACAAGAATTCAGTTTGCTGTTAAACTAATCTGTGCCAGGCACACAAAGTTTCAGCCTCTCTTCCCATGTTGCATGGCAACAAAGCTCAGTCATCATTGGGCATGGCCACCCAAAAAAGAGGCTTTGCTTGGACAGCACTGAAGTTTTACAGAGTGTTCTTTATTTGCAGCCTGCCTTGCACACTGCAACACCAACGATGTGTACGCTAACCCTGATCCTCCGTGCTATCCCTGTACGACATCCATGCTCCCAACTCAGTCCTGCTAAATGATTTACTCCACTCCTGAACATTTGTCAGCTCCATCAGCAGTTTCCACTTACATCTCAGCTATCTGGCCACATCACATTGGAATGACTGACTGCCACCTCACATTGCCAGAAAGCCTGATAATACAGACTGAAGCTCTGGCTGCAAACCACAGCAACTACAGAAAAGAGGCCTTGAAGTTTGTCTTGGGGTAGAGAAAGAAGGGAAAGAAGTAGTAACAGATTTTTTCCTACCTCTTTCAAGGCATGAGTCAGTATTGTCTACCAAGAGATGAACAGGCAAGTGCACCAAGCTATTATCTTTGCTATGGCACTGCTTTTTCCCCCTCCTTTTTTTTGTTGTTTTTGATATGGTGAACTGTAACTATGTGTCTCTAAGTGTCTACATTTAGCTTGGCTGAGGAAGAGAATTTTCAAAGTCATATATATACATGTGTATATATAAATATGCAACATAACCAGTCTAGTAAATTTCAGAAAGCCCATTCAACTATGCTATATTATTTCAAAGCATAAAGATTATAAAAACTGAGTTTTCAGAGCTTGTGGCTAAAGTTACCCATTTTCAACCAGATGAAATTGGCATATGACAAATACAGCTTGTTGAGGACACTTTTGGGTGATGTCTTCAGCATCTCAAGTGCAGACTTGAACAACTCCCAGCAGCAGAACTAGAGTCACTTCATGTAAGTCATCTCTTAAAAGCCATTTATGGCTAAATTGTAGAAAAACCCACAGCTCCTCTACTTTAAAGACAATTAGAAATTCATGGAAATCTTTGCATGAGACCTCAGTGTTCTGAGACAGCCTGTTCAGAGCAAGCCCTATACTTTGTCATGGCACATTATCCCAAAAATCCACTTAAAATCTGAAACTAAGGGAGTCTATAAAGATAGCATAACTATCATATGTAGAAAACTTAGCAGTCAACTATCAGCATCTCCACTAAATGGATGTCAGAGAAAGTCATCTCAATTGCTGCCATCCTCCAGCCATCTGCAGCAGCTGGGAGTCAGCACTTGAAAACAAGCACTGTCAGAGGCAGACACACCCTACCGGGGGATGCATTTCCAGGCTCAGAGTAAATGCTTGCCCACTGCTCCTCCCAGCCTCCTCTCGCTGGGAAAAACAATCCCAAAGTGAAGTTATTCTTTAGTGGTATAAGCAATCCCCAAATAAATCAGTGTTCTTACTGAGCTTCTGGCACCGCGCACGTCCTTGATCAAAGCAGCTTCCTCCATACTCTGGTTCCCAGTTTTTCTACCAGTTACATAAACCAGATCAACCTAGTTTCTTGTTTCTAGTTTCTTTCAGCTTCAACTACATCTGCCTACCAGACCTGAAGTCTTCTGTGTGCTTGTTGCGCTGCTGACAAACTAGTTAAGAGTTTGACTGGTTTCGGGCAAGATGCCTCCTGGGTGGCCTTCCCATCTGGAGTTTGTCTGAACAGGTACACAGACCACATTAGTCTTCTGAGGTGATGCACGGACATGCTAATCCTCCATTAAAAAAAATAAAATTGAAGACACCAAGCAAAAGATGGGTTTTGTCCATGGCATTAGAGGTCATGAACCAGGCACCCAAAATAATTCAAATCAAGTCAAGTGGTTTAATCGAACTATCTGCCTTCTGGTTTGATCCTTGAAGCTTCAGTTTTACCTCTCACAGCTGCACAGGAAGACATTTAACCAAAACATAGGGGTATTTAAAGTCAGAGCTGGGTCATTTATTCATGACAAACGCACCACAGTTTTCAACACTGAGGAGAAACCAATAAGTAGAATATAGAGGATGAAAGGAGTTGTGATGCATCAGGGCAAACAGTCAAGGAAGTTATGCAGTGTTCAACACCGACAAATGCAAGTTAAGCATCTTCTTCACCCCAAATTAGCTCTTTTTTAAAGGGGAAACAACCCAACAAAAACCAAAATCAAAAAGCAAACCCCAAAGCATAGTGAGAACATGAATTTTCTAACCTGCAGTATACTTTAGATAGAGAGAAACTAGGTAGGAGAGACAGAACATATAAAGCTGTTGTGAACAGACTAGAGCTAGTTTTTCAGACTGGTTCAGCCTTTAAGTTTTTTGGAACCTAGAGATCAATTTTTAATCTTCTGAGCATTTTCCTCTATGCTTTTCAATATACCAATAAGACCAAACTATTCCCAGTAGCTGTAATCAAACTACTTCATGTGCACACAGCTTAAATGACTTATTTCTCACAAGTGTGAAACTGAACAAGCATTTACATGTCACTTCATAGCTTTCGTAATCTGTTCTCAACATTTTGGTTTACGGCAAATTAACTTCTAACAGTCTAGCACTTCTTCCCTCCCCTTCCCCAAATTCTTTAGTTCCATTCTTAATGAAACAAAACTCCAAAGATTGTGCAACACAAAGAGCAGCACAGCTGCAATGTCAAGACAAATTAGTCTAAATACAGCAAATGAGAATATGAAGAAATACTGGGTTTGGGAAAGTGATTTTTTTAATTAAATTTCAGATTAATTATTTTTAAAGAAGAAAGCAAGCATCCACAGAAAACAATGTTAGCTGTATGCAGCTCAAAACAATAGGTACTGAATGCAGAAAGCACACCAAAGTAGAAAAGTACATGCTACCTCATGTTTAAAGAGTTGCCTTTATAGCAAAGAAAGAAATAAACAGGTACCAACACATAAGGTCCTTTAAGTTTCTCTTTTTCAATACAATAAATTTCTTCATACTTTCTGCCTTCTGTCAACAGCCTTTCTAAACTATTTTAATGGCATAAATAAGCTGTATTACTGTAAGGTTAAAGTGCCTTTACGCCAAAGTGTATGCCAAACCCATTTTCCATACAGCTCCTTCAGGTAAGGAGCATGGTTATTGTTTTGAGGCTTATCAAAAGAGGTGAGTTTTTACATCACTAGTTATACACAACAGTGGTGTACTGGTATAACAAAGAAAACATTTTCTCCCAAGCCACAGCTATTCCTGACTGCCAGAGCAACTGCCTAACAGCACAAATGAGTACATTTTTGGGTAAATGTATTGTTTCATCTTCATGTTAAGAACTATTCAGGCAAATCCAAGAAGCAAAAGTGGTGTGGTTAGGCAAAGACTCATATCCAGACATCCCTGGGAACTAAGGTACCAGAGACCACAGCAGCCTGCTGCTGCCACACATTTGCTAATTTGTTAGTTTAACTAACAGTGACAAGAAGAGTTTTTAACCTAAAATACATGTTATATCCTCTTTCTTCTTTAGCATGGACATTCAGTCTTCTTTTCTTCCCATTCTTCACAGCCTACAGACCAGCACACTGCAAGTTCTCTTACTCCTGCGCAGGACAGTATGTGACCACTCCGCCACAGAACCGAACAGAGATTTCCACATGATCCAGCTGCTTGTTCCACTCCAGTAATTGAGAAAAAATGCACCAAGGTCTGGTAAAAGAGCACCTCTAACTTTTCTGCAGTCTTACCTGTAGTAAGCTTGTCCAAACTATGCGGTATTGCACTAATGCACCACTATATACGTTGAAAGGGAAAGGAAGATGCATGAAAGGCAGAAAACCCCTATGGCAAGCTTATCAGTAAACACACTGAAGTTATTTTCAGCTACAGTCATATAGCCCAACTTATTTCAGAAGACAGCCACTTTACACACAGTTTATAAACACAGGTTAAAGCCTCACTTACAGGATTACAGGGGAAGTCATCACCAAATGGTTTAAGAAAAGGCCTTGAAAATATACCCTAGAACTCTTTCACAGGAGGACTGATCCAAGTTAGGCAATGTAATGTCCAAAATGCCTTCTCACACACCAAAGTACGAAGCTGCAAGCCTGCCTTTAACCATTTACTTTCCTTCTAGCTTTTTTACTTGGTTCCAAAGAGAACTGAGAATAATTACTTGTCATATGCATGATCATCTCAATTACTTTTCCCATACAGCCTCCACATGCTTCCTGAATTCCCCTCTACAAGCATCTCTGAAATGTTAGCTTAAGGTAGAAATATTAACTGCACTATGACTACATGAAAATACCAAGTACTGAGTTGAAGACTGGAGAGACCACACAATACAAAGGACATGGCTCTGACAGTAACAGGCTGAATACAGCAGGCAGACAGAAGTCTACAACTACTGTTGACCTTGTTAACACAAGGGACCAAAGCTGTACTTTAAAGGACCTCAGATGTCTCTACTGACTGTTTTCAAGAACTGCTGGGCCCCTTCTGGATAATTAGCCACTGTCTAAGTAAATATTTGAATAGCTGGGGAAATTAGAACTATTTTTGATCTTTGGTTTCTATTCTCAAGAAATGATAATGAACTATAGGTCAGAATTACAGTCTTCCTAGAGTAATTAATTAAAAAATAAAGTCACATTTCTCCGATTTTTTAAATAGGACTACCCAGATCCTTTTGAAGCAAAAAGAATCAGGAGTTTTTGTGTTAAAAGCAAAATAGGAAACTATTCACAGATTGTCTTCAAGTGTGCCTTGCACAGGCCCTGCATTCAGAACAAAAAAGCTAGACCTTCCAATATTACATCTCAAAAGAAGTCCCTTTGTTATTTATCTCCTGGCAGACAACACAACCTTTAAGTTCTCACTGAAGGTTTATTTGTCCTTCACATAAAAACCCTCTGTTTTGGGGCCACAGGGATTCCTTTAATATTGAACAGCACCAGCAGTTAATGCTTAACATACATGCACAGTAATAACGCTGCAATTGCCGTGCAACCAGGAGCCCACGAGAGAACATGACAGACTTAAACAAAAGTCTATAATGATGATGAGTAACACAGAAGCAAAGCCACACATACACTCCCCAATACCTTGGATGAGCAGACAGAGATAAATCTACTCAGTTTAAGAAGTGAAGGTAATAAAATAAATACCCTCTAGATGTTAAGTCACAAATGAAAAGAAACATCAGTTAATTTGAAACTGTATTTAATTTACTGAGAAATAGGCATACTTTTCTTCTCTCCCAACTCTGCATGAAATACTGCATTGAAGTACACGAAGTCTTAGATTAGTAAAAACATAAGCTATTACTTGATTCACTTGGTTCATAATGTATTATTAATTTATGGAAGAAATTTTCTCTACCCTCATGACCAATGTACATACACAAAATCCCCTGCTTCTCAACAGACATATCAAATCAGCTGAGAAGCATTAAAGTTGTACAAAACAAGGTTAAATCCTAGTTATGGAAGCTTGTAAGTGGGTTTGTTAGTAGCAATAAGCATCTGTCACACCATTTGCTGAAGACCAAGTATGCTACAGCCCACATTTACATTACTACATTGTTTAGCAATTGTATTGTTTAGGGTTCAGTTCCAGAATTTCTCCGGTTTTCAAAGCCAATAGTCACCACTTTTCCTATGAAGAGTTTAGTTATCATAGTGGTTCCTCTTTTACATGGAGTTAACTCATCTTGAGTTTATCAGACAAAAGCTGAAACTGAATTAAATAGTTTCCTTAATCAGAACTTAGTGCCACAAAGCTGTTTACAATGGGTAGGCAGTAAAGATAAGATAAGTAATGCTATTAAACAAAAAAAGCACACAGGAAACTAATACCACTAGTTATCTCTCAAACATTAATCATTGATTTCCACTCTTTACTACTAGAGCTAATTATGCTATGCCTAGGGCAACTGAACATTGCCTGACTAAATTGCCTTTTGTATAGTTTGTTAACAAGGCTTAGTTGAAAAAGGCTGTGTCTACAGAAAGAGGGATATGAAAAATGGTTCGGGAAGAACATTGCAAAAGAAACTTTTATTACTGTTGCCTTATCACATCACTACATTGTCTCCCCCTCCTTCCTTATAAGGGCTTAATTTCCTGAGATCTTACCCCATACTGGGGCAGAAAACAGCTTTGTTCTCTCATCTAAAGTGTAGGTTGAGTACTCAAGAACACTACCTAAGTAATACAATTTTAACTTCAGAAACTTGCCTCTTGAGCACCAAGATGGAAAAGCAGTGCTCTGCAACTAATCACACTTCAAGGTCTCTTCAGTAAAGCTTTTCTGCATCCCCCACCACTGCATCAAACTAGATTTTGTGTGCACCATAACCTAGAGCAGGGGTTTAGGTACACAGAATACAGGCAAAGGTAGCCCTGATTTCTCCTAAAGAACATTTTCCACTTCTGTTTAGGAGTCACTACTATATATAGTTTCTGGGCATGAAGTAATTCAGGTATTCGAGCTGAACTACCCTTGTTATCACTGTACCAGCAAATGGAATTCAGAGCCTTTATCTAATTGGTATGCACTCTCCACCTTTCTGCTTCCAAGAACTTCTGTATTTTTTCTTCCTAAGAGATTTTAGATTCACTTTTTTTTTAATTATTTCCATCCTCAGATGACAGGCCTGTCCTGTAAAGTGTCCAATCTTTCTAATGTCCATATGACACCAGTCATTTCTGTGCAAACATCTAGTTGCCTTTAAAGGACATGCTTGTATATATACAAAACCATAAATGCAAACTGACTTGTCCATGTCCACCTGTACTTGCTGATACTGCTTGGTTGATGTATATGTGCTTCCTATATATGCAGCAGTACACATAGCTGCTTCAATCACTGATTATGTATTTGGACTTCTTCCCTCCAGAGTCTGCAAGTCTTTGATTTCATGTGGCTATGAAAAACAAAGCACATTCTCACAGGTTGCCCAGAGAGGTGATGAAAATCTCCATCTTAGAGGTATTAGAAAGCTGTTTGGGCACAAGCCTGGGCAACTGGCTCTGGGCAACCCAGCTTGAGCAGGGGAGGTGGAAGCGATGGCCTTCAGAGGCCATTTCCCACCTCAGCCATTCTGGGACTAATCCACTTAAGTACACCAATTCCCTGCTCAACAGCCCATTCCCTCTTTCTCTCACAGAGGAAGAAGTTCATAAGCCAGCAGAGACCTTGCACTCTTCATCACTGTGTTAACTGCAAGTTTATCAACGCAGAATCGTAACTAACTGGAAAGGATGCCAACTCCTCTGCTACATCTCTCCTGTATCTCTCTGACAGGAGCTCTTGCCTGCAATAAATTACCCTGCTCTGAAACAGTGTCTGTTCTACTTCCATTTCTCCTCCTTCTACTGGAGGGAGGGCGTAATGAAGCAGTGCAGAGCACCCAGCTGAATTTCTGAGGAAATAACATATTTAAGACAAGTTGAGCACATAAATGTACCATACTGTTTTCAAAAATTAATTATGTCCCCCTATTAGGAGTCCTCCAGTAATTAAAGTACCGTGGCAGCTTCTCTAGTACATTCTGAGCCCTCACAAACAATATTTCGCACTTTGAATTTTAATTGTTTTAAAGCTTGGTCAGAGCAATCCAAACATACTGGATTCCTGACAGCTAGCAATGAACAGGGAAAAAGAGTATCTCTGCCTTAGTCATGTAAAAGTGCAAAACATAAATTGCCAATGATGTTTGTTGTAAACACCAAAGTAATGTAAAAGACGAGACTGAATATTAGAGGTAAGATGGCATAGTAAGAGGGCTGTTGGAGGCCCAGCTTTGTGTTTAATCCACCTAACACATAAAACAAGCAAGTCTAGACCAAAGTGGAACAAATGTATACCTGCAGACTTCTCCAGATAGCAGAAATTTAGGACATATCTAAGCCTGAGAACCGAAGGTTTCAAAGTACTTGCTTGCAAAAGCTGACCTCTTCCCTCCTGGTCAAAGGCATTTTATTGGACAAGCTGATATTTATTCCCCATAAATATTAATCTTATTCTACTCTCAGACTATCATAGCTATCCAACCACAATTACTATTCATTTAAATGAAGTATTATACAGTTGGCAGCCACTGAAAAACAAGATGCATCTTAGAAAGTGAATCCTTCTGCTCAAATCTGCCAGGTCACTATTTGAGCTTTCTATATAGCCACAACTAACAAAGAGCTCCAATGTGGCTGTGACAGCACAGATACACTCCTGCAAATTCAGGAATTTAAATTACAGTCTGAGTAGATAGCAGCACCAACCTTGTATTCTTCCACAGGCAGATCTACCAGCAAAGATGACCTAAAAATAGGTTTATTCAAATGTCAAATTTGAAATTACTTTAGAGTTTTCTACTCAAGTAAAACAGGAAGTTAACACTTGCCTACTCCCCTCCACAAAAGGTGGCTTAAGCCCTGCTGAAGTCAAGTGACTAGAAATTCTACTTTGTTTATATACTGACAAATGGCTGTGTCAAAGGATTTGTAGCGTTTCAGAGCTATGTTGACATTAGTGTAACAAACACATTAGTCCCTCACCTTCATTAGCACAAGTTTGCAGCAAATGTCCAACCATTTGGAGAGCAGTTATTTATTGCCAGCTACTTGATAATCTTGACAAAAATGAAAACATGCCCCTATGAGTCTACAAAAAATCCACATAACAAATTAATTTTAGAAAAAATTATTAGGTAAGAGCTCAGAATATTTTTTTCTGAGAACAAGAACAGAATCCAACTTTTAAATACACATTTTTCTCCAGCTTGCCATAAGCTTAGTCATCTTCTGGACTATTTAGTAAAACTTGGTATTTTAGTCTACAGGTTTCCAAAACATTACTAGAGATCAGTACTGTCAGAACCACTTATGGAAAATATGAAGTCATCATTCATGTTTTATGATTTATGTAGCAGGCTTTTTAAGAAGTGGCTAAGCAGAAAGGGACTGCCATATTTTATAGATACCTTAAGGCCAGTACCTTTGTAACAATGCAATTCCTAGAGCACTTGCAGGCAGATGAAAAGCTGAGTCACTTTACTCATCCTGCCCAACTCAGTCCCCAAGTCATTGTTTTGAATCATTTCCTTCATAACAAGGAAAGTGATTATGCTACAATCAAGTATCTCACAAGAGGAACAAGACTAGAAGGGAAGTTTCCCTTTCCACATAGCAGTCTTATTTAGTAGAAATAGAAAACTAGGGAAGATGATATAGCTGAACAGAGATTTAGGAAACAGTATGACCCTAAAAGACTATGACTTCCTGCAAAGTAACTCACTGAATGTTTTTTAACAGTAGCATTTTTTAAAATGCATGAAGCTTTTAGGTTTTTAAAAACCCAGGTGTTTATGTTTCATACTTCTCCCCACCCTTCCACAGAAGGGTGTACAGAAAATAAATAGTCTTAGCAGGTAAATTTTTGCTTCATAAGCCAACAAAGGATAAAATCATCAAAAGACTACAGCTAATACAGTGACTAAACCAGCAACTAATGCAATTTTCAAAGATTCTGCTTGCACAGGCATTTTAAACAAACATCAGCAAACTACTCACTTTCTTAGGGGGTGAGTCTTCAGAGAGAGAAATACTTCCTTTGCCTGTCTGTGGAAACTATGCTTATTTCCCACAAGTTGAAACATGGCTCCAGCCTGTTTTTTTTAACATTGTGTTAGTAAAACTGATTTCCAGTGAAGCCAAACAGTGCAGCAGGCACAGAGATCACAACAATCATAGTATTGTTTCAAAGTAAATAAGCTAAAGCTGTTAACTCAACATTACCTGATGTGTACAGAAAACTAACTTACCTTTATCTAAGAGTTTTTAACATTTGTAACTAAAATACTGCCATCTCTTTTGAAGTCAAGTCGCTATATTCATATAACATACTGTTATGCCAGTAGAGGTTTTGTTATGGCCTGGAATCACTTATAACTACTTAATTATTTAGAGGACGTAAATCCTACTTAAAAAAAAAAAAAAAAAAGTCCAAGAATGAGGTTTCACAGGGATAATCACAGAGGCCCTGTTCAGCTATGTGGTTTTATCCTATTTCTCTTCACCTTTTCCCCCACACATTGGCTTCTCCAAGTCTGAAATGCTGATGAGGTGATTCTAGCCTCCAAACAGAAAAATGAATCAACTTGGGCAAGAAAATTAGCAGCTTTCCTCCCTGCCCTGCAGACAAGTTAGTAAGCTGAACCAGCTCACCTTAACATCAGCTGAACATAAAAACTAGCGCAAGGTAAGATAAGATTCAAGGAATTCAGGACAGACTGCCACCACTAAACTGCCTTGTCGTTTCATCCTAGAACAACGGGAATTTTGGACAAGTTACTTTTAAACACACACTTGTGAGCTTTTTCAAAACAACGCTGAAAAGGGGAGTGCTTGAGAAGCTGTCACACAAGTTCAAACAGATGGCAGAAGCAACCAGCACCAGGGCACATTTAGGTGCAGAATTCAACAGCCAAACAAACTTGAATTTCAAAAGGCTCACACCAAGTCAGCCACCTCAGCTCCGCAGCTGTTCCAGCATTTCTTGGCCTACCATGCCCTCCCATCCCAGTTGTGATAACTCACTCATGTCAAGTGTTAATTTGACTGACATATAAATCATTTTACTAATATAATTATTTACAAGAACAGAGTGTTCATTCAAAAGTGTAAGCACAGATATAAATCTCCCCCCATTTGTGACATATCTGCTTTCAAACTAAACCCTCAACCTCCAAGATTCTATGAATCTCAAAGTCTATGCCTACTCACCTATATTGTAATTGCATTTTGAAAGACTGCAAGACTCTAATTTTTAGCAGATGAAGAAGACTAAGACCACAGGTAAAAGCACACAGCATCATATGCAAATCAGCTTCAGTTTGCCTTTGCAGAAAGACATCTGCCATTTTTCACAAAAGACAGAGAGGTATCAGTAACTCAGTTTTACCATCAGTGTCAATAGCCAGAAACCTCAAAGGTCAAAGGGAGCAAGGCTTATCAAGTGAGTGATGCACTGGCTTTTACATACAGAGAATTGTGGAAAGATTTAGTACTAGAGTACATACCAAAATCCTTTCTTCCCCACAGAAAAACCCCGGAAGCAAAATCAAAGCATGAGAAGCATTGGGAGAGAATAATGGTTCACAGCTGATAAGGATAAAAGTAGAAAAGATTTAAGAAGTGCAGTGCTAAAATGACAAAGATGGTGCTAGAAAACATAACATTCATCTTTCCTCAGCCTGTCTAGTCAGAGTAATTGATGACACTGAGAGCTATGAAAAAGGATTGCTTACCCACACAGATCAGTTAAGAAAGGTTTTAGGCAGTGTTACAAACACTGGGTTAGCAATTCACTTGGCTGCATCATAATTAGGATTGCTTTTCTCCACCATTGAGCACATGAACACGGCTGTCTTCTCCAATTCTGCTACAGTCACTTGGTTATTACAGAAAGTTAATAACATAATGACATAACATTAACTTAGCCAGTTTTCATAAAATAAAGGTGAATATTACCTGTAGATGGAAGAATCTGGAACTTTAAACTCCATTGCCCTCCAAACCTCTACAGGACAAGAAAGGCATACACATAGTCTTTTAGATGAGTATTTCACTGAAACATTGAAGAGCTGCTCTCTCCACTTGTAGCAAGGTTAGACACCACACTGGCAAAGACCATCATCACATTCAAGGTTTTCCTGTCTCCCCACATCCTTCACAAGTAACTGCATAATTGCAGACCAAAGCCAGGTCAGAGGTTTTTGCTTATTCAGCTGACCTACTGTGTTCCATAAGAAGGAGGAATATAACCATCACACTGATCACTCATCCAGGACCATGCCTTCAGAGAAGATTAGCAATCCTGAAAACATTCACACAGTTTGCTGACAAGTCTCCAAGCCTCAGAAAAAGTCACAGGAGACTAAAGAGTGAGATTATCCCAAGTGCCTTACCTCTGTAAGCTATACTGGAACTCCAGCTTCATATTAGATGGATGTAGAATTGCAAGCCACTTAATTATTAATACTTCAGATATGATTCAAGTAGTCTTGGCATGGTCTCTTCAGGACAACTTTCCCCTTCCTTAAGTGAACTTTCACAATGCTTTTCTGCGAAACATTATGGTTTTCACCTAAATTCTTCAAGCTTAATATAGTTTAGTGAATGGAAGTAAATGGCTGATCACACCTTGTGCTACCACCTTGGACACCAATCTACAGGCAACAAACAATCCATGGGTCACAATCTGAGAATCTCTATTTTCTATTCCTTGAGACTCTAAGATCTGTGCACCTTTCAAATGGTGCAGCAAATTAAATTCCAAAGTATGTCTGAGAGAAGCTGTCACAAAAGCTTAGGTGTAACTGAAGCAGTTCAAGGAGAACATTATGGAAGGTCACTTTAGATCTGTTAACCAACTGGAATGAAAATCAAACACTTCACATCATCAGTGAGAGGGAAGGGAAATGCAGAAATTGAGCTATCATTTGAACAAAAGAAGTCAGCATTCTCCATCACACAAGGAAGATGCTCTAGCACAGAAAATATATGTAGGAAGGCTGGTGTTGTAACACATTCAAAGAATCCTCAATATGATTTTCCCACAGCCTTGAGTGTTGCTAACTAACCATGAGTGCTGTAATTTATTCTGCTCACACTCCTTGATATGCAACTACTTATTTAACATCAAGATACAGTAGACAAGGAAGAACCAGGACAGAACAGACTCAATAGCCCTTAGGGACTAGAGCTGAGAAACACGTGAAACAACTACAGTTTGGTGGGCAGCACTGTGGAATCCCAATTATAGATGCTCAAACTCATGATTCCCACACAAGGCAAACGAAGAGGCGTTTTGCATAAGACTAAGACCTACCTAGCACCCCATCCCTACACGCTCAGTTATGCGTGTCGACTCTTCAGATGAGTACATTGCCAAAAGATTCATTTTTATCCTCTTCCATTACTATTCTGAAACTGGTATAAGATTGGTGCTATGGTCAAAGCTCAGACATACAGGCACCTAATTAAATGGTTGGTGTCTGCATCAAAAAACAAAAACTTAAAAAAAAAAATGAAAAAACATGAAGTTTTTTAAGCAATCACTGTAACTAAAACATGATTACAAAGCTAAGATACCAATATACACAAATTGCAAGATACAAGCTATAAAATTAAAGACTGCATGATGGTAACTGACAACTGTGCTTGACACAATGCTAGCCCTCATAGACCATAAAGTAAACCCATTAGGAAAGCTCTGAACCAGTAGCATTGTGCCCACTTTAACTCCAGAAATATATATCCACCCCTTTATTTTCCAAAGCTTGTGCTAAGTACGCTGCTTTATAAAATGGGAAAATGCAGTTTGCTAGGGTCTGCATCTGGAAGATAGTATTTTCTCATTTGATAGATTCTCTTTATTTTTTTGAGAAATGAGCCCAAAAACATATGAATAGCAGAAACATACCAAAGCACTTATAAGTTTTAAGTATGACTAATACGACTATTTCCATAGCTATGAGTATGATTACTTTTTCCTTCATACTCACTACCCAGCATGCTACCACAGTATATGAAACACATGTGCTGTCCAGGGTAATTTACTGGTGGCATGGAGTTGGAGTAATTGAGCAAGGGAAGAGCTAGTTTTGATGATAGTTTTTGGATCACATACAAATGTTTTGCTTGAACTTGATCCGGCTCATTTTTCAAAGAAATGAGTCAAGAACATGTAGATTAAACTTTGTAAGTGAACTTGTGCATCTTGGGGTTCATCATCATGAAATTAAACAGAAAAAAACCAATTAAAGCTAACTTCACTCATCTGAAGTACTAAATATAGCTGGGTGGCCTGTTAGTGGAATATTCTGTCTATATTTGGTCATCAGTGCTAGAATCCTAAATTTGATAGCAAAAATTAAAAATTATGCCAACAGGCCAAAAGACTTAGCAGGGTATAGTTTCAAATATCATAAGCTGTGTTTTCTTCCATACAAGATTCTGTGTGCACACTATGTGCAATACTTCTGTATTTGAAATAAAACTAGAGGCATAAGTAAGCTTCATTTAACACCATGGAGCTTAAAGAGAAGACAATACATAAAATCTGATACATTATAGGTAACTATAGCCTCTCCAAGGCTTTAGCAATCCTGTCAGTCTAATGAGACTGGTAAGTACAGCAGCTGCATCAATGGGTATTTGATTTAGTAACTCTGTATTAACCATCTTCCCAAGGTATATTTAAATTTTTGATGTTTTCATGAATGCCCTAAATACCTGAGTACTGTTTCTCTCTCTAATCAGTATCTATCTCCCCCCACCAATGTCAGGCCATCTGAAAATTACTTCAATTCCTACAGAGATGCCAGCATATCTTCAAAAGATCAAGCAGCTGTAAACAAAAAAAAAAAAAAACTACCCAGGCTAAGAAAGCAGTACACAAGTCTTTAAATTCTGGGTCCTAGTCTCTATATGGATTTTTTTTTTTTTTTTTAATATGACAGAGTGGAGCAGAATGCTTTTGCTTCCCCCTTATGGTAAGTTGAAGAGAACTCTAGGAGGAAAGCTTTAAGCTGAAATATTTGGAGTACCCACATGACAGGGAAACACAGATCACTGATCTCTTAGAGCTGAATACTGAAGACCTGTTGTACAGAAGGATCTTCATGGCACAGAATTTCAGAACCCGCTCATCACCCTGCACTGGCCCCTTCCCCAGTGACCAAAATTAGAATGATTGCCCAGGTGTTATAGTGATGCCCAATAATATCTACTTATCCAGCAATAGATTATGCTTCCAGAAAAGGTGTTAGAGTAGGTACAACACGCTCAAATTGTTCCAAAATTAAGAGTTTGTAGTTTTATTCAATATCCTCTAAACCACAGTATTTTGATACTTAAGCTTTATTGTAAAACTACAAGAAAAAATCCGATTGCTGTATTTCCTAAAATCTGATTTAGCAACAGCATTAAGTTATATTGTGACAACATTTTAGAAATTTGAATCCTGACCTATCATAGAAAGAAAATTTCCTAGTCTGTAGAAATTCAGTTCTAATAATTGACAAGTGCAGCCAAGTAAGTTATTATTCTTGCAACAGACTGGCAGCAAAGATAGTGTTACACTCCTGCTACAATTTTATGCATCTGCAAATTATAGTAAACCAGAGCTGGCTTATTTCAAACCAGGAATGGATTTTGTCCCTATGTTTTCAATATCAGAAGCATTCAAGTTATCACAGCATGAAATAACAGGTTTTTAATACTGCAGGGGATTTTATGCTGTGGAAATTGCTACATGATGCAGTGGTGACATTTTTATATAGAACACTCATAGGAAGGATTACACAAATCATGCATGTCAGCAAAATGGAAAGCATCTGTTTAGGCTGTTGCATGCTGCTAAGGCTCTCTTGACTGCCAGTTTGTGATATGGTACACAGCCCAGTTGGAGTCACAACAGCAAAACGGTGACAGATTTTCATGTCACTGCCTACTGCAGAAGTTGGGCAGCCTTCTGATGGTAGCTGCTAACATAAAAGCAAGATCAGATCACCTGCATTCTGCATGGAGAACAGGCAATTAATCTGATGTCAAATGTTTCAAGGGACAGTACTAGAGCCTTATTTACAGTTTTTATATAGAAACACATTGAGGCTTGATTAATGATCAAGGGATGAAAAAGAATTTCCCCCGAACCACATTAAAAAAAAAAACCACACAACACACCAAAACCCCAGAAAGTACAGACACTTAACTACTGAAGCAATATTACATGCAAGATCCATGTCTTCATAAAATCCATTTACAATTTTTTGGACTAAATGCCCTCCAAGAATACTTAAAAGCCTACATAATGCTCCAGAGTATTAGCTTTGCTTTTGGACCACCAGTTTAGCTGACACGGAAAAGACTAGCTGTATAAGACTTCACACATCTAGACACATTGTTCTATTTAAGTCAGCACTGACTTGCATCAAAAAAGTTGGCTTCAAATCAGCTGATTCAGATGATATCTTATGAATTAAGTAGTATTACTTTCAACAGAAGTCCACCCACTATTGGTCAAGCCAATCTTTTCTGGGACCATGAAGGGGAATACAAGGAAAAGAGCTTTGCCAAC
>VZRH01006262.1:2270906-2298173 GCA_013397555.1 Urocynchramus pylzowi
GGCCGGCGGCCCTTGGCGGGGTGGGGAGGGAGAGCGGGCCCCGAGCGCCGTCGCGGCCGGGAGTGGGGAGCCGGGACGGCCGGGTCCTCCGGGCTGGGCGGGCGAGCAGGGCTGCGTTGGGACTGGAGCGGGGAGTGATTGTCCGCCGGGCTGGCGTAGGCGCTCGTCAGGGTGGTTGTGGATCCCTAGGCGCTGTTCTGGCACGTTTTGTCGCGCCGGAGAGTTTAAAGTCTCCGTGACAAGAGGGAGCGGGGCACACAGGGATGTTCAGGAAGCTCTGCCTGAAATTGAGGAGGAACTTCTTTACCGTACGGTGACCTCGCACTGGATGAGGTTGCCCGGAGAGGTTGTGGAGTGTCCCTGTCCGGGGCTGTTCGGAGCCGTCCGGATGCAATCCGTGCCGTGTGCTCTGGGACGATCCTAATCGAGCAGGGAGGTGGGAGCAGATGACCCGCGGTGGTTCCTTCCAGCGTCCCCCACTCAGATAGTCTGAGCAAGTTGGGAATCCTGTCAAATAAATTTCAGAGTACATCCAAACAGCTTTTCTTGTTCAAGCAGCTGTTGAAGTGTTCATTGATCAGAGAGAAGTTGTCCTGAAACGACTTTGTTTTGTTGCCAGTTGTAGCAAAGGAGGACAGGTCTGTGTAGTTATGGTTGTGTGCAGCTCTGGTTGGTGTGTCAGGGTTTCTTGTCTGGTAAGAAATGTGGATGGTGCAGGATGAACCAGAAAGTCACCCAGTTCAGTCCCAGGGAGCTGTCCTGGGATGCTGTTTGGGATGAAGAAGATGCCATGAAGTGGCTCAAGGTAGCAAAGCCTGCACACATGTTATGTTTGAGAGTTTGCTGTTTGCCACGTGCACTGCCATTGAGTTTCTTTCTTCCAGCTAAAAGCTTTTGTTTCTGCTCCCGTGCAGAGTAAAGAAGGTGCCCTCTGTGCCCGAGAGCCTGCTGAAGAAGCGGCAGGCCTATGCGGTCATGAAAGCCAAACGTCAGAAGAAGATTCTGGCTATAAAAAAGGTGAATATCCTCTGATCTCTTGACTCAGATTGCTTATCTGCTGCTACTGCTGATGTGATGCAGTACAGAACTTCACAGTGTGTTGATATTTTCTTAAAGTTTTGGACCAAAAGAGGCTTTTAGTGGCTTTGAACAAAGTTGTGGGCAGAGTTAAGGGTAAAGTGTACAGCTGTCTGTAACGTTGTTGTACAGGGCAAGAGGTTATGGCCTTTGTGAGGGGGAGCTTGGTGTGTGATCAGAGAATCCCAGAACTTTAGGGGCTTGGAAGGGACCTTAAAGATCATCTCCCTCCAACCCTCATGCCATGGACTGGGACACCTTCCACTAGACTGGGTTGCTCAGAGATCCGATCCAGCCTGGCTTTGAACATGGTTAGGGTTGGCCCATCCACAGCTGCCCCGGGCAGCCTGTTCCAGTGTCTCACTGTCTTCACAATACAGCATTCCCAATGTCTAACCTAAATTTTCTGTCTTTCAGTTTGTACCCATTACTCTTCATCATCACAGTGCTGATGAAGAGTCAGGAATGATAACTTTGGTTGCTGTGTAGCAGCCTGCCAGGTTCTCTGGAGCATCACTGGGGGTTGTTCTGAGCTGTGATACTGATCTGTGTTGCTTGGGGGAAGTTCTAGAATATGGCATGTTACTTGCAAGTGATTTTCATCTGCTAAAAGGCATTTTTTAACTTTGAGCAATTCCCAATTTCTCGCAGTACCGCAAGGCACAGAGGAAGCTCATCTATGCAAGGGCCCAGGCTTACCACAAGGAGTACAGGCACATGTACCGGCAGGAGATCCGGATGGCCAGGATGGCCCGCAAAGCCGGCAACTACTACGTCCCAGCTGAGCCAAAACTGGCTTTTGTGATCAGGATAAGAGGGTGAGATGTCCAGCCTCTGTTTCTGTATCTGTTGGGTACAGATACAAGCAGTTCTGTGTTCAAAAGTACTGAAGTTGGCTTTCCTGTTACCTCTCTGTTTTGAGGGCTTAAATACATTAACAAGATAAAGTCTTCTACCAGTGGCTTGAGAAGTTGTTGGTAGATATTGTGCTTGCCCTTGAGGTGTATTTAATTAAGGGCTAAATCGTTTTGCTGCCTACTGTCTTTAGGAATCCCTGATTTTTAAGAAGACAAGGCTGAAAATACATGCAGACAGTTATTCTTTTTCGCCTTTAACTTGATAAAATGACATGCCCCTATTCCCAAACATTCTGCTGAGCTGTTCTTCAAGTGTTTGTTTTGTTCTCCTCTGGTAAAGTGTTACAGAAAACTGAAAAAAAGGTGTGATTGGAAGAGTTATGTTGAGGACAGCACAAGGCTAGTTCTAAATTGTTTCAGTACAATACTTAGTTATTTTCACGGAGATGGATATTTAAACTTCATACTGAAATATATAGGAATAGTAAGTTAATTTACTAAGCTTGCTTTGTGTAATTCATGATATGTGTTAGCATATGGGAGCAGTGCTATTGTGTTTTAGGGTTGTTTTTTAACCTGATACCTGGTGTTTCTGGGATGTTGCTCATTCATGCTGTGTCACTTTCTTCTCCAGTACCAATGGTGTCAGCCCCAAGGTTCGCAAGGTTCTGCAGCTTCTCCGCCTGCGGCAGATCTTTAACGGCACCTTTGTAAAACTCAACAAAGCCTCGATCAACATGCTGCGGATCGTGGAGCCCTACATCGCCTGGGGGTGAGTGAAAGGCCCAGCTGTACCTGTCGGGGTGCAAGTGTTGAGCGGGTTTTGCGTTTCCCTGTGCTGGACTTGCAGGGGTTTTTTATCTTCTGTGTGTTTGCCTGTCTTTGAATTGAAAACGTGGTTAAGGCAGTGCTTTAAAGGTAATGGGTGCTAGATATGACTGCACTCTCATACTGGTGTTCTTGGGAACTTGGTGTGAGATTTGCTTCTCTCTTGCTTTTGTGTTTACATGTGGGACACGCTGAAATCTTTAGTTGTTTGGTATGGAAGTCCAAGTCAGGGATGTTAACGTTGCCCTGAAATGTGGCTTGCAAAGACTTAAAATTCTTTTTTTGAAGGTGACTGTTTTGTTTCAGTTACCCCAACCTGAAGTCCGTGCACGAGCTGATCTACAAGCGAGGGTATGGCAAGATCAACAAGCAGCGCATTGCTCTGACTGACAACCGCCTGATCCAGAAACGCCTTGGTAAATCTGCTGGGCAGACGGGAAGCCAGCTGCCTGCCTCGGGGTGATCAGTGCCCAGCTGGGCTACTGTCCTTAGGTGTCACTGGAGGCTGCTGGTGTTTAGTTATGATCTCTACTTCTGTCCTAATTGTTTAATACAAAGTGAGCTGGAAGTAACTTCCATCATGAAGTATTGAAAACAGGTGTAAAGAATCAAATTTTAGCCTTTTAAATTTGTAATGTTAAATGTAACCTTCTTGACCTTTATGGGGTCAGTAGGTCTTTGAGCAAAGAAAAAGTGCTGTAGGATGAAAGAGTCATTATAGCTTTGAACTTTCAGACTTTAATATTAGACATTTTGTATTTGACTTTTGTGATCTGGTAAACAGACTTTTTAAACTCGTTGAAAAAACTAGGTATTGATCAATGTATTCAGTAAAAGCAAAGCATGATGAACAGCTGGGATATGGGCTGCTCTGGGAAGCTCCCTTTCTTGCAGTCATGCCAGAAAGAGTGAAAGCAACCACTCAGGTCTCTGTTTTTTTGGCACTTGATTTGCATGTTCATTCAGATTAGGCTGTTTCATATGTATTTCTCTTCCTGTGCAATGGATAAACATCCTAAAGGTACATGTATTCTGTTGTACATGTATTCTTTTTAGCATTGTGTTAAATGCTAAAAAGCATTCTTGTACAACATTCTTGTAGCATGTTGCTGAAGACTCTGGAAAAGCATTAAGGAAACATGCTGTAGCATTTATTCATCAGCCTAACTCAATAGCTACTGAGTTTCCCTGAGTTACACATTGCAGGGGTTTAGGTGTATTTAATCTAGCTTTTCTCCAAAGAACAGTCTGTTTTCCTATGATTCAGTAAGTGCGGGTAGTTTTTTGTTGTTCCTCACTGCTGGCAGCAAATATTTAACAGTTCAAACTGATGCCTATTGCCAAATGTGCCATCTAAATGTTGACTTGGCTGCAGCAAATCCATTTTAATTGGAAAAGTCAGTCATTCCGTTTCTAACAAAGTGAGTGGTTTCTGACTTCCTGAAGTTTATCAAAATAAGTAGGCAAGACAGTAACAATGTGATGATTTTTAGTTTGTTATTGACCAGTGCCTCTGAAGTCTTTCTGAAAACTGCCTGAATTTTAGGAAAGCTTGGCATCATCTGCATGGAGGATGTGATCCATGAAATTTACACTGTTGGCAAGAACTTCAAAGTTGTGAACAACTTCCTTTGGCCCTTCAAGTTATCCTCTCCTCGGGGTGGAATGAAGAAGAAAACAATCCACTTTGTGGAAGGTGGGGATGCTGGTAACAGAGAAGACCAGATCAACAGACTCATAAGGAGAATGAACTAATGGTGAGATACTGCCCAAGGCAATCAGCTGTTCAGCTCTGCAGGCTGCTGTCATTATTTGTCAGACATTCACATTTAATATATGCTCACTCAGTCTTGGGTGGTACCTACAGTATAAAGCTACTTGAAGAATATAGTGTTCTGGTTGTATTTTGGAAGTCTTACTAGAGCTTAAATGTCTGAGGCATTAGATTGTCAGTGTTGCTGATATGTTTAGGGAGTACAAACATTGCCAGTAACTTGTTTTAAAGCCTTGTTTAGTTTTTTGTTGGGAAGCCTTGAGATCTTGGCTAAAACTTTGAAGTCTCATTAATAACCTGTTAATATGATTGAAGTCTTGTGATTGCAAGTGCTGTGTTTTTTTTCAGGTTTTCTAGAAAAGCCTGATTAGGACTGGTCTAAATTTTCAGCTTGTTCAAGCTTCAGAATGATTCATTTGAAGCTTTCATGTATAGTGACCAAGGTGGTAATTTTGAAAGACTGATTTGCCCGTTTGAGTAGTCTGTCCTTTATAATTGAGAAGGTTTATTAACACTTAAAGGGATTTAACAGTCACTCACAGCTGAGTCCTAAAGGTAGGACCTGCTCCAAACAATGTCTTATCTGTTGTTGTCACTGTGCTGTTCCTGTTTTGGTGAGAGGTCTCTGCCATTCAAAGCTAACACTTTTTTCTCAGTTCTCGTACTTCACTTTGCGTTTTAGACACTCACCTACCTTCATTGTTGCCCATATCTTAGTTTCAGTCAAATATCTTTTTGGTTTGACAGGTATGCTGGAATTTAAGGAAACTTCATTGTCTTAAGGTGTTTAGAAAGGATGTCAAACAAAAACCTAATTTTCCCTAAACAAATTCCTCCAAAGTCAAAATGGTTTTTTTGTTGACTTCTTGGGATTTGTTTGGTGTAGGGTTTTTGTATGGTTGTTTTTTGTGGGATTCTGTTTTTTCTTTTAGATCAGGTACGCAGTTTTCATATGAATTTCTAGCTTCAGAGGATTGCTACATAAAAATGGGTAGTGTTGTGACTTTACAGTTTAAAACAGGTACAGTTCCATTTGGATGATTCAGAAATTAAATTTTCTGAAATTCGGAAATTTAAGGTTCTGAAGGGAAGGAAGTTTTACGTTGTTTTGTTTTGCTGTTTTGGTTTTTTTCCCCTCAAGTCTTTTAAAAATACTCTTACAGCCAAGGCACAGCAAATCGAGCTTGTTGGAATCTGCTTTCTGTCCAAAGAGCTAAAGGAGATCTAGGAAATATTTTCCATTTGATTGACAACGTTAATTCTTGAAGCTTTTTTTGTAGGCTGATTTCCTCAGTTCAAGCTCCTTGCATGTTGTGCTGTTATCTCCCATCTGTGAAGTCAGCAGTTTTAAAGCACCACTTACATGGCATGTGGAAATTCCAACTTAAGGAAGATAGTTCCTTACTGAGGACAGTGTTCTTGAAAAGCTTTTTAGCTCAGCTATGGGAAGATGTTGGTAACTGAGGAGCAGAATTGCTGTAACGTTCGGTGCCTGGGGCCATGTTAAGTTACTCCCGCTACTATTCTGCTAGAAATTTTGCTGCTGGTGGCAGAAACTTGGAAGTTCAGTACTAGCAAATGTGTCCTTGAAGTTACTGGATAGCCAAGGCTGAGGAGGACTATATGCTCCTGTCTGATTTCTGAGCATGATGCTCTTTTTAATGGAAACACTGCAGCTTTTCTGTCAGTGTAGATCCTTTCTCCTCTATCCTCCCTGCTAAAGGAAAGACAGATGTATACTGGTAGTGTTGTTTTCAGGAGCCTTCCTAAATCTAGTTCACTACATCTTCTCGTTCACTATTGCAGTTGTTGTAAATGCCTGCGAGGGTTGGTGTATTGGCAGAGGAACAAGGGATATCCATTCATCTGCTTGCTCGTGTTTTTCACTGGACTTGTAGCTCAGCATCCCATATAAGTGGCATACATTAGAGCTTTACTTCATCTTTTAATTTAGGAAGTGACCTTGCAGTTTCTTATTTTATGCTTATAAGCAGTTGTTATGCTTTTCCTGCAGACTAAATCTAAGATAACTGGTTGTTTTTGTCTCTTCAGCTTTCTTTTCCTACTGTTGTGAATAGAGTGCATGTTTAAAATTCAAGTAGCCTAGATGTAGAAAAAAGAAGAATGTTGTAGTTTCTACTGAGTTTGTAGTTTCTACTGAGGGCAAACTAGATGAGTAGGTTCAGGTGACATACTGGCAGTACTCTCCAGGTCATGCCATTATGCAGGGCTGTGAATCTGAAGATGAGTATTCTCTTTCCTATAAGTAGATAGTTTCCCGCTGTTTGTCCGTATTTCTTGTTCTATTTGTCTCTTACTTCTTAAGTGATAGTCTCAAGTGAATGAAAAAAATAGACTTCTAGTACTGATTCCTTCATATAGACTGGGAGGAAAGAGCACAGTACTTGAAAGTAAATTTTGACAATCAGTATTGGCAACATACTGAATTTCATCAATTTTTCAAGCAAAATTTACAAAAACTGGACCCAAGTCAGCTTTTTTGCTTTCATTTTTGTATGTAAACAGTCTCTGAAATGTGCCAAAAATGAGAGTGCAGCAAAAGTTAGAATATGCACAGTGTCTTGGCACATCTTTAAATATCAAATATAAGTATCAGTGGTTCAAGGCAGAAATGTTTATCCTGTTAGGTCTGGTACTCAAAATCTGTTTTCACTGAAGAGATGTTCATGTAGAAATTAGTTACTGTGTGTTAGACTACTGCAGTCTTAAATCCAGTGAAACAAAAGGAGTGTTTTCAGCCAGAATTACAAACTGTAAAAATGTATTACTTTTTCATGTGACCAGAGTTGTTTCAGATCTGTATGTGCCTAATGATACATTTTTCTTCTTTGCCTTGCAGGTAGAGATGCCCAGCTGCAATATTTCAAAGTCTGGTCTGTTAATAAAACCATCTTGCACAAAACAGTCTGTTGTCTTGATTGGTCTCTTTTTGTGATCCTCTTCTGAAGTGGCAGCGTTTGTCAGATTCAGTTTGGAGTCACGTGTTTCAAAGAGCCATAGTTTGAATTAGCAGTAGATGAATGTATGTAGATACTGCTTAACCTTCATTTGGAGGAAGAAAATTTGGAAGGATTTGTGCAGGTAACAGATAAGGTTTTGAGTTGCAGCAATAAATGACAAACTGAGCTGTGTGGTGTTGTTGAGTGGGCAGGGTTCCTGCTTAGTTGTAGTGCACCAGAAAGCTGTGTGAAAATCTTTTTATGTAAAGAAGCAGCAAGTGTAAATCCATTCTTAACATCTTAAGATCAGAAAATCTAGAGTGGCCTATGTTGGAAGGGATCTTAAAGATAAAATTTAGTTTCAATGCCCCTGCCATGAACACTTTTCACTAAACCAGGTTGTTCAGGGCTCCATCCAGCCTGGCCTTGAGCACTTCCAGGAATGGGGCATTCACAGCTTCTCTGGGCAACCTGTTCCAGTGCCTTGCCATCCTCACAGTAAAGAATTTCTTCATAAAAATCTACTCTCTTATTGAAACCATTGCCCCTTGTACTGTCCCTACATACCCTGGTTTAAAAGCCCCTCTCCATCTTTATTGTAGGCTCCCTTCAGGTGCTGGAAGGCCACAATTAGGTCACCCTGAAGTCTTCTCTTGTCCAGGCTGAATAATTCCAATTCTTTTAGCCTTTCCTCATGGGAGAGGTGCTCCATCCCCTTAATCTTCCTAATAAACCTCTAGACTTTCTTCAATTGGTTGATGTCTTCCAGTGCTGGGGACCTCTGAGCTGCATAATTATTTCAGCTTTGAACTTCTTCAGGTATTTTTTACCAAGGAAGCATAAAATACTTAACAAAATAGTATTTTTTTTCCACATTCAGTGTAATTGCTCAGTTTAATGACATAATTTATTTGCAGAGTTAGCCTGCAGATACTATAAAGTGGAAGAGCACAGTATTCATGAGGACCTGAGCAGTTGCTGATTAATGTGTAGGTATAGCAGAGAACGGATTAGAAAGCCAGGGACTGGTAAAACATGTAACTGCATTCAGACTGATTTCTCATCTTGCAAGCACTTTACTGGAGAAGTCTTAGCTTGTTGCAGCATTTGGTGCAACAGATCAACAAGTTGTGTCTGCTCTGGCTGAAATACTTCTTTTTTTTTTTTTTCAGGTCAGGTTCAGGCAAGCTGTATTAAAACTTCCAGTGAAGGATCTCCATATGAAATTCACTGTCATTGATTTTTGTGACCATTTCTGCAAGAGCTTATTTCTGCACTTCAGTTTAAAGTAATCAACAATGGTAGTTTATTAAAGTTTCTCAGAAGCTAGTTTTTAAATAACATGGAAATTTATGATGGCAGCTTAACTAAAAATAGTTGAGTGCTTTTGTTTGTCAATGTGTTTGGACATTGGCAAAAGAGCTGAGTGTCAGTCACTGGGTCAGTGTTTCCAGCTACTTGAACAACAGAGTTCTAAAACCAGAACTAATAATTCCCCTATTGTGAGCCAAGCTCCACAATGTAGTAACATGTCTGCTTGTGCCTAAATACAAAAGTACCAACACCTTAGTTCATTTAGGCTAACTGCACTAAATCAGAAAAAAATAGCATTTCCTTACAGCTGTTCAGTGCAAGTAATGGGACTACATGCTTGAAAGAGGTTTAATGAGTCAATGAGTTCAAAACCATTAAAGTATTTCATTAGGTGTCTTCATAAAGTGAGTGATAAGCTGTTTTACAAAGAAGAAAAGCATTTTTGTAAAGTTGCTGGATGAAGGGAGAAAATGTTATGGTGAAAATTACAATAATCACTTTGCATAATTAATGGGATTGGTTTTGTAAGAGTACAGTCTTACTTCAGTTTAGAATTGCACCAACGAGCAATGAGTTTTGCGTGTTGGGGGAGGATGTACCCAAGAGAAGTCAGTTGACCTTGGTATCCCTGTTCATTTGTTTCAGTTGGTAGTGTGTTCACTACTTCCCTACAGCATTTTCACTTTTTTTCCTCTGACTCACACACGTGTTCTAGTATCTTAACAGACAAGCATTTTGTGAACATGATAAAGCCATACAAATGGATCACAGACATTGTGTGGTAGGTATAGAGCATAAAATACTAGCTCATTAAGTTAATCAGTTCTGTAGGACCTTGCTTGTCTGATAAGAATGCCCTATAGGTCCCAGATTTTGTTTAAAGGAGTACATTGTAAAGCATTAGTGAGGAGAAAGTTAATTTGGTTTTCATGGTACTTAAGCAACTCATTTTTCTTGCCTGCCTCTGAAATCCTCTTTCAGGTAACAGCTGCAAAACATTAGTACATAGTGTGGAAACTAATACTGAAGTGTAGCTGTGTTTAAGGCAGTAATTTGGTGTAATTGGTCACCTCTTATAGGATAGCTTTCAGGATTTTTGGTGCTGCTTTTCAAGCATGTCCCGTAGTAGGTGTTTACAGAACCAGCTCACAAGCTGATAGCTAAGGTCACAATTTGCACAAGAAATGTGGCACGGTCTACTTACTCTATGCATGCATTTTGGAGCATTTATGAGGCAATTTAATTTTAAAATGTAGCAGACAAAGACAATCCCTAAACAAAAAATAATTCAGATCCTTTGTCAACTTTCTATGATAAAGTTCAGGTTCTTGGAAACATGTTGCTCGTTCACTGTCCATAACTGCCAGCTGCTGACACGTTCTGAAATAAAATTTCTGTGAACTCCTCTCCCCTTTCAGAATGACCAACATCTTCCTGTTAGTTTCTCAGAACTGAAGCCAGAAGCTTTACCTAATAGCTATTGGAGAAGCAACAGGAGACTGAAATGCCAACAACTCACAAATTTTTCAGGCATGCTAAGGTTTATATGCTTTACAGTTAATTGATATGCCTTTCTTTGCTGGTGTCCAGCTCATACAGCCTGTTTCACTATCACCAAGTGTAAAGTCATACATCTGGAAACGGAATGGGAGCCCATCCCAAGGATCAGTGTTTCGAGAGAAAGTTCGGAGACATGATGGATAGTCAGCTGAACATAAGCCCCCACTTGGCCAAATGCAATTCTTGGATGCATTAAAAAGAGAATATCAAATGGTATGGGGGAGGCAATACTACTCTTGTTCCAGTAGTGCTTACACTAGTGCCAAATGCAGTATCCAGTTCTTGTGCCAAAAATCAAGCACATGCCTTGTAACACTCACAGCCCTTACTTTAGAGGCAGACGTGGTTACAAAATGAGCATCTACCTATAATTGCCTCCATGAAGAAAAGTAGTTTGATAATAGAGAATTCTTTGATCTAACAAAGCTATAATAGGATGAAATGTCTTGAAATTGAATCCAGATAAATGTTGGGCTTTAAGCAAACAATTTTAATGGAACATAATTAGACACTGGAACACTTAACCAGTGGTGTGCCGGATTCTTTGTCAGTGGTCATTTCTAAATAGAAGCTTTGAGTTTTTCTTTCTTTAAAGCATATGCAGTATTTCTAAGAGATTTGTTGAGGGCAGTGCTGGTGCCTGTCTTGCTCAGCAGAAGTTACTAAAGGCAGGCCCTTCAGGGACCTGAGAGAGATACAAGTTAGAGCCTTGTTTTAAAGTGTCTGGCTGCCCAGAGTGACATTCAGAATGGTGATAGTGAGTGTTACATGCTTCATAAAGGAACTTGGACTACTAAGTCCAAGTGTACAAAGGGGTGAATCACCTAAACCTCAGCATAAGCAGGGATCAGGAGAGAGATGGTAGGACTCCACATACCTCTATGGGCTTTGCTGCTTCTGTGTGTTTGGAATCCAGATCAGCAGGCAGCTCTCTCCTAAGAACTGGGACCTGTGTGCTGTTCCAAGAATTGAGTAGCACTTACTGTCCATGTTGAGTCCCCAGCAAGCAGAGTGGTGTTCCTGCTTCATCCAACAGGTTTGCTTACACTTAGGCAATGGATTTGTTCAAACCCTTCCTCCCATTTTTCAGAAGATTGTCCTTTCCACAGGACTGTAGGTGAGAAAATCTCAGCATGTTGCTCCTTATTGAAACTGCACCAAAAGTCTAAGGCAGACAGAAGATCAAAATTTTAGTTTAGATTAGGAAACTGCAGAGCAGACAGATACAAATCTAAAAACAGTAAAGTTTAGAATGGAACAAAATCTTAATCTCCCAAATCCCAGGCAAAATGTTCTGCTTAACTAGTTTTGTCAGGTCTAAATTGTAGTGAGAATTTCTTTGTCTTCCTGGATCTTTTGCATGATTATGACCAGGTCTGTTCTATAATGTTCCCATTCTTGATTCTTTCTTGATACTTGATTCTTTCTAAAAGCATTTGTACTACACCAGACTATTCCAGGCATTTTAGATCCCTAAAACATGTAGGTTTAAATGTAAGTAAGGTTTTACATGTTGCAGTTTTTCATGAGTGAAAAGCCTGAAAAAGTAGTGAGCTCAAGAAGTGCAAGTGCTAAGAACTAGGATGTTCAGAAACAATTTTCTATATGTAGTTTTTTACTGAGTGTGTAGATGATCACACCAGCCATTTCTAGCCTAACTGGTGAAAAAAAGTACTTGTGATCTTGGCCATCTTGCAAATAAGAGCAAATTTTTGAAGTCCCAAGCTGTAAACAATATTCCCTGATTTATTTTTTCTAAAGATAAAAAAAATCTGCTTTTGCATGTTTTTGCAGTCTGAATACTGCAAGTATTTCTTCATATAAAATATTAATTGCAGAAAATATCTTTCATGATGAAATAAGTAAGTACTGGGAGGAAAACAATAAGGGCATGTGCAGTCATAGGGCCATGGGGTGTACATGGGAAGGAAGTCACACGCAAAGTAAAGTAGAGGAGGAAAAGGGAGCAGAGGGAAGTGTAAGCAGCAGTGTAACTCTTCACTTGCTTAGCACTGTTTTGGCAGTCCAGAGGGGCTGTAAATCCAGTTTAACTAGCCAACATGCCACATGCTTTACATGCTTCCCATCCTGAGTTGCTCTGGCAGTCAGAGGCGTGTTGTACAACTTAACCAGTCCTTGGAGTCTGCCTGGGGTGTTGGATGTCTCCTGGTGAGTGTGTGCTGCCCAGGCCCTGCAGCACTGTCATGGAGCTCTACCTGTGGCACATTTCCATTCTTGCTGCACTTTGTTAGGAGCTGTGCAAGCATTACCTCACTGACATGTCTGATGGCAGCTGTTATCCACAATATTATGCTCTTTATTGCACTATAAAATCCAATTGAAGATTTCAAGTCCTGATCATTCCAAATATATCATGAATAGAATAACACAGTAGTACCTCATAATTTCAGCACAATGCATGTTTAATTTTTTGATACTAATACTGCATTTCACATGTCATTATAACAAGGCCTCCAAGATAAAAAGAAATAAGATACAATGAGCCAAGACAAGTGGGAAAATGGGATTCAAGGAAGGCTCTAGGCATACCTGGTTATAGTTTGAAAAACAGATAGACTTTATCTTCTTTTGCTAGGTATTGTTTAACAACTGAACTGTAGGAGAACATGTGTTTAACTATTAACACTGGTTTTTTTTGTGTTAATCCTAATTTTATAATTTTAAGTACTCTTTTTTAACCTGAAATGCTTTTTTAAAATTTTGATATTCCCTCCTACTTCTGAAATACAGTAGGTGAGGCTTTTCTTTCTATGAATGGTCTCCTAATATACACTTAGACACATACTTTGTGGGAGAAGCCATCAGAATTGGAAGTGCATAATCACAGAATCATAGAATAGTATCCTGAGTTGGAAGGGAACTGCAAGGATCACTAAGTCTGACTCCTGGGCCTGCACAGCACCATCCCCCAGAATCACCATGTGCCTGAGTGCATTGTCCAAACACTTCCTGAACTCTGTCAGGCTGGTGCTGTGACCACTTCCCTGGGGAGCCTCTTCCAGTGGCCAACCACCCTCTGGGTGAAGAGGCTTTTCCTAATATCCAACCTGAACCTCTCCTGACACAGCTTCAGGCCATTCCCTTGGGTCCTGCCACTGGTCACCACAGAGAAGAGATCAGTGTCTGCCCCTCCTCTTCCCCTCATGAGGGAGTTGCAACTGCAATGAGATTGTTTGTGTATGTTCAATACTTTTCTGTGACTGAGATGGGTTCAAATTCACATGTATAATTCTGCAGCAAAAATTACCCACACTTCTGACAAATTGATTTTTTTCTGAGTAATGGCTATGCTTTCTTTTGAAGTCAGCATTACATATGGTTTGAATTATCCTACTGGCTTGAGTATCTTTTGGTCTATAGACATCTATCATGGATGTTAAATAAATTTAGACTTGATCTAAATACAGAGATTCCTTGCCCTGCCAAAATGTGCTTTACTCTGGACAGGCACAGTATGAGAATTTTAGGAGACAATTTTGGCTGCTGTAGTCCTGCAGGACTGAGCTTGTAGTAATGCTTTAAATACCAGTTTGGGTACCTATCTGCAAAGGGAACTGTGTCCAGAGCCAGGTCTGAGCCAGGGGTTTTCAGCTGGAATGAGAGCTGGTCTGGACCAGCAGAGGGGAAATATTCCTGGACTGCTCCCTCTTAGCTCTGCTCTTTTATGTTTGTTCAAGTGAACAAGACCATCTTTTGACCATCACTCACTACTTGATTTTTTTAACTTAAATTGGCTTAATTTCCTACTGGTTCTACCCTTGTGTTTTGTGAAAAGCTATGAGAAAACAGGGTATGAAAATGAAATAACACTTTAATTTCTATCTCTTCCCTTCACATGTTGTTTTAAACCAAGCCTATTGATTCTTCACTATACAAGTAATATAGATTAACAATTTGTTGTGTCAGAGTAACAAGCAAAGACCTGAGATAAATTTGCAGAGCTTTTGTTCTGGATGCTGTACTAGCACTTTCTGGAAGACTTGTTGTACTGAAGAATCTATAAACTAAAAAAAGCAGGACCTGTAAATCAAGTGATAGCACATACATGTGATCTTTAAAATAAAATCTTAGTGAATCATGTTACATTAAAAACATTGATATGCAGTTAGATTTAAATCCACTTTTTGCTAAATGCCTTGATTACTACTGATTTTGTTCACTCCCTTGTCACTTTCTTTTTTGCCTTCACAAAGTATGCATGATTGAGCAAAATAGGCTATTTCTGCCTCAGTTATACTTTTTCAGAATGCAAATTTTGATTCTTGTGTTTAGTTTCTTCTCATGTTTTCAATCTGAGTCTTCCTGAACCAAAATTTTACAATGGGAATGAACTTCTCTTAACTGTTGCTCAGAAGCTGAATTTTTGAAGTGACTATTTATATTTTTTTCAATGGTAAGCTGTTACTTCTGAAATAAACCAAATAAATATATTCAGTTTTTCTTCCTATTTTTATGTGATTTTTAAAAACAGTATAGATAAAGGTGAGTGGGTAACAGTTGTCCTACATGGGAAATGGACAGAAATTTGTAGGCAAAGTCCATGTATCCCTGAAGAAAAGCAGGTCATTTCTCTGTCTGGGAGTCAGGATGATTAAATTCTCCCTCCACAGATTATTTTTCCCAAGGGCTCCTGTTATTCAGCCATCTGCAATGTCTGCTCTTAAGTGCTGATCTTAAACCTGTGTCTTTTTAGTACAGAAGTGCTATGAGTTGCTCCTGGGTCTTTAAGACCTTCAGGACGCTGTCGAGATGCAAATGTTGTTGGTGGTGACAGCTCTATCAGACAGAAAGGCTCCTGCAGTAACATGCTGTGGAAATGCTCCTCCTGGTAACACCCTTATACAAAGTTACACATAGCTGAGGGCTATTGCTCTAGTGTGTTGAAACCATTTTGTTTTAAGCAATTGTGCTTAAACTGGAGTCCAACAATACTACTATTTGTTACATGAGATTTCATTAGAATTGCATCCAGAGCAGGCCTCAGTTGGGAAGAGAAAATAGCCCCCAGTCCAAAAGCTGCCCATTATCCATCTGGAGCCTTCACAAGTGAAGTTCAGATCCTGTAATCAATTTATGTTTTGGATGCTGATGAATATGAAGTATCAGAGCACATGTCAAGCTATAACCTCTGACAAAGGTTTGGTCAGTTTCTGAAAGTTCACTTAGAAAAAACAAGGCCTTTTCGTGGGGTCTGCATTCTAGGAATGACTGGGAAAGGCAGGGCACATGGTTTAGGAGAAAGTAATAACCTAAGCATTAAAAATAGTTGTAGGCACTCAACACCATGCTCCTTTTGGTCCCTTACACAAAGCCTGTAGGGACATGGCAGGTGACTGTACCACAGCCAGTTTGTAAATGAATCTCTAGATGGAGCCAAAACAGATCTCATGCCTGAGTGTTGCAGACAGAGAAATGACTTTTTCTACTGAAGGCTTACAGGTATGAGAAAACATTCAATTCCATACCAAATCTTTGTATCCACCTGTAAATTACTGAAGTTCCTTGCTGATTTTTTTTTTAGGACTTAAAGCCTAAAAAATTGCAATGCTAGTAGTCTAAAAAATCGTGTATCAGTACATTTTACTACATATTAATGGCTAATGTAACATCAGAATCCCTTATCTCATAGTCAATCTTCATCTGTGCATCCATTACACACATAAAATCAGTAGGAAAATCCTATGATGCATCCTGTAGTATTTGCCTGCACATTAATGATTTCCTGAATTGTCAGCTTTGATAAATGCTAGTCACGGATATTCCCTTTTGGTGCTGTGTTTATGGTATGACAGCTGTTTTGCCTGTCATTTACTAGCCACTGTTTTAGAAAAGAATTTATCAGCTTTGTTATATGTGCTGGCTTAACACTGCTCTTGTCTGTGATACCTATTGATAGGTTAGGACAGAACAATGCTTAAAATCCTCTTTCCCTTGAGAAAAGAAATTGCAAACTGCAAATATAACATTGAGAGAAAATAACCCCTGACCGGTTTTATTTGTTATTCTTTATTATTTTCATCATGTAGACCATATAATAATAAAGAAACTCTTTACAGGTGTGTTTCCTTTCATTTTTCCCTCATACACCTTCATAAAAATGTGTGATTCCACAGGCTCACAGTGGTAACTGATGTATGTAGAAGGGTAGGAAAGCACTTATGTTAAAACTGACCAAATTAAAACCAATTTAGTAGGTCCTTTTTGGCACAGAGCCTCCTCTATCCTACTGCCTCACTGGAACTAAAGGTAGCTGAGCTCTAGGACATTGTGAGTTTGGTCCACACTGGATTAAATTAAGAGATAACTACAGATCTCAAATATATTGCTTTTTGCAGTGTCTGTGAAAAACTGCTTAGACTGCATGATCTCAGGTTCATGAGATAATTGCAGCCTCACAGTTGCTTTTTTCCTTGGCAAAGAGATAAGATCCCAGCAGTTACTGTGCTCACAGGTGCTGCAGAATACCCCGAGAAGCAAACTGAGAACCACGAGCTTTGCCTTGCGTGGAATCCATCTCGCACTAATCCTTGGAAGATTCAAGAACGTAACACTTAGTTGCTCATTCAAAAGTCCTGCACCACATCATTTTATTTCTGATTTCACTGCACAAGATAACTCCTCTTTTCAAAGAGTATTACATGCTGAGTGACCCAGAAACCTTTTGCCCCGAATAGTGGAGGATCTTTGCTCATATCATGGGATGACTGATAGAAGAACTGCAAGCATGTCCATTGCTTTGCAGACTCAGTTCCAGGGCAGTAACTGCCTTTACTCATTGTCTCACTGATGAAAAGTGTCCATTAGACACAATATTATGGGAACTTTGTCAAGGTAATAAACCCACAGTCTGCTATAGTGATTTATTCCTATCATAGTGACCTGCAAAGTGAGAATGAGGTAGATCTGGTTAACGTATGCAGAGAGTGGCCATTATCTGCTGTTGAATATGGATAACTGTACTAGGTGATATGGCAACTCTATTTCTACCATGGCATTCCTTTATGATTCCTGGCAAAGCACTAAGAGCCAGATAAACATTCACAGTGAAACGTCAAAGAGTAGAACTTTCATCTCAGAGCAACAATGAAATGTGATTTATGTGAACACATGAGTGTGCTCTGTAGTGACAAGGAGCTAACTTTAAAGTAAATGAGAACTTGGATAACTAATAGAGATGAATAATGAAAAGAATAGTTTGGAAGGAAGCTCTTGAAGTCAATCATCTGCTTAAAGTACAGTAACTTCGAAATTAGATCAAGCTGTTCAGAGCACTGAGATTTGAAATTCTCTTGGGATGGAAATGATACAGCCTTTCTACATGATACTCAATTATTCTCACATAACTAATTTTCCCTCTTGCAATATGGCAGTTGCCTCTTCTTCCTTTGCTGTGCTGTGATGATGGAGTCTGTCTCCATTCTCTAAGCTCTTTTTAAGTACCTTGAGTGTGTAATTCTCTTTCTTCTCCTTTAGTGTTTTCCACAAGCTAAGCAGACCTGGTTCCTTCAGTCTCTGCTGTATATGCCCATGGCATGGGGGTTGGAGCTAGATGATCTTTAAGGTTCTTTCCAGTCCAAACCATTCTGTGATTCTATGATTCTATGATCTATGTTCCATTGTCCTGAATTACCTTAGTAGCCCTCTAGATTTCATTTTGTGCCAGCATATCTACTGGCAGGTCCAAAACTGGGCACAGTACTCCAGATGTAGCTTCATCAGAGCTAGGTGAAGAGAAATAATCTCTTTCTTCAGCCTTCTTGCCATGCCCTGGCTAACACTGATCAATCAGTGTGCAGTCAGTCTTCACCGTTGCAGGGGCTCATGTCCACCAGGAATCACATCTTTTTTTATGAGACAAACGACATCCACAGCCTTTTCCTAGCCCACTAAGGGGGTCACATGGTCATAGCAGGAGGGCAAGCAGGACCTGCCTTTCATAGACAGATCTCATTCTGCCCATAGACCTGTGTGTGTCTCAGTGATATGCTGACAATTTTCCTTGCATTATGGAGGCATCTTTCTGCTCCCCTTTCCTGTCTTCCAGCCCAGAGGGCTGAGTACCCCGAGGACAACTGGTCCTATTATTCCTCCATCCTCAATGTGGGGCTTGGGATGTTGTCTCTCTTTACAAAGGCCCTATCTTCTGTTCATCCTCTCTGATGCTCCTGTGTGCTCAGCTCCTCCGTTGTTCCTTCAACTCGTTGCTCACCTCGTGACTTCCAGCAGCTGACAGTGCTGGAATGTGTGAAGCACACGACTGCAGACAGTCACCTCCCAGCCATAGCTCGGCTGCCTCCTGGTTTGGATTGTGTTGGTCCTTATAACCTGACTGCATGCACTGGCTTGCCATTGTCTGTCAAAGGGACCTCAGAATTCTGCTCTGTGGCCTTCCTGCTCCTTTCCCCCATGTCTTCTCTTCTCAGCCCTCTAATCTGTTTGTAGCCCTCGTCTCTAGGCACAAACAGAGTTTGTGGAGGCAAGGACACTCCTTTCAGAATTCCTGTGTTTCACTGCTGATATCTAAAGACAGTGTTTAACAGACAGGGATTCTGGGAGAGAAAAATGCCTCAGTTCATACTACCACGAAGAATTGAATTCCACTGCATTTAATGAGTGCAACTGTGTGTTTCCTAATTTTCTATGTACCTGCCTGGACATCTCAGGCTATTACTTGCAAAAGCTTTGAGAACTCGTAGTAAGAGTAATGGGATCTACATTTTTGCATATTAAGGGCTACTCATTGCAAGTGCCTTGAACAAACCAGATCCAGCATGCCTCAGATTAGGCAACCAAAATCAACAGGTATTTTGAAATGTACCCTTTGTGTGGAACAGTCCCTCTTTTACAACAACGGTGAAATAATTCACTTTGTGGAACACATGCATGCACTGTAGTAAGAAAAACTCCTAAGAGAATTCATAGCTCTGTCTTCAAAACAATATGTATTAAATCATTTGGAGGGCCACACACTGAGTATCAAAGGGAAACCAGTACTGGATTATTGTTCATTAAGAGAGCATCGTTCATCTGATGCACCAAAGGAAGCAGGAGTGCTGCCCAATAAAAAGCCTGTGGCTCTAGAATGACACTATAGCTTAGTCTAAGGGTCAGTGAAGGAAGATCATGACTTCCATGATGCAAATTCTAGTATTAGTACATTATGGAGATTTTCTGCTAGGCGTAGGTTTCCCACCACAGTTAATCATAGGAAAGACTTTGCCTTTTTTGCTGAATGCACACCAACCCCAGGATGTTTTATACCACTTCCTCTGTATACAGCACAACAACACTCTGCACTGCTGCTTTTTTAGAGTTACACCTCTAATTGTTTAACAGCCTTCCCTGCCCACCACCATTTACCCACTCATTTTTCCATCCTTCATGCATTAATGACCTTAATTGATCCCAGGAAGATGATGACAGTGGCAAGAACATAACTATTGTAAGAAAGCCAGTAAGATCATCAGGATTGTCGCTGGAGGAGGGAGATCCTGGCTTTCTGGGGGATGGAATTTGTGACTTTGTGTCTGTGAAACTCAGTTACTTTTGTGAGGCTGAAAGCCTAAACTAATATTTTCTGCCTTGCTGCCTATTTCTGAATGGTTACATTTTCAGCACAGTCATCACCTTTTTCTAACTTGAGCGAATTTGAGTTATCTATCCAGGATGAAAGATGGAAAAAGGAGGGAATGATGACAGTTAGCAAGCTGTGACATATCCACTGAAACATCTTGGCTACCAAAATGCCAGCATCTCCTCCAGTGGATGATCCTGCTTCTGAGCCTTCATCTTCCACACCATATACAGTGTCCTTGTGTGTATAAATTGTACTTATTGACTAAAATTGTACTTAAATTGACTTAAGTCACTGTATGCATTTTCATTCCATTACCTTCATTCTTATGGTGAAACCTGCTCTGCTCTCTGCTGACTTGCTAAGAGCAATGATCCATTGAAGTCAGCCTTGTCTACCAGGAGGAAGCAGAATAAACTACATCGGGAACAGAAACCCAGTTTAGATTGTATGTTTTTATTTAATGAATTCGTAACAGGCTCAAGACAGGAAGTGAGTGAATTTCCATGCTCATATCAGGTATCCAGCTATTATAAGGAGTGCTACAAAGACTCATGAATCCAGGTTTCCTTTAGCAGTCAAAATCACGGAGCTGGCTCCCTATCATATGGGATAAAAGATTCACACAAATTTGCATATCTCTTTCTGAAATAGAGGGATACTTTATTTTGGGACACACACGTACAAGTAGGAGAAGTCACTTCCCATCATCTTCATACCACATGTTCCTGGAGAACTCAATATTTGTAATAATTTTTTTTTTCTCCTATCCATGTTTACACAGGGGAAACATAATTAGAGGTTAGGATAAAAAAGGCTGTAAGAAAGCAAAACAATCCAGCAAAGAATTAGTAGTTCTGCTGTATTTCTTGTTCCAAGAAACAAATAACTATTCTTTACTGATGTTGCACCACAGGAAGGGTGCAAGAGCAACAACACAGATCTTGGGCTGATGTCATTGTTTTCCATGACAATAGCTTCTTGAGGTAGTCTCTTTAGCAGTCAGGTCTTATTGCAAGATCTCATCTATTACTGGTGAGAAAGAAAAGAGAACACCCACAGACACTCTCTTCTGGGAAGTGGGCAAAATGATGGTCTGGTTTTCTTCCAACAAATAAACTAACAGCAGCTAGATTTCAGTCTGCTGTAGAGATTTCTCACAGGCAGATTCTCCCTCAGTGGAATCAGGTTAACTCTTTTTGCTTGTTCAGTGTTTTGTTTTAAAATTTGCATCGCTTTACACAGGAAATGTTTGGTGTTTACAAAATCCTTCCTAAAAGGAATGTTTTAAGGCTTTTTACCTATAGGATTCAAAAATATTTCAAGTAGTGTTCAAATGGAAGGTGAACAGTTCTTAAAAAAAAAGGTTAAAATTAAAACATTTTTCCAATTAAGTGTTTTGAATTTAAAAGAAACCTGGACAACACTAATCTTTGACAGGACACCCCTCTCAGGAAAGCAAAAGCTGATGACCTTCCCCACTGCCACAAAGACCAAACCAAAGCAGTTCAGGATGGTCTGTAGTGAGATCATCATCCAAATACACTTTCACTAAAGCTCCTCCATCTTGAGTATCCCCTCCCTCTTATTCTAAACCTGGGACTGAAAAACAAATTTGAAGTTTCTTTTTTTTCTACCTTTCCTCCTTTCACACGTGCTTCTTTCTCTTTAGTGACAATTCACAAGCCTTAAACAGAGCTTTGAAGAGCAATGTATTGGGGTCTTTCTAAAGCACTTTCACTGTTTCAGTCATCCAACTAAATCTAAATGCTGCTGCCAGTTATTTATTTGTGAATAACTCAAACCAGAATGATTCAGCTCATACAGCTGGCACAGATTCAGGAAAACCAATAGGCTGAACTTGATCAGATTTTTATCAGCTAAAATGTATTGAGCTTTTTAAACATAAAAAAAAAATATTGCCTAATAAAGGTCAATGCAAAAGCCCATGCAATGACAAGAAAAAGTTATTTTTGGATACAAATGTATTGTCTATCAATTCTTTATTTTCCTTGTTTAGCAAAAACCAGAAGAGGCATGCCACAGCACTTATGCATGAAACTAGAGCTAGTGCTCTTTAAACAAAAGAATCAGCATGAGAGCTCTGAGCATGTTCTAAAACTAAAATCATTAAAAATGTTGTTGGTATCTTAAATATTTATTTTAAGGCTGAATCTAATTCTAGCCTTCAGAGACACGAGACTGTTTACCAAATAAGGCATCAGATTGCTTAGTTTCATTGAGATAAGCCATTTGTTTCAATATTATTTAATGGTAATGCAATCAACCAAAACTTGACATATTTGGACCCAGCTGTTCTGAATTAGAGTCTGCAATTTTCCAGATTCCAGCAAGAAAGTTAGGAACAAAATTATGTTGTTTTGGTTCTTTTTTTCCTGTATTGTCTATTATGATTACAGACTAGCAACTATGTAAGTTAAAAAGCCACCAAATTTTAATAATGCCAAACCACTCAATTGGCAGCATTAAAAATACCATTTTATGAATCAAATTTTATCTATCAGTTGAAACCAAACTCTACAAAGATTACTCCAAATAATTACAGAATATGCCTTTACAAGAATGAAATAAATTGGTTCTGCTGAAATGATCAAGAAAAAGATCTAGGTGTTCAGGCCTTGGTAAAAGCTTTGAATATTTTCGCTATGGGGCCAAGGAAAAGCTTTCCACCTTATCTCAGCCAACATGCTAAAGAGATAAGTATTTTCCTGGGTAGTCAGGATTTTAAAAATAGCTTCGGGATGATTATGCAATAGTGCTCAGATATTTGTATCCTAGAAATTCTAGGAAGGATTCCTAGAAAAAAGTTCTTTGTCCTAGGGAACAGCTGAAGAGCCCAGTGCAGGGCAGAATGTTAAGTGCAACCAGCTGCAATCCCTGGTTCAGGGAGCTCTGCCACAGGCATCAGAACTGCTGGACTGACATTTCAAAAAAATGAAGACATGGAGTAGAGAAAACAGTCTAAGGGGCTGAAGGCAGTGCAGGAGAGGGGCAGCGCTGACATCCTGGCTGATTGCTTCAATTCAGATTAAGCCTTAGGCACATAGGATCAGAAGCAGCATTGGGGATAAATGATTTCTGTACTCTGTTTGATAAAGATGGCCATGTCAAATGGAAGGAAAGTTTCTCAGGAAGGTGAATGTCCTCAGGTTCCCTAAGATGACCTGACAGTGGTTCAGATTTCTTAGGAGACTCCAGGATGCTGCAGCTGACCAGCAGGATGAGGGGGAGTATGACTAGATAAATACCTGAAATTTGGGAAAGCCAGAGAAAAATTATGAATAATTCAGCTACAGGAAACAACAGTTCTACCTCTCTGAATGAAATATATGAGAAGGAACATACTTTTACTGCAGCAACAGAATGATACCATGGGCCATACGTTCAAGTATTTGTTACATATTCAAGAGCTTTCTGAACCTGTGGAGGTTCACTCTGAGAAGTTCTACATCCCAAAAAAAAACATTAGTGGAAAACATTAAACAAAATATATTTGACTAGGACTGGAGCATAGACTAGTGCAGCTATCTACATTTCAGTTGGTCATTTGGATTTTAGCTGTCAGAGAGAATCAGTTAAATTCATTTAAGTGCAAGAAAGATTGAAGAATATGTCTTTCAGTTTTAAGCACCAGTTCTGAGCCCCAGTTCAGCAACCCTATCCAAGTACTTGGATCCACACAGACACCTTCTTCAACTAAAATTGTACAAGCTAACAAAATTTTTGGTAAGGCTTCTGAAAACAGAGTCCTGACCAGATAAAGTCATGATGAACTGTCTCAAAACTAGTGGTTTTCTCATTTTATCTTAACTAAACAGAAAAATTAGTTTTTGAGGAAATATTCTAGGAAAACGGGATAGAGTTCTTTAAGAATGCAACATATTTGCAGGATATCAAAACTGAAATGTCATGAAAACTTGTAGCAATATAGACAAGTGGAAAAAAAAATCTCATCAAAGACTTATATGAGTAACCCTCAGCATGTTAGAGAATGACCATATCCACCTGGAAGATTCACCCTCTTTAAAACAGAGCCAGATGAAAGTACATGAAAACCCTGAGATACATGAGGCAGTTGACAAAATATTAAAACAATACAATACAGGTTTTTTAAATTATAAAATCCAGGCCAGGTTAGCCAGTCAATTCCCTTTATTGGCAAAATGTCCTAAGGGTGGCTTTGAAAATCATCCATAAGTATTCCATTTAGCTACACTGCAAGAAGAAAGAAAAATACATTAAAAAAAAAAAAATCCCACCAAAACCCCACAGCTTTAACAGCTTAGTCATGATGATACTCTCCCAGAGAAGGACAAAAGGTTTATAGCCTGATTCCTGAATTTCTTTGCAATAATGAGATATAAAGAACAGATTGTATGGATATTTATATAGCAGTTGGCAAGGTATCACAGCATAATTTATGTATGATCAGCTTAATTTACATGGGTTTACCCATTTCATTCACTTCCATGACCCATAGATGCTGACCTGAAGTGGAATAAATGTACTTTCTGACTTAGAACAACTATTCAAGAAGCAAAATGTAACTTCTGTTCTGGCCAAGACCTAATGATTTAGTCATCACAATTTCTTCTTTTGATAGGTGTTGACATCTGGTATTTCAGAGAGAAGCAAAAGTTTATCTCCCCAACAATAAATTACCTAACTGTAGGCCTTTGTAGTCTGCACATTATCTAGTAATTTTAAAAATTCAACCTGTGCCTAAATTTGGGCTGTCCTTCAGATCTCCATTCCACTATTTGGCATTTGATTTTGTACTACTGTGTTAAAAAAATTCTAGGTATTTTGTGGACTCATCCCTTCTTCTAACTTTCACCATGATAATATTTACATGTATGAAGATTGGACTAATTTACTATTTTTTTCATATTCTTTATGTATTGCACCTATGTTGCTTCCTGGGTTCTTTAATATACTAATTGTTTTGTTTCTTCAGAAATACGACCACATTTCTAATTAATTCAATAAAAATGCTTAGCAGGTTTAATGTCCCCTGATTGTTATGTAAACTTGTTTGAATTTTAAAAATGTAGAGCACCTGCAGCTCCTACAGACTTCTTCAGAAATCAGAAGAAAGCTTCATTTTTTTCCTCCAAAGACTGATATCCACGCAGTGCAACTTGGCATATTTGTTTCCCCACAACTTGGCACTACATGTTAAAGGAGATACTAGCTTTATCTTCCTAAACCAGCTAAATTTAGGGTGAAACCTTTGACAGTTCTTAAAAGGTCTGAATGGATTTCAAGACAACTATCACATTTTGTCAAGCTTCAGAGTTGGTTTGCATATTGTGACATTTTTCTGCAAATCCTTCAGGGTCTTCTATGAACTGGAAGAGATGAAGAAGTAAGTCACTAAAAAGAATATTTCTTACAAAGTTTTCAGATTAAAGGTGCCAATTTCTTGGCAATAAAATAGTTAGTTGGCATTAATGTGCTTTGCTTAAGGACTAATTTAGTTTCTGAGCAGCTGTCCACAGATAGGGAACATTTAGCAATGGTATTCACTCATTGCTTTTCTACCCATCTCATCTGAAATACCACCCTGAACCACAAACAGCTACAATCCAAAGGGTGTATCTATGGTGAAGTATAGATCAAATTTAAACTCAGTTTCTCCAGATTTTCAGACCGATCGGTGCTACACATGATTAATAAAATTCACAAGAGGTTTTGTCTGCTTGTTTTGTTTTAAATTGTCTGAACATTTGCATCTCTTGCTTTGGAGAACTGCACTGTTGCCCTCACAATAGATTTGGATAAAACACTGGGAACAGGGGGGAGAGGGGGAGCAGGGACAGAGCAAGCCACCAGTAACTGGAAAGTATGGAGAAAGAAATTATCACCAATAATTAGAAATGAGATGCCACGCAAAATCTACACGCCAGAAATTGTCTTTTTGTGGGTTCAAAAAGGTTGGCAAGCCATCCAAAGGCCTGGAAGCAAACCAGGAAATAACAGATTTCTGGCTGTGCACAATGTCAAGGATCACTTCACCAGGTTTCACTGAAGAATTTAGAGGAAGATTTGACACTCAAATAACTTTTAAGCAATTGGTGACTTTTAAAGAGGACAAGGACAGCACACGTTTCATGCCAGCATGCTGCCCTGGCACATGCCAACAGGTCTTTAATATTTTGGTTCCCTCTCATCAAGTAGGAACTTCATGTCAAAAATATTGTATAGCTACTTTGTAGAAAAGTAGGCATCTAGTTAGGATCAATTCTTAATATTCAGGCTAAGAATATTCACAGAAACCAGATTCAGGCACAGAATGTTGCTTGCTCTAATTGATGAAATGACAGACACATTTTCACAATTTGGTTTTAAGTTCTACAGGCAATTCAAGCGAGAAGATCCTTGTTACCCCTTAATTCAATTTTCTTTTTATTTTGGTGAATATTCCTCTTTTTTTGGTGATGATTGAAGTTTTTGCTTTTCATTTGAGATGCTAAGAATTCTTCCAGCATGGCTACAAGGTTTTTATATTGCATTTTGCAACCAGCTGGGATCTGTAAATCTATTAGAAAGAGTGTCAAATGCCTATTGTTCAGTCCTTGAACATCACAATTCTAACATTTTTTCTTTGTTTCCATTTTCAGTATTACTGTCATCTCCAAAGAAAAGTTCATAAATACAATCTGTCCTATACAAATAAATTATGTTGAGTTGTGCTTGTTTCCCCAGCTATCTTGGGTGTAAAAGGAGAAAATGAAATAAACCTACCTAGCAATTCTTCTCAGCACAGTCTTAAAATATTCAAGGCAGAGACCATCTGCACACAGCCATAAATAGATGGAAGGAACATACTTCACTGGGAGCATTCTCTTACCATCTCTGCCACCAGTGTTCTAGCCATAGTTGTGGCAGAGAAGCTCAAAGCTCCAAGTTTGCTGCAGAATCACAAGTACTAGACTTTTTTTTTTTTTTTTTTTTTAGGGTATAAACAGCTAACATTTAGGTCTGCACTCCAGTNCTTTAATATTTTTTTTTTTTTTTTTTTTTTTTTTTTTTTTTTTTTTTTTTTTTTTTTTTTTTTTATGGGAGAAACGATGCCACCCAGTGGAAGTTTAAAATTATAGAACAAAAAGTGCTGAGGGGGTAAAAGATTTCCTTGGTATTTCAAACGTAGAAATGAAATCAATAAATTTATTTAGCTAAACGATTTACCATCAAAAGATAGCAAAATTAGATGAGGAAACTACTATGATACTCACAGCTGATTTAATTGACACCAGACCAAAAAAAAAAAAAAAAAAA
>VZRH01006262.1:2305912-2344984 GCA_013397555.1 Urocynchramus pylzowi
TATCTAATACGTAGTTCATGGTATAAAAGACAGCACCAGCCCCATGGGAGGGCAGTGTGCCTTGGACTGACCTGCTGGCCAGAGCTGGGCGGGTCAGACAGAAAATATTTTAGATAAGAGACAACAAACATCACTGAGAACACGAGCAGAAGACTCCTGACTCCTTCTTGGACAGCTGGGTTGGGAAAAGCGGCTTCCACCAACTCCTGGGGTCATCTCCAGCAGAGAAGACCCTGGCAGCCCCCCAGCCCTCCCCTGACCTGTGAGCTGCCTCCCTCCCTGCAGTGCTGTGCAGCCTGCTGGACCCGGAAGGCAGCGATACCTGGCTGTGGCACAACAGAGCCCTGCGTGCACTCAAACCAGCAGTACTGCAGAGAGGGCCAGACTGACACAACTGGAGACTAACTACAAGAGAAGATGCACTCTGGCTTTTTTAAAAAGCCACTTATTTTGTGGGGAAGTATCAAGCTGTTTACACTACACACCATAATAAAAGACTTACCTTTCAGAAGGAAATTAAGCATCCTAGGCACTAAACTAGTTTTTTATATGATTCTGAGATGCAAAAGGCTATAAAGACAACATTTAGAAAACTACTTTTAAAGCATTATCCTTAGTAATATATCAAATAGTTTAAATGCTAGTTAGCTTTTAAAGTGAACTCATCACCTGTGCTCAGTTAACAGCTTTATGGTTCATTTTCCTGAAGGTCCTCTTCCTGTGAACACATGATTTCTTTCCCAAATGTCCTGTGTTCCAGTTGCACAGATGATATCTCTTGCTTGATGTGGCCTTTGTTGTGCAGTGTGCTCCATGCTACTGCCAAGCCTCACAGCCCTGCAATAGGCTGGATTTCCAGTCACTCTTACTTTGCCTTCTCATTCCAGTGCTCAGGGCCTCGTTCTCAGTGGGGAGATGCTGCCAGGCATCCATGTACCTCTCTCATGAAGAAAGGCCATCACTGAATTTCCAAAACCTTGTTTTGATTATTTGTTTTGAGCTATCTGCCTAACCTTCAATCTTAACACAGAATCCTTTCTGTACCTAGCATCCTCCCTCATGCCACCTCTAAGCTTGATCTTTTATGAGCCATTACAATGACCTGATGGCCCTCATGAATTATCACTTTGGGTCTGAGCATGCCTTGGGGACAGTCCATGAAGGGTTTGGTCCTGTTGGAGCTTTCTTATTCTCCTTTTTTCAAAAGCTGCAAGCCAAGATCAAGAACTGCTGTGGGATGCTGGGATGAAACTGAGCCTGAAGTAAAGGTATCTAAATGAAGATTGAGTCTTGTCAGCCTGATGAGAACTGTTGATCTGAGAAAAAATAGTAGAGAACAGTTTATACAATTTTTAACAGGCCCATAATCTGATTTATTTTCATTGTTTTCCCCATGTTCAAATATAAAAGAGATTTATAACATCTTATAGATGAAGTGATGCTCCCACTCTCACTAAGTATTGCAGAATGAGATCTGAAATTCCAGCTACTATCTCTTAATTCATAACCTAGTAAAACATGTAGGAGTTTGTGTATGGTTATCTGATCTTAGTTTTTAACGTGCTGTGCATTCTATAGCAGCAATATTGCTTGCACTTGGGACATTGAGAAGAATTTGAGAGAAATAATCAAAACCAGGTTCTTATTATAAAATGTAATGACATCATTTCCTCAGATTATATTTCAACAAGATATTGTAAATTCCTTGTTTTCACAAATTTTTTTTTTTTTTTGTATTATATCAGTGTTATGCCTCTGACCCATGAAAAAATATTTTTCCATTAAACAGGATGTTAATTTTTCCTGGCACCAGCAATTCCTAGGGCCCTTTAGAAGAGGTACCAGGTTCTCCTTGTTCCTTTCTTGAGTCCTAGCCTCAGAAGTTGTCTGCTGCAAGATTTTGTCCCTGTGAAAAACTCCTATGAGACTCCAAGATTGCAAGAAAGCAACAAACTCATACCTAGTTGTGTATAACTGTATTTGTTTTTTTTTTTTTAACTCCATGAAAAAAGCAATTGGTTAAAAGTTGCTTTTAACAGAATTGTAAGGTCATCTAGTTTCTTTAAAATTGAGTCAGCCAAAACCACATTGGCTCTCTGCTATCCTTTTTGCCCCAGGCAGCCACACTTTGCTGACTTAAGGTGGACACTTACTGAGAAAATTCCTGCCACACAGTTTTGCTTGTGCCAGAGAAGCTGTTAATTCTGCTGATTGCACGTTCATCAAGGATGAGCTATTCAAGCACTTAGCAACTGCCCTGCCAGTCTCCTTAAACAGGAAAAAGCATTAGAAATACATGAATGTGACAAAAAGGGAAAGTTACATGGTGCTACCTTGGTGCTGGTTGCAACATGGAGTATTTAATTGAGTTATCTGACTTGAGGAAGCCACTGAGCCTGCAGGGTGAGCATAAATTTGATACCTGCAGTTAAACAAGGTGAATACTTTCCTGTGTGGAAAGGTAACATCAACACAATGTGACAGTGATAAGGTTTCACATGCTTGATTTGCTCTTTTTTTGGCTTTAACTGGAAAGCCCAGGAAGTGCCCTGAAGGAAGCATAAGTACCAGAAACTACAGGGAGAGCACAAAGGCCCCACTACAATAGGAGAACTTGCTCCTGTTACAGCTTTTCCCTGCACCCTTACTACATTCCCTTGCCCCCCTGCTCTCCCTTGAAATTTTCAGACCCAAAGGGGTCCTGTGGTGTGTTTGTGCATTCTGGGGGCAGTGTGAAAGGCTGGCTATAGCTTCCTGTGAGGTTAGGCTGTACAAAACATGGTAGAACAGATTTTGCAGGAGAGATTCTGGGGAGTACTGGAAAAGATGGGAAATTAGATAAATAAGCAGGAAGATGGAAGGCAAACATTTATATAAGGGAAGAAATAAAAATATTAAATGCATGGTAAGTTTTAAGCTTTCTCCTCTTCCTCCAGATAGTAATCAAATGTGATTTCAAACCAAAATTAATCATCGAAGCTAAAATACCACACAACCAGGGCATCCCACTTTTCCTTACCAGACTTTTATAGAAGCTACATTTTGTAATCCTCTGCATTATTAATTTTATACCAAAGTCTGATTATGCATCTCCTGAAACCTAAAACCAATAAACACTATAAGTATTGCTAGAAATTTTCATAACAGTTATACCTGGAAAAACATCCAAACTTCAAATGAAGCTGGGCAAGCAAATCTCTTGAAAAATTTATAAATGGGGTTCTGCAATACTGAACAACTGCATGGATGAAGTTATGGAATGTAAAGCACAGTCCCTATGTGTTGCATCATTGTGGCAAGCAGGTAGTTCTTTATTTGGAAATTATTAGGAAGGCCTGCCTTCCCATGTAAATGATCCTTACAAGTTCCTTTTGAACAATAATACATTTAGTATAAGAATTCAGACTCTGGAGTTACTGAACTTTATGAGGTTGGCTTGGTTTCACTGTGGAACTTTTAGCTTAGAGCGTTTCAGAGTTCTGGCTTTGTAAACACATGTGAAAAAACGTGCCAAAAATAGAAGTGAGATGCCCCTCTGTTGTTTGGGGTTGGTTTTTTTGTTTTTATTTTTTAAAATTATTTTCTATCATTAAGTGTTTCAAGAATCTTCCTGCCATAGCAACAAAAGAAAAAGTCTTGCTTATTAGATTTTATATGTCACAGAGGGGAAATAAAGCCAAACAAGCATTACGCTGCACATCAAACCATGCACATATCCAGCACATTAAATCAGGGGGGGAAAAAAAAATCTAATAAAGCTGGATTCTGTCTCATGAAACAGAGAAGCAAAATTGTTGGAGATACTGCCCAGATATTCAGATTCAGCCATCCAAAGCTATCCCTGGGAGGCCTATGCAGTCAAACAGAATAGCTATCCAGAATACTAGTGTGTGAAAAGAACACTGCATGCCCAAAGAAATAGGTGTTGCATGAAAGTCTGAATAAAAGGTGGGTTTATTCTCCTCAAGAAAAGTCTTCTATGAGTTTTTTTTTCCAAAAATAAGAAGCTTATTCAGCAGCCTTTATGCCATTCTCACCAACTGCAGTCTCACTGTGCAAACAGTACTATGTAAGCAGTATCACTTACATTATGTACTGAAACAAATGTGGGTGCACCCCCATGGTTTTGTCAGTCAGGCTTCACAAGAAGGTTGGGAACAGCACTGGGCACAAAAAAAAAATGCAGAAAAATAACTTCTTCCCAAAGATACTCTAAGAATTGCTAGGAAATCTATTTAAATTCAAGGAAATAACAGGTTTACAGGATTTGAATGTCAGTTTACAGTCTGCAATGTGCCTTGAAACTGCAAGAACCTTAGATTTATTTCTCCCACTGTAATTGCTGAGATTCATTTTCACTAATTACTAGCTTCTCTAGTCAGTTCCAGCAGTCTTCTCATCAACATCACTGTAATCTTCCACTACTTCTTAATTAGTTAGCAACTAATTTCAGTTATAAAGAAACAGTTCCAGTTTTGAGAGGAACCTTACATAGTCATCAGTAAGAATGAGATTTCATGAAAAAATGTATAAGAAGAAGGAGGAACCTTTCCCCATTTGCCCACAGGTCACAAGCTTTCTTTATTAAAACTAGGGATAATACCTATCATCTAGCTTTCAGGTGAATAGCTAATAACTAGTATCTAACTGCTGAAATAAAGAATGCCTTCAGAAACTGTGTGTGAGCAACATGCAGCTGAAGGAAAAAAAGATATTTCAGTGTGAGACATTAAAGAGCATAAAAATCTCATGGAAAGTGAATGTAGGTCTGCCTTATTGGGACAATGAAATAGGGGACTAATGAGTGAGAGCCAGATGTACTGAGAAATTAAGAGTTCTCCATGAAGTCAGCATGAGCCTTAGTTGCTTAATATCTTTTAAAATCAAGTCAAATCATTTTAATCATAAGAAACAAAAGCAATGGCATGTGGGAGGTGAAAAACAGCAACTTCCTTAGTAAATATAGATATTTGTTACCAAAACTGTAAGAAAGCAGAATCAAACCTTCAATCATCTGAAATATAACACACTGACAACTTGCTATCTCTCCCAGTGGCTTAAGGGTGGAGGTGGCATGCCTTTTTCCAGCTTTCAGAAGTGCATGGAACAGCTTTTTACAAAAGATGGATGTTCAATACTTGGCAGGATAAGACACATTTCTAGATGCTTGAGAAGTTTGAAATTTCTAGTGAACATTGATGCCTTCTGTGCCTCAAGGGTTCTAATGCTTATGTCATTCTAAGAATATGGTTTTCATATTATATCCTGCCATCACCTGTCCGATCGGCTGCCTGTCTCTGTCGGACACGCGTAAGGTGGTCCGCAGACAGCCTGCGGTGAACAGATGAGTCTGGACTCTTCTTTTGATCTTTTTCTCAGGTTGTTTATTTTATCTTATCTAAAAAGTTCTTCTTCTGCCCAGCTGAGATCCGACCAGCAAGGCAGCCACACGCAAACTCTCCGCCCCTGGGGCGGTAGAACATTCTTATACTGATAATTACGTGTATGATATTTACAATTTTTCACCAATTCCCATCACCTTTGTTGAACAGTGCACCTTTAGCATAAACCAATCTAAAGTGCATACATCACACAGAAGATGGATGACAAGAAGAAGAAGAAGAACCACGAGGTCGGGCCTAAATCCTCCATCTTGTCTCCATCATACCCCCTTGTACCAGAATCCTAAAACCTATGTTCTAGTCTAAAAAAGCATTTGTCCTTCACCATTTACACCTCAGAAACCTGTGAATCCTCATGTTGAGATAGCACGACTCTCGAAGGGTCAAAATCAAGCCACCAGGTACTTTTGGCTACATTCCAGGACTTCTGAGCCCCCCAGGGGCTCTCCCTGGGACTCAGAGCATCCGAGGTGATGCACTGAGTTCCCACAATCACCCACCATTGATTTAAATAAAGCATTGATGTCTGGGTTCCTCATCAATGCTTTATTAGCATTGATGCTAATAAAGCATCTGTGTCTGGGTTCACCACTTAACGTTAACTGAATGTGGTTCATGTCAATCTATCAACATGAAGCAGCTAAAATTAAGGTTTCTCTTCCTTTGTATTACTGAGATCAGTAGAGAGAAATAGGGTACACATGGGGACTTGACATGTAGGAGGTGTTAAGTTAAACACCTAGTTCTAGAACCCACAGTATTTTTCAGGTTGAAGAGTGATGAAAATGTAAGAAGATGGCTACTTTGGTGTTTCTGTTCCAGTGTGCACTTTATTCTCTGTTTTTCCCAAATCATATATCACATGCAAGGCACAGCTGAGTCACAGCCAATACCAGTTTTCATATAGTGCTGTGTTTCCCAGACCAGCACTGATAGCTGGTTGGGTAGTGGGGTATCAATTCTGAGTGAAAGACTTTTGCATCTATGGCCTATGAAAGATACTCCAAAGTCAAAGTATATGGTATAGTATAAAAAATGTGTAAAAAAAGGGTGCAAACAAGAGCAATTGTCACAGGCCAGCCTCTCTTGTCTCAGCCTCGTTGCTAATCTGATAAGAGGGAGAGCAATCATGGTGTCTCTTGCTGTGACTTTCAAGAGGAGATGCTCACATTCCGTTTCAGTTTTCTTTTAGCTGTCAGTAGCTCAGTTAATGCAAATTATCAAGTGAAGGGACTGACAGACGAAGTGAAGGAAGCTGGCTGTGGAAGAAATTCAACCTCCTATGACAACTAAGGATGCAGCCAGAGTTATTTAGTGTCAGGATATGTACGTTGTTACACATCAGGTCAAATTTCTGGCACAATTTGTGTGCATGGGTGGTTTGAGACATCAAAGGGAATTGCTGCAGATTTATTTCCACAGAAAATAGAGGGGTTTATCCTGCCAGTTCCATGCTGGTCTGACTTACTGACATGTGCTGCCCAATTGTTAGCCACACATGTTGTAGACATGGGTGAGCTACTCCAAACCTTTTACAAATCTTCTTAAAAACCTGCCAGACTGCCAAAATAAATTAATAAAAAAAAAAAAAAGTGACTAATACAAGTTTTCAAAGTAACACCAGCTATATAATGGATCCAGTTTGTCCTGAATAAGCGACAGCAAGATTTTGCTTAAGACTCAGCAGTGTACACCAAGCATTGAAGACTTGCAGACTCATTTTCAAGTTTGTCAGCAGTTACACACCTTTCATTGACTGCACTGAAAAAGTTTTGATAAGTAACAGCCTGACAGTGGGAGTAAAAGGGTTTGCAATCTTATGAATGTTAATTATTATTTACAAATTGAGACTTAGCTTGCACATTTTAGTTAACTCCTCTGTGGCTGCCTGTCATGATGATACAGCCCCAGGCTTAGTTTGTTCAGATCTATGTAGATTTCAATAAACAATAGGTGGATGCTTTCAGGTGAAAAAGATGCCCATGAGCACCAAGCACTTAATAAACTTCAGGTGTTTTACAAACAATGTGTACAGATCACATTTCAGGGATCAGAAGTAGCATAAATCCTGATGTTTTTGAACTTCTCCTTGGAAGACTGCAGAGGAATTACCCACATGAACATTTAACTGAGAACCAAATAACTGTGGCAGTCATGCTCCAGAGAGCATAAAGCATCAGTAATAACCCAACCAGTTTTGACTTGCCAGTCTGTCAGTCTGATGGTGCTTTTTAAACTCTAATACATCTTTCAAGGGAAGAACAAACCACAAAGGAAGTTAAAATGTTTCACCTTGGAATGACATAGAGGAAAAGCTTGGTCTTAATTTTTGTTTTTGTTTACTAAGATACAAAAGAACATTTTTCAAGTTACTTAGTAGTCTCTGATGAACATGGAAAAAAGTATTACAGATCTCAGTCCAAGCCCTACTCAACTTAATGACTTCTGTAACCGCACTGAACAACAACAAAAAAAAGACAAGAGTTGTGTTGCTTAGTATTTACATTTGGTTCAGATCAACCCTTTAGAATTCTTTGGAAAATTTATCAGCCTGATAATATGCCCATCTTTCAGCATGCTGGCAGAAAACAAGGGGGGAAAATGGAGGTTATTCTGCTCCTTTATTGGGAAAAAAGCAAGCTGAAAAAAAGTTACTCATTCCTTTCTAACCAACTTTTTTTTTTCCTAGGGCCAAGTCAGTAAATAGAACCATACAAAGATGACAAATTTTCAAGGACTGAGTAGTGTAAATGGGCAGACAATAAGGACACAGCTTGGTCACTGGCTTACCCGTGGATATGTACAACCTGCAAACAAACTCAAACTCCCCTGGTACTCAAACAAAACAAACTCAAAACTCCCCTGGCACTGCCATTAAGTGGTAGGAGCAATAGTTCTTGCACAGGCCTGAAACTTGCTTATGTATCCCATTTGTTGCAATTCCTGCAGGATTTATCTCTGAATTTTACTTATACTCTCACACTAGATGGGCAATCTTACATTCATGCTGTGAGGTCCATTTAACCCTGAGGTTTTTCATAGCACAGATTATGTGATAATGTTGCAGCTCCCTCACATTTTTGGCACTTGCCTGGGCTGATGCAGTGAATTCAGCTGCACTTTAAGGGGGGAATCACACTTCATCAATACCCATTTTTATGTTTGTTCATATTATACACCATATGCAAAACCAGTTTGGCCCACCTGCCAGCACACAAGTCAGATCTGGGTAACTGGATGCTTCCCCCTGGTCCAGTGCCACTTCTGAAGAGCGAGCAGAGGAGAGCTTTTTGGTTCCTTCACTCAAGCTGCCTCTTACTGTGCTTGTGAGTATGTGTTGTGCTCCATGAATGAAGAAGGGGATGTGCTTTGAAATGCATCTCCCTCTTCATGTGAATGCAGGTCTGAGTTCAGAGCCAGGAGCTACTAATGGTACAGTGACTCACAAAGGTGTCCTCAAACCCAGGCTGTACCTTGTGTGGCACTTGGTGAGAGGAACCATTGAATTCAGGTGAATTGAACAGAACCATTCTATTCAATCTAGAAATGCTCAGCCAACTCAGGCACTGACTTGGGAAACTGCATTTTATTTTTCTGAAACAGAAATGCTCCCCAGTCACTGCTAAAGAGACAGGCAGTCCTCTACACTTTGACAAATCTCATCTGATACCTTTAATTCCTCTTATTCAAGATCTGGTTGCCTTCTAACATCTTTCCCTTTACCAATGGGGTTGTTCTTACCTGTTAGTCTGCCAGTGACCTACTGGACTGCCTCCCCCAGAGGCACACAGGTGTGTGCATTTTCTTTCTTGTATAGGTGCAGCTCCAGTGGAACTTATCCAAAGGTCCTGCACTTCCTGCTACATTACCTCCACTCCTGCCTGCCCTGTCCCTTCTATACAGAAGAAGCAGAAGTTTTTCCCTTCCTTGCTTACAACCCTTTATTAACATTACCATTTTTCTTTTTTCTCCTTTGTCTACACCAAAGATAGTCTGTGAAATCTGTCCCTCCCCTCTCCTTGAGCTTCAGTAAAAGGAAATTCCAGAAGGTCAATATATGCTTTCTGTCCCTACAGTAGGTACCTCACTATCTTTTTTCATCCTTTTCTTCCCAGTCCTGCTATATCCTTTCATACCAGTTTTCTAGTCCTGTGTCTGGTGCTGGTCTTTGTCAGAGACAGCAGAGTCAACTACATTAATCATGGCTGATTCCTAGATGAGGCAATTCCGTGTTTCTTTTGAACATTTTTTTTTTTATTATTATTTATGGGAGCCTACATTTTTTTTTCCAGTGGAGGTGCTCCTATATGGTGAGTTCAGAGTTACTGATAATATTATTGCTATTTATAGCTATAGGTGGCTTAGAAGTGGGTCCAGAATAAAAGAAGTTTGCAGAAAACTTGAAAACCAAAGCCCAAAAAATATATTTGTTTTTGGGCCCAATCCTAGAGAAAGCTCCCATTAAGTTCACCTGCACAAGGAATAGAAGATTATCCCCAATGAAGTTTTATAGGAAGTCTAACTCCACCCAGAAAAAGAAAGTGTTTCCAGTCTTTCTTTCATATAATTATTTCTATCTGTCCTCTTAAACATGTGTGTTTCTTATGACTACAGTATATTCAGTCTTACTTTAAACAGTGATAAGTATATTTATAGATCTGTGTAAAACAAAATATTACTAGCATGTCAGCATTTGGTTGATCTTCACATTCTTGGCTTCAGAATGATTTAAAATAAAACATACATACAAAGCAGGGTTGTTATTTTGGCTCTGGTTTCCTCATTTTTGCCCACAACAGACCTGGCAGATGTGGGATAGCTGGAATGTGCATATCTAACAATTCTCTTCTGTGCCATCATTTGAAGCTGTAGGAGTGCAGCTATTTGGCTGTAGCATGAAAAAGAGTGATGAATGTGATGAAATACAGATTTCATTTATAACCAGGGGATAAATACTGTTCAGGTCACGAAAACAGATTAGTGCTTGGGGACAAAAAGTTCATGAAGAACTCCTTTTTCTAGGTGGAGGTAGGGGTACAGAACTACAGCTATTAAACTGAAATGACTAGGAAGTTACTGAGAGTATATAAAAATACAAAACAGGAACTGCAAAAGGATGAAAGTTTGCTAATTGTTCTGGCCTTGTGACAGCCTTGCTGGGGAGTCACAATCTGATTAATCATGATAACAGATAAACTGGATTGCTTCACAGGAGATTTTATATTCATAGTTTTGTGGAGAAATTTAAATTTGTTTCATGGGCCTCGTATCCAAGATAAACCCAAAACAGAAAAGAAATCAGATAGCTGTAAAAATGAGTTATGAACTTTCTCAGATGACTATTAAGTCTTGATCAGTTTATAACAGATCAAAGAAAGTAGTTCCCAGTGGAGGCAGGACTGTTATAGCAGAAATTGTGCTCTTATCAGAGCCAAATCCTTACCCTGAATTCAGACATAAATGAAAGCTTGAGAAATGAATCTGTTTTTAAAGATGACTGCTCACAAATATAAATTTCAGCAAAGGTGTTTCAAAGATGGGTTTGTGGCATATAATGTCCTGCATCTGTGTGCTGGATCAACTTTAAAAAATAAGGTTTAAAAGATACAGTCTATATAAGGCTCAAAACCCAGGAAAACTCCCTATTATTTTAGGAATAGGGGGGTATTCTGCATTTTTCATGAAAGTGAGTTCATGGGAATTTTTCTTTGGGAAGAATATCAGTACTGAATAGAGAGATATGACAGGTCAAAGAGAAACACACATTACTGCTGAGATCAAAACCACTAAGGTTAAAAACAAACCTGGTTTTCAGTTTGTGTCTTGTTGAGGTTTTTAAACAGCTCAATTATTTCTTCCAACAGAAGATGTCTGTACAGTATTTTCCTTAGAACAGGGCTCAGTGGCTGGCAAGTTGGTGAAATTACAGCTATCCAAGCTCAGAAGCAAGGAAAGAGGAAATGTTTTCTGAAGAACCTTCACTGTATCCCACGTATTTCAAAAAGGGTGTGCCTGACTGGAAAATCTTCCACATGAGAGAACAACCTGATTGTGTGAGGTCCTCCTCACAGATGTTCAGGTGGGGAATAGGCTTGGTAGTTAATACTGGAATAATATGACCCAGTAAAACTGGGAGACACAGATTTTCCTTCCACACTGGAAAGTTTAAATATTGTTTTGCCTCTGGTCAAAAATTGTTGATCTGGGAGGGAAAGAGAGCAAGCCTTCACTGACTGTGGGTGTGTGAGGACAAGAAGAAGTGGAGGATTCAGCCTTTTCTGAAATCTCCTGCAGCTTTGGGCTGTGTGTGTCTCTGGGGAGGGGTATTGCCTATCCCAATCAGTCAGAGCAGTCTAAGAGCTTCACCAGTCTCACTGGTCCCCTTCTCTGAGACAGCTCTTGTATCTGAGACAGGAGCCACAGGCTCTCACCATTCTGAGAGCTGTTCCCTGTGTGCAGGGAATATTCTCAAAGGTCAGGTTCTATTAGTATTATGGTCCATTTTCATATTTCCAGAGACCATCAGAATGTACAGAAGTTATATCACTTATAAAAAGAAAGTTGTCCAAAGCAGGAAGACAGGGAATCTTGCTCTTTGAATACATTATAAAGTACAAGAAGGACATGACTCTGGGCTGAAGGAAATCTGTTAGCTCATAATTTCTCTACTGGCTTTGGTGGAGTTAGTCCAGGTTTTAATTGAGCAGTTCAGCATCTGGCAATGTTTGCAGAACTTGTCTAATCAGATCCATTTGGATTTGCTGTTTTCAGCAATTGAGACCTTAAACCATTTCACCAGTCACCAGATTCAGGTTCCAAAAGCAGGAAGTGAAGACATCACTTGTTCTACAATGTCACACATTCCCATGGGGAAATATATATATTTCTGGGGGTTTTTTTCAATTCCTTAAGCTATCCTATGACCTGTGCTCCATAGTCAAATAGCTTGACATGCATTTGTTGGACGACTCCTGAGCCTGAGATTTTTTAATCACCTAATGATGACGACTGTCCTCCTCCAAAACCACTTAAATGCAATCCGCTCCAATTGGTCGGCTTTGTCGGAGTGCTGAGCCAGCACCTTGTTTGAGTGCCAAGAGTCAATGAAGCCAAAAACCAGGGTCAAAAGTTGCTGTTAGTTGGCACATACCTCCAGCAGGCTTTATAGAATACCCTGATTAAAGCATTTGTTAAACCTTGACTGATTTTTTTTTTTTTTTTTTTTTTTTTTTTTTTTCCCCTTTATAGAGTTTTGTCAGATTTCATTTTTTACTCTCCACGTGATTTTGTGAATAGGTCTGTGATCAGAATGATGGAGTAGCAACCTGAAGAAAAATGCAGGATTTCTCCCATACCGGGGGGATTTGTGTTATTTCGCATTATTAATTAGTCTGGTGACAGGTGCTATCTCCTGCATTAGCCCAAGATTTTTTGCGAGGTCAGCTGGGAGCGCTGCAAGCACCGCTGGAGCGCTGGGAACTGCTGTTGCACCGACTGCAAAGAGCCACCAGATGGTGCACGGAAATAATTAATGCACTCCTAGCTTTGTAGCATCGTTGGAGTTGGAAGGCACCTTAAAGATCGTCTATTTCCAACCCCCTGCCACTAGATAAAGTTGCTTAAAGCCCCATCCAACCTGGACTTGAATCACCATCAGAGGAAAAGTTTCCAGCTGGCCTTTTCCAGCCTTGGCCACGGCTCAGCCACTGCTCGGTGAAGTTTCACCTCAGTTTCGATGGAGATAGAAATGAGCCCCGACTGAGGGAAAACTAGATGTGACTTTGTGGTTTTACATCAACCCAGCAGATTTGTAGTTAAGCTAGGTTTGCTTTCAGAGGTCTAGATGAAAAATTTAGACACTGACACAAGGAAGAGCAAATGACTTAAATTTTTTGAGATTTAAATGGAGTTCATTGCCTGTTGAAGTGTGGAAAGTGGTGGAACAGAAGTACAGTCCAGCTGTGTTTGGTCATCTTTCAAAGTTCAAATCCACAGTGATTCCAGGGTTAATTGATGGATGAATTTTTGCATCCAAATGGTGAAAAAACGTGCTGATTTTTCGGGTCTTGTGCAGTTTCTACTTCCTTGGGCTTGATCTGGAAAAAATCTGGCAAATGCATTTTTTGTAGTTTGTGCTTGGCCCAAACTCAAAAGTTTGGAGTGAAGTTTCAGTCCTTAGGTGTGAGTTCAACCTCTCATCTAGGCATTTGGCATTTGGATTTTAGGTGCTATTTGGACCTATAACTGATCCAAATATGATACAACACAGCTGAGTATGTGCCATTCTGTCACAAGAGGAGGTAATCCAATGGTATGTGTCTCCAGAGCCTTCCTGGTGAACCAGAACGCCATTAAAAGTATCACTGATAGTGCCTGTCTCTTTGGAATAAATCTTAAATACCTTATGATTTACCTCGTGTGTTTTACATTTGGAGGTTTTACCTGTGTGACTAACAAGGACTGCACTTCATTATGCATCCTTGGCTGGGGAATGTTTTCCTTGTGCACAGGGGACTCTGAAGTACAGTATTATGAGAGCTCATTATTTCAGGAAAGGGAAGCAACTGGTATCCACTTGTTGCCTGTGATCAAATCTTAACTTTCTAAACTTGTTGAACATCATTTTAAGTCTCATACTTTTTGGACTTTGTAAGGTGCAGAGCCCTTTTTGTATATACAAAGAAGATGAATCCTTGTACAGATTATGGTCATTATCTTATCCAATTTGTGCAAGGTTTAGCCTTTTGTGAATGCTCCTTTATAGTGGATTTTGGAATAGCTACAGATAATGCAATGACAGCAGCATTTACAGTGATAATGTTTCTCTATCCCATAATGCAGAAACCAGAGGTGTAGCCTGAAAAAACCCACCCAGAATTGTCCACTCAGCCAAAACAGACATCTCTGATATGGAACAGCAACATGAACTGTAGTGAGGATTAGACTAGCTATGGAAATCTTGTGTAATACAGGCTTTTAAAGACAAAGGGTCAGAAAAAAAGACCATCACTGGAATGAACAAGAAGCCTAGGGAGCATATGACTACCAAAGTTTTAGGTGGGCAATTTCATTAAACTCTTTCTTTGTCCAATGGAGAAAGACAGGACAGGCATGGCTTTGGATTGCTCCCCACAGGGTCTGTACCTCTTCCTGAATCAGATGGAACAATTTAAGTTTTGACTCCTTTTTTGGCACCCTAGTAAGGGTACTTGGCTGTGATGGATCACTCCAGTGATGAACACTTTCTTCCATATTTGGTGTGATGTAATAATAGGGAGTACAAGCTATTTTCTTATGGGAACAGTCTTCCCTATGTTTCTTTAGAAAGAAAAAGTGTCAAATTACATTTAATTAGGATTTTTTTTTTTCTCTAGGATTTTGCAGGATAAACGTTCATGAAGAAACCAACTAAAAATCACTCCCCTAGGAGAGTTTACTCCAAGCAAGAATATTTTTTTCCATCTTTCTTTTATTGGTTTATTCAGATACAAATTTGCCTGCTTCCTTTGGAAAGAACTGTAGGGCATTCAGAAGCCATTACAGCATAGCCTGGCCTCTTCCTGTACTGGTAGCATTTTACTGATTTATAGTCTTCCAATAACTAAACCCACTTTCCATGAACATTGAATGTAGTAGTATTAAAAACTCACATGTTGAGAAATCTGAGCATTATTTGAGCATGTACATAACTTGTGATATCTAAAGGATAAAGTTCAGTTGTCATAATTTCTATAGAAAATTACATATATAAAATTAATTGCTTGGGTAATTAAAAGAATAAGAAAACAAGGCAGCTGCTTGTAAGATTCCACGTTTAGAAAGAAGAGGTGAGATTTGTGGAATAAATTATTCCCTCAAAATAACATCTTTAGCCCTAGTCTTTAGAAAGTTTCTGTCCACTTAGATCTTTGAATTAGCTCAGCCCTGGGTAGAAACTCCAAAAATCCTGGATGTAAAACTTCTCTTTGCTTTATTATTAGTGTCTGGCTTATGTCCCACATTACAAAAATCTCAGAATGAAGGGCTTAGTTTTGCTCCAGAACTACATTCAAAAGGGTGAGATGAAAGGCACATGAAAAATTACTTTTAGCTACATTACTTACTTGTGTCTTTAAGGAGAACCAGAAAGACAGAATCATGACAGACTAAGGCTCTAAAGGTCCTTACTAAATTAAGAACTAACAGGTGTTTTGTCATGAACATCCTTGTTTTCTTACTTCTCTGGAAGTCAAGTTTCCAAGGAGTGTCTTGGATCAAGATCAGTTTCACAGAAAAATTAAGTCACTGCAGCAATACAGCCAGAGAGGATTTTAGAATTGGCTCAAGCTATGCAAATTGTCAAACATTAAGGTGTTTGGGGGGTTAGTAGTTTACAGTATCTGTCCCTGAATCTGCATGGGGAGCTTAGTCCCCCAAGGACTGCCTCTGCTCTACCTTTCAATGGGGACCTGCCTAAATTCCTCAGCCCTTCTTGCCAGGTGACTCCAAAGTGTGATGGATGTGTATCCATCTGGTGCCTGCCACAAAACTCTAGCTGTCAGAAGCATCACAGCTTTTTCTATGCCCAACTGTATGTCTGAACAGAGGGAGCATCCTGAAGGGCTGGAGTGGATATTAAGCTCTTGAACAGGTATTAAGATTACTGTATGAAATGCTGGCTCCAAACAAAGGATTAACCACTTTAAACCACTCTAAAATGTCAACACCATAATTTACTTTTCACTATCAAAGTGCAAATGGTCTCCCTGTAAAAGAAAGACTGACCTTACCATTATCATAAGGCAATCACTCTTGCAGGGACCAGAGCCCTTTGGCTGCAGTTGCTGCCTCCCAGAGCTCAAGGACTGTGGTGATCTCAGGGTATCTGTACTTTTATGTTTTCTGGTTCTTCTGCATTGTTTAATAAACAGCAGAGATACATTCCAAGACTTTTTTTTTCTATACCACAAAACGCACGTAAAGACTACAAGACAGATTCTCAGCTGCTATGTTACCTTACAGAATTCTGCAGTGCCATGTTGTCACATTTCCTGAGGATACAGAGGGCTTACTGAAAATACTTTGCAGAAGAAAGGATTGTTTCCCTAAGCTTTTCTGTTTAAATCACTCAGCCACAAGAATCCTTTGACTGGACTATATTGTCTTATAAAAAATATATTCAAATAAAAAAATGCTATGTAATCCTATTAAAAGTTATCCTCTGTAGCTCCACCCAGCTGGGATATTCAACCTTAGAGGAACTCAGAAACTGCTGTCAGTATCTACCAAACCCACAAATGAAGTAACTAAAAAAAGAGAACTGGTGAAAATACACAAAGAATTGACCTAAGATCACCTGCTTGTAGAGAAATACTTACAACTACAAATGATTCTATGTCTTAAGGACCAGCTCACCTCCCATTCTGGAATGAAGCAAAGCCACAAAAGCATCAGGATTGTGTTAATGTATTTTTGGCTTTAAAGAAGGTATTCCCACTCCCCAGTTTATATAACATGTAATCAGATAACTTCAAATAGGATAGCATGATTTAATAAACTTGTGACTACTCGTGGTTATAAAGGAAAATTTCTGAAGAACTTCTAAACAGAGAAATACTATGCTAGCAAAGAAACTTCCCTGTCTACTCAATAATTATTTCTGGCCCATGCAATATTGTGGCTCCCTGTAAATTGTTCGGCCTGTTAGAACCACTGTAAGGTAATAAGAATGTATGAGCACTGTGGCTGCAGAATGGAGGGAGAATGTTTGTGCATGGTGTTGAAGAGCCACAATCTGTATGATCCAGCTGAAGAGCAATGGCCTTGTGAAGGTAGATGGTCCAACCCTCAGCACAGTGTGAGAGAAAGAGCTGCAGGAGACAGCTGGCTCACATGGGAATGATGTTGTTAACAGGATGAAGAAAAAGTGATGCCATTCACAAAACCAAGAAATAGCAATGCCACTGAAGTAAAAGATGGGTACTCCTTCAAAGACCACTGACAGCAATCTGAAAGATGAAGGACACTTGTGGGTGCTGTCCACACAAAAACAAAAGGAACATCCAAGTGCTCAGTCTGCCTCCCCTCCCCAGTGACTTGGTTAGCCACCAGACAGCAGGGGGGCCGCTGAGGCTGGTGACTTGTAGAGATTAACTGAGCATATGCTTGTTCCTGTAAGCAGGAGGCTCCTCCCCACGTAATGATCTTGCTTATTTAGGATACAATATCTACTACTGTTAAGAACTGTTGACACACATAACTGCATTGAAAGCTAGTATTGTATCTTGGCATTAGCATGCATCTCTCTTCTTCATGGTCAAACATCTTTTATTGCAGTTATTTTCAGAACTTTTGCTTATGCAACTGCAAAAATTACACCCTGAGGGTTTAATTTTTGCTAAATGCTAGCCACAATCATTTCACTAAAAGACATGCACATTTTGTGATCTGACTGAAATATTACTATAAATGTATTAGGTTATATTTATTGAATCAGAATATTCTGAATTGGAAGGGATCCACAAGGATCATCAAAGTCCAACTCCTGGCCCTTCCCAGAGTCACAAGAATCACACATGAGATTATTGTCCAAACTCTTGAACTCTGTCAGTTCTGGTGCTGTAACTACATGTCTGAGGGCCTCCTTCCAGTGCCCAAACAGCCACCTAGTGAAGAACCTTTTTTTAATATCCAACCTAAATCTTTCCTGACACAACTGCAGGCTGCTCCCTTGGGCTCTGTCACTGGTTGCCAGAGAGAAGAGATCAGTGTCTATCAATCCCCTCCTCTTCCTTTTGTAAGGAAATGTGGAGAAAGGATGTCAAAACTAACAGTTTGTGTTTCTTACTGTGACAATATCTACCTGTAGCTACCACTGTTTAAAAAGTATTTTGGAGATAAATATGAGCTCTTTCGCCTGTCCTCTCACCTGGCATAAATCCCATGGCTGAGAAAACTGACAGACAGTATTTTAGTGATGGCTTAGGGATGCATTTAGCATTGCCACACAATTCTTGTTCAGTAGGTAGTGTGAGCTCATGCCCATTCTCAAAGCTTTGTGCAGATATTCTTTCTGTTGTATTTCTCTAAGCCCAAGAAAAAAGCAGAAAAATGTACATTGTTTACCACAGGAACAAATTTGTAGATCTCAAGGGTTAATCTTATCTCCCCCGTGTCTCCAGATCTGAACCAAGTCCCTTTTAAGGTAACATTTCTCACAAAGTATGCTATTCTGATATCTTGTTCATCTCATGTGACTTTGTCAAATCATGTTTCCATCCTTTGAGATCAGATCAGTTGGTTAGAGCCTAAAAATGCCAATGTTGTGGTTTGTATCCCCGTATGGGCCATTCACTAAGGAGTTGGACTTCATCCTTGTGGGTTCCTTCCAACTCAGAATATTCTGTGAATCTGTGATTCATGTAATGTGAACCAAATGGCTGCCTGTTGAGCAGCAAGGAACTCCCATTTAATACAAATTAGGGGCAGCAGAATAAAGGTGCCCCAGTTCAGCAGCATTTAACCTCCTCTGAACACACCACTGTAGCCTCCTACTCCTTCCTGCAGGAAGGATACTTCACTGCTTGCAGTGCTCCACACCAGAAGTGTAAGTCTGTCAGTGACCAAGTCTTGCTCTACCTGAAATCAGTTCAACTTTTGCTTAATTGTAGGCAATTTTAAATGCAAGATATAAAATTGTTTGAATGAATTCAAAAACATTTATTTGAGCAGTAACAGCATAATTGAAAATTCAAACACATTTCAATATTGCATTTCAGGAAAACTTTCAAGCACTACTTTACTGAGTAATAACGAAATCTTTTCTTTGCTGACACATATTCTACCTGAAAGCAACTGGAAGGTCCTTTTCAGATAAGTATTTTGGCAGTTAATGCTGTATTGCAGTATTTTTATTAGCACTGAATGAACCCCTCAACATATTTCAACAAATAAATTAGAAAGGAATCATTAAACCTATCTGTGCAAGTAATAACCCTAACATATGGCAAACAAAAATTATTTTATGTGTGTCTGAACAAATAAAGCTTAGTTTCCTATAGATTTGTATGTTACATGTCTTCATTCTCTCAGCCCCCTCTGCTCACTGCAGTAAAATCAGCTCCTTTGTTATCTTTTCTCTTTTAACTAAACAAGAAGTAGTAGGGTGCATTGATCAAATGGATGTTGCACCAGATAGAAACAACTATGTTAAAAGCTGTCTTTCCTTGTTAGGGGGATTATTTTTGTCTTTCTATCCATCTTCTAATTTTCCAGATCTTACAGGTACTAAATGTATTGAAGGTTTCTCTCTCTCTTCAAGCATACTTTCAGTTTTTCAAATATATGAAAAATCTTCATCTCTTTGTCAAACTGTCTTACCAAAATATACCTGAAGTTGTCAGAAATGTTCTCCTCAGTTATTTGTGTTACTGTGTAATGCCACAAAAACACATTTCAACATTTAACACCTCTGTCTGGAACATTTGGAAGATTTCTCCCCACTTTTTATTTCCAAATTAAAATTGGCAGAAGTATTTTCCTACTGTTCAATGAAAATGTAATTAAAATTAAATTCAGTGTCAATGCAAGATGTTCAAGAAGTTATGGCAACGAAATTGCTAATTCTTTGGACATAGTTTTGTGATTTGGCCATCAGCTTCAGCCAAAGTCCAACAGGACTGCCCCATGAAAGTGAGTTTAGAACTGCAGCTGGGAAACCCTCAGTGTTTCTTTGTCATTTTCAAACATTAAGAAGTGCGTTTTGCCACTTTTCTTTTAAGCTTTCAAAACTGATTTTCAAGATATTGTGGAAGCCTTCTGCTGCTGGCAGAGCAACACAGAAATGGATATATTATGAGGAGGAAGGAGACATTGGTCCCCTGTGATGCCCTAGGAAGGACTAGGGCTATGGAAAACATGCCAGAAATCTGCTGGGAAGAAAGTGGGCTGTTGTGAGGTCCACTATTAGCTGGGTTGAGCACTTCTTCCCAAAGGTCTGCTGCACTAGAATCAAACACAGTGGGAATGTTTTGCCCATTTCTAATCCTTGCAGGAACAATTCACTGTTGCTGGAATGTATCTGCCCCTGGACTAAGAGGATTCATGCATATCAGCTGGGTCCAGGACACTTTGGCACAAAAAAAAATATGCCAGAATTAGGTTGGAAAAAAAAAGATGTTAATTGCTATTCAGCAGAGAAATAGCAATAGTATTGGCACATGAAAATGTGTTTCAAGAAGTGGTCTGGAATCTCATTTGCAGCCTTTTTGGGCAGGGATCATGCTGGCTTTTTTTCTTCATATGAAGGGCATATGTTATATACAACATGAACTCCCAGCTCCAAATTCCTTTATACTAATGGAAGTCTAGAGTTAACTCCATAGGCTTCTGAATCTGGTTTATGGAGCTTGTTCAAAAGAGCTGCATAGCTCTTCTCATGCATTTAAGGGAAGAGCAATATAAATGGAGTGAAGGAAAAAGTGGGTCACAACTTTGGCACCCTCTTTCCTTCCCTGCATTTTTGGTCTCAGAGTTAAAGCCTTCAACATTTCCTTGTATGGGAAAAAAAAACAATTAATAAAGAACCAGATCTTTTAGTAGAGGCAACCATACAAATAAAATGACTTGACTTTACCAGTGAGGAAAATACATAAAAATGGGCAACAGCCTGGAAAAGCCCCAATATCATACCACATATGGTGTGAACTGATAAAATTAACATAGTTGATCTACAGATAATGTCTGCGAAATGCTAACAGTAAAACTGTATGTGCTGAAGGCCTCCAAAGTTTAAATAAATATTTTTAGTAAATGTTATGAAAACCTCTACTCTTTCATGAGCACCTGTTCCAAGAAGGTTAAACGAAATATAGTTTATTTATATGAATCCCATTCTGATCTTCAGTAAAAATAAAGTACAGGCTGTGTTGGACCGAACGATGTTGCACACCCAGCAGGACAGGGCACAAACCCTGTTAGTCTCAGAGAGACATCCAGCCTGCAGAAACAAGAGAGATTGACCTCCCAGGAAAGTGAGACATATTTTGTTCTACATGTTCCAGTTCTGCAGGCTCTGAGTGCTTAAAAATGCAGGTTTGATTGATTCTGCTGTAGGAGGAAATCCAATTCAGTTTATTGCCTCTAAGAAAGCTATAAAAAGCCAAAGGGAATGGAACATGTTCTGAAACACTGTGTTGAAGGAGGAAGGTGGAGTTGAAACGCTGAAGCAGATCCATGCTTTTTCTGGGGCTGGTGGACCTAAAGAAGCTTTAGGGGGATAGATATAAGAAGAGGTTTCAGGCCCTGCAACTGAGAAAATATTTCTTGAGAAACTATAGGAACAAGGTTTCTTTCTTCATCTCCCACCTTCCCATGAAGTGGGACAAAATACCCTGTCACCCTTCTGTATCTCTCCACTTATGTGGCATATGTGGCCAAAGGAAAAGAGTGGAAGAGGGGAAAAATAGCGTAGAGAGAGAGAGGGAGGGACAGAAATCCAGCTGGGCCAGTGAGCCATCAGAAGAGCCTCAGGTGGATGTCCTTGCTGGACTCTGTGCTGCTACAGAGGACAAAAGCAGCTGGAGGATGGAGAGGCAGAGGAGGAGGATTTTTGGCAGCTGGGGATGGGCAGGCTAGAGCAAAGGGGAGCAGTCCCTCTGTAATCAGGGAGCAATGGCTGGCCTTGTTGCTTGAGCGTCTTCCCAGGATTTCAGCTCGGGCCCCTCCCAGTGGGATGAAAAGAGAGCTGTTTGAAGCTTTCCTATCACTGCTCCTTTCCACCCCTGCTGCACCAGACTTCATTTGTGACTGTAACTAACTGTAAGTCCCACAGTGTTTTATTTATAAATTAACAAATACCTCAAAAGTCCTGGACCAACAGTTCCATAACCCCTGACTTCCAGTGGAAATGGTCCTTTCAACATGGTGGGTTGTGACCAATGCATGTGGGTCGTGATCAATGGGCTTGGGCAGTGCGATCAGGACTTGCTATTGTAATTTCAAGACATTTTGGGGTGGTGCAAAGGTGAGGACAATGCAAGAAGGAGAAGCAGGTGCTGGGACCATGGAGAGGGCAGAACTGCCTCCCTCAGGTGTGGCTTGTGCCATTTTCTGTTTGAGACAACCAGGCCATTTCATTCCCCTGGAAAATATTTTTTATAGATCCAAACCATGGCACAACAAAGCAGGTGGGGTCAAGCCTGAGTGACCCACATATTCAGTTCTTGATTTTTAAAGGCTAAAATTCCTGAAATCACAACAGAATCACAATTGTCAGGTTTTCATTTAACTGGATGTCTTCAGTTTCATAAATCAATTTTCTTCTGGGCTGATACTGTGGGTGTTGAGTTTCATATTTATGAGTGAGTTAATGATCCTGAATTAAACAAACAATACCATGAACATTTACTACTTTTTGTAGCAATTTTTACTTTGTAGAAATTTTTAAAAAATTGCATTTGATTAATTTGATTAGTAAGTTTTAGCTTGGTTGCACAACTGTGTCAATCACTTTTCTTTGTGTTCATTTAGTATAAATTAAGAGGCATCAAAAACCTGTGTCTCATGACAGCCATGTAAATTGCTCCAACAACAGTTTATCTATTTACTAGATAAACAAACTGCTGCTTGGATTTTTGTGTTGCATAAGTTATGGGAATAGTTAAAGACAGGAAATCTTTATTCTTTGCCAGGCTGTGAGTCACTCTATGAACAGGTGAAACTGATGGGGGAAATAACAGTGGAGAGTGTTCAAAATATTGGCTTTTCACTTTTGGGTTGTGCTTACGCCTGTTTTATGTGTGATTCAGTTGTTAAAACCTGAATGCTTAGGAGTCTGTGAACTGTACATTGTCTTTGATAATGATAAATGTCTTTGATTATAATAAATAAATCTAAAATAATAAAAGAATAAAATTTCTGAGGGGTTTCCCCAATATTAATATTTCAGTGACTAAGTTTGCTGCAGATAGGATAGGATTCTCTTTTATTTATATACATTGTTAAATATGATATTTCCAGATTATTCACTGAATATGGAAATATTACTATCATATGAAGTATCTTTGACAGAACAAACAGCAACATTAAATTTTTGGAAAGCTAGTACTTTCAAAAAACCTCTTTGTAGTATTTATAGATTACCAACCTTGATGACCTAGTGTTAAAAGGAACATTGAACTGAAATAAACTAAAAATATCAACAACTTGGGTATTACTTAAACATCATGTTTCCCTTGGCAGAAAACCAATTCCATTCATCTGCACAATTTCCTTTCATTTTTATCAGCTTGGACTCAGCACTGTAAGTCCCAGTCCTACTTTTTTCAATTTGATAGGTCACACTGAAAACTGATAAAAGATGCCTATGTTTCTCCTGCTACATTTGCTGTGCAGCCAACTGCAAACTTAAAGAAAACAAGAATATAATCCCCATAGCCTTTAAATGGTGTAAAAGTCATGAAGAAGAAAAAGAAAAGTGGGTTATTCATAGCTGACTTGGGACTTTTCAGCCCTGAAACTATAATTGTCTCACATTCTTCATACTTTGTCTCCAAGTAAAAAAGACAGAAGCTTTGCTCTGAATGCTAGGGAAAAGTCCCATGAAATAGAAAAGTTTTAGTTTTCTTTCAGCCAGAATCTTGAGGCTTTAAGAAAACACATAAGTAGTGAGAATTGTGATGAAATTGTGAGAGCTGGCAACACCTCAGTCAAGTTTGTTCTTCATTTCCATTGAAGCTGAAAGGAAAAATGCCAAAACCATACTTCTGGTGAAAAAAAGTGATAAACCAGCAGGAAATAGTCTTGCCCAGTCAGCTTTTCCCCTGAAATGAAAGACAAGCATCTTGTAAAAGGTCTGCTCAGAGTTCCAGTGAAGTCAAATTGCAAAATCAGCTCTCACTGACTCCAGTGTTGAAATAGTTTTCTCACTTAAGGAGTTCTTCAAGGGAAGAGAGGGTACTCTGCTACCAAATTGAAATTCAGATATTCTTTGGCTTGATAAGCCTGTAGCTTTCTAGAAGCTGGCAGACACACACAGATATTTTTTTATTTCCTCCTTACCAATATGAATTTCTGCTGCTGGCTTTGCTGTGAAATACTGAAAAGTTATATTGAATAGTGTGCTTCTGTTTATTTTTAACAAAAGCTGAATTTATCAAGCTAAGTTAAATGTTTAATAGAAGCTGAAGTGAGTTCATTGGGTAAGTGGTATAATAGTGTAAGTTTATTAAAATATGTCACCATGGTGAACAGCATATAAAGCTGTATAGTCATTATCTTTATAACTTTATGGCAATGCTAGTGCCAAGACATATTCAGCATCACAACATGCTTTTTAAAGGTGGTTTCTTCATCCAGTTCAAGGCCATATTGCCATCAAAAATGTCTGTGCAATAATCTGTGCTTCAGTCCTGTTTCTATCACATCTTTCTCAGTAGAGAAAGATGCTAGCTATTATGCTAGCTATTATGCAATCTCAGAACTGTTGGATCTGCTTGCACAGCTGCCTGAAAATAGCCTTTAAAAAAAAAAAAAAAAGTTAACATTTAGCTGAATCAGTAAGCTGACTTAGCTCTCTGTTCATCCCAAAGAGCAGAGATGGGGGCAGCAGTGGCACTGGAAAGGCAGGATTACCCTTTCCACAGAAGCATGGTCTTTGAAAAACCTCAAGCTATTCTTTAAATTGGACCTCTACATTACGAGTTTGCTCAGGGTAACAAGGTCTGTCTCATTCTAATTGTGCTGCCTTTTCACTACCTTGCACATTAGGAAACCCTTTCAACCTGTGCAAACTGGGCTTCAAAACCAGGGCAGGTGTACTGAGATGTCTCCATTGGTAGTGTATTCTGTCTGCTTTCTGCAGGTATAAATCATTCCACCATGTACTAAGCAGAAAGCCCAAGGACTGCATTAATTTTTCTTTCTTATGACTATTTTGTAGTACTGCAGTAAAAATAAATGTAATCATAATAAAAAAGTTGTTTGCATAGTACCGGAGTGCAGAACTTCAAATTTTCATTTTTATCTATGAGATTTTATGGGATCATTTACTCTTTGCTTTATTTCCACCTGCCTATATCAAATTAATTTTATGCTAAAGACATGATTTCTATTAGGAATCAATGTAATAGTCTGAAATAGCTACCAACACACTGTTTTGTTACTTAGTGTAGCAGGGAGTTGAATATACTTCACTGAAAATCTTAAGCCAGTAAGAGTTTCCATGTCCCAGAGAAAATTCCCCACTGTGTTGCTTAAGACCAAAAAAAAAAAAAAAAAAAATCAGTGCTTGAAAAATTAAGGATGAAGAAAGTTCTGCAATACAACATGACACTCTTTGGTGGAATACATGAGGGCATTGATCTATTAGTGAAAGCAAAGGCCTAAGGAGTAGTGCTATGTCTTTTACTTTGCCACTTTGTCAGGAACAAAATGGGTGCACTGAAGTAAAAATTAACTGTACACTGTAAATGACTTGTCAGTCCAGATATACAACTGTTTGATGTGAGCAACCAAATACACAGCAGTTCAGAATTACTAGAGGGAAAACAACTGGGTTTTTTTTTTATCATCAGAAAGAAATCCTACACTTGATAACACCTGAGCAATAAAAATCCCTTCTAAGATAAATCCTTTGCTAACTTAATACTTACCTAGAGAACATGGAAAGGAAATATGGTGTATCTATAGTTTCTGTTCATTTACACTGTATAGCAGTGTAACAGGCTCCTGTCTCCCTGCTTTGCCTGTTTCTCTTCACACAGTGTGCAGTCCAAAGGAGCAATGTGGCTGAAGTCTAAATATCTCCATTTACTCTCTGTAAACCCTCAGTCTGTACTGTGCAAGACCAAGCAGCATGTCAACACCATTCTTTTGACTGAGTTCTGATTACTCTGAAACAGAGAATACAATCAAGGCCACTAGATGCTTCACAAGCTGTGAAAGGGATACTCCTCAATTCCTATCACTATAGACATGCATTGATTTGATCAAGAAGAGAGCTGTATTTAAAATTATTAAGTAATACTAGTCTAACAGGACTGCCAGAGATCCAGCCCAAAGCATGGCCAACTTCAAAGTTACATCAGGTTGCCCGAGTTCTTGTCCAAACTAATTCTGTGTATCTCCAAAGATGGTGGTGACGCCACAGCCTCTTTGGACAATCCCTTCCAGTGTTTCACCACTCTAACTGTGAAGAATGTGTCTGTTCTTCCCCAGAGATTCAGTCCAGAAAAAGAAATGATTGCATGAAGACGTAGAGCTAAAGAAGAGGGGCAACATGTATTTTGGCCAGGATGCTGGAGGGACAGGTGGCACCAGAGACATGAAGAAGATGGCTCCCAGGGCTGTGAGGTGATTTGGGTCACTTGCTGGGTGACAGCAGTGGGAACACCAGTGCTGTGCAGAACTGGAGGATGATGTCTGGGTCCACGAGTAACAGAAAAATGCTGGTAGTTTTTGCCTGTATTGTTTTGAAGGTGAGGATGTGTTGGGGGTCACTTCATCTTGAGGTCAAAATGGTTAGTAGGTACTTCTGTAGCTCACACTGACATGAAGATTGTGTAAACATTTGCATAGGCAGTTGCAACATTCATAAAACCCCCTGGTAACTTGGACTGACTGACAGAAAAAAAGCCATTTATAGTATTCTTCCTAGCATAGATATCCTGTAGAGCCACCCAAAGTGTGATGAGGCTTGACAAACCACTCCAGGGAGCCACACAGTTTCCTTTTTAGTCAGACTTCAGGCTCTTCAGACTCTCCAACACTGCATCAGCTGCTGCAGAGATCTTTCCCTGACACTGTGCTGCAGCAGCAGCACTATGGACCTGAGGTTCGCTGCTGGTTGGCAGCTTTCATTTTTCATTTTATTTTTATTTAATAATAATTCAGTCCTATTAACAAGCTGTCTCCTTGCCTTAGGGCACAACTAGAAGTTGGGACTGCCTTGTGCAATGTTTTCTCTGTGTCCTCCACAGAGCCATGTATTACTCATTCAGGGGATCTGTTTAATCCCACTGCTTTAACTGAGCTGTGCAGGGCAGTATTGGGCTTACGCTGTTAAATCTGATGATGTATAAAGAAGTTGAACACCATTTTTGTAATCTTTTTTGATTCAATTCCTCACTGAGTGCCTGTTGATTTCAATAAAGTAGTACATGTGATTAATCTGGTTTTTAACAGATTAATCCTATACTGTAAACAAATAAACATCTGTTTCAGGAAAGTGTTTACCACTTATTTTGCCAAGAAAGTTCCAAAGACAATGTGAATTGATTTGTAAGGAGGTCAAGAAACCAAGTAATAAAAAGAAACTTTTTTTTTTTCCTTTAAAAGTTTGCAGAAATGCTTGCTGAAAATATCCACTTTAAGAAATTGGGGGTTTTTATCTCTAGAAAAACTGCAGCAAAATTTGCTTAAGGCCTTGTGTTTTGCAGCACAATCAGATGCTGCCTGTGGCATAACTTCCAAAGTTCTGAACCGATTTTCTTTTCCCCATAAGCAATCAAGTCCTGTTTTGTTTGAAGCATTTTATATCCTGTGCTAAAGAACTCATCTCATGCACACATTTAAACATGTACACACAGGAATGTGCTGGGAGGTTTTTCTTCTCTGAGGCCAAAAAAAGGCAATGGTGGAGACTAAGTCTGTAGTCTCTTGATGTCAGTGATGGAGATTCAAAGGTTACTGGATAAGCTCTGAGTCTCTGTATGAACATCTTAGACCAACTGAAAATGTGTCAAGACCTATAATGCTTCCTAGAAACTTTAAAACCTCTGTGGATTAGGAAAACCATTCCCACAGTTTACCTGTCCCCACGGGCAAACACTGTCATCTCAAAATTGGATAACATATGGGACATTACAAGCAGTCTAGAGGCTCTAGGCTATTTCCTTCTGACAGTGTAATTTGGACCTCATGGGTATTAGATGATTATTTTGATTTCATTCCCAGTTTTACCTTCATCATCAATCTTTGCAGAATAAGAAACTGAGACAGATCAGTTTTGTACTTATCAGCTAATAGCCCTATAATTTTAGAAGGCAGTTGATTCTGACATACTCTATTCCAGAAATTATATTTCATAGTCATTAAGCATGGTTTTCTGTTAAGCCTGAGAAAAAAAAAATATAGAAAAAAGATATAATTCTGCTAGCAGTTTTGATAATCTTTCCCAATAGTTAGCATGAGAGAAATAGAAATGAGAATTGGCAATCCTGATACAATAACGATTGCAAACACAGCCCAGTGTTGAACTTCAGGTCAAGTAGGATTACAAAAATGAAGGAAAAAACCAGTAGGTTAAGAAACATAAAACAAAATTTACCAACTAAAATTATATCCAAGTTTAAAAAAGACATTGTGTGTGAGCTTGTTTCTAAAACTGACGCATTACCTTTCTCAGGCAAACTGATAATTATATTTTTCAATTCCAAATACTCTGATGACTTACCCTGGGAGAAAATGTTTGTTGGAACTTGCTGTATTTCTACCAGACTTTTAATTATCCTACTGGGATGCAATTTACAGCCCACCTTTTAGGGTGAGTCTTGGAGGTGAAGTTCCCATTAACATTAATGATGTGTGCATGCTGTGAAGATAGCTATAATCCATTTGTAGATTAAACACTTGGTGCTGTCAAACATTTTACTAATTCTGCAAATCTGAAGACATTCAAAACTGGTGTAGGTTTTTTTTTTTTTTTCCCATATGAGAGATTGCAGTATTTTTGACTGCTTTGGATGAACAAAAAGATCTCTCTGAGACTGATGTTGTCTGACAGAAAGAATAGTTATGAATGGGTAGCCTATTTAATGTAGGTGTTCAGAATCTTCAAAAGTCACACCAAAGAGTATTTACACTATATTCTCATTGGAGCTAATGAAGTTTAAGTGTATAAAAGCATATACATTTGAATTCTTAAATTTAATTTAAATTCACTATCAGATTGCTGATGGGCCATTCTGTATTGATATACATTCAGTCAGCAGGAGGACAGTTCTGTGAGTTTCATGAGTGGTGGATAAAGCTGGAATGTGATCCCTTGAGAAAAGAAACTGCTCTGCTTTCTGAGATATAAGCTTCTCCGTGCACTAAGTGCAGTGTATCTAGTTTTGCTTTCTATGGATATAGCTCTAGCTGTACACAAAAAAGATGTAAGAAATTTCGACATCAAATTTGTAGACATGCTCTGCTGGTCTACAATCAAATTAACGCACAGATAATTGTACAAAGAATTGATAAACATGTTTCAGACAGAGAGGCCTAACTGCAAGCATCCTCTGCCCTACAGACCTCTGCTTTGTAGCTAAGCCAATATTGGAATCCAGAGGGAGACAGAAATACAACTGTAGTACTCACACATTCAAGGTAGATAGCAAAATCAAACATTTAAGAGAAAGATACAAACAAATCAAGACAAAATGTAACCCTAAAGTTAATACCCTTTTTATATATTATTCAGTTTAACCTTTTTACATATCATTCAGTTACATGTCTGACATGTACATTTAAACTTAGGGATACTGAGATAAGCTCAGGGCCATGGATAAGTGGGTTTCCCTGGTGGGAAAAGCCCTCACACTTGCAGGCACTGGCTGCTCTGCTTCATCTGCTACAGGCAAAGCTGAGCTGACTCATCTTGAGTTCAGTGCTCTATCTGTCCTTACCATACATTCACCCCAACAGAATGTCAAGCCTAGCCACACTGATCAGCTCTGTCTTCTTCCAACTATGCAGTGGCAGTAACTAAGTCCTAGACTCTCCTCATAAGCAGGGAGAGCCTAAGAGTCAGTTGCTACCATCTTAGAATCCATCTGAAGTATCCTCAAAGGAAACAAATTGTCACATGTTTGCACCCAAATTGCCACCTGCTGGTGTGTGATATAAAAAAAAAAAAAAAAAGCTTCAAAAATGGCAATAATAAATAGTACAACAGTAAATTTGTCTTGGGAAGAACTTGGCTCAGGCTGCATAAACTGTTTGTGCTCTTTAGCACTGTTCAATGTTTTATGAACCATCTGTACACTCTGGGTAATCTCCGTTTTAGGTGAAAGATGTATGCAGGCTGCATCCACACCAGGCCAGGCTTGGTGCTGTTATTACTGAAGTAAGAGCAAAAATACATGAACCCCTCCTGAGTTCAGAGTTTGAATTGGAGCCAATTTCAACACCTCAGCAGAAAAAGATTATTTCTCACTCTTTGTCCCCAGCTGGCACTTTCACTTCCTCACCTCTTCCTCTTGCCATTTGGGAAGAAGGCTCCTCCAAATCACTTTAATTTGAAAAAGCCTTTTGAAAAAAAGGAGAGCACATGCAGGTATTACATATCAGGAAGAAACCCAGATTATTTTAAGGCTATTTTATGAACTGCAGAACACTCCAAAAATTTCTGAGCATGTGAATTAGGCAAAACATGAAAAGGCAGGTCTCTGTGTAAAATGACACATTTCCATGTAAATTACATGGAGTGATGCCAGCTGAGACTTGGGATCAACCTCTTATTTAAATATTACATTATTTGTCTTTAAAACAATGCATGGGGTTTTGTGAGTGGAACTGCAAAGCACTCAAGAACATTTACATTGCAGCAGGAGGGGCTTTTGATTCTGTGATCACTGCCCCTGCCTGCACTCTATAAATAAGGATACAGCCCAAAAGAAAGAAGCACAGAATAGTCCTCTCAGTGATGTAAGTGCTAAGAAAACACTAATCCACTCTCAGCCTTTCACATGCATTCCCCTGTGAGTCCAGAAGAGGCCACTTACCTCTGCAAGGACAGTCTTTGAAGAAGGGAGTGTACCAGCTGAAAAGTCATTCAGGGTCTCTGCAGAAAATTTTTCCCCAAGCCAGCTGGCTGCCTCCAGCTGAACTGCCCACATGTCACAAACCCATCAGGTGCTGCAAGGGCAGTGAGAGCCCATGGCTGTTGAGACAGTGCCTGGACATGCCACAGACAGAAGCAGCCAACTGGTGAAGGTGGTAGGAGGAAGTTTGGTGGGCAATGCAGTCCCAAGGACACTTGCAGGGAACTTCCTGAAAGAAGCCTTAAAGTATTGGTGGTAATGGAGGGATCTTGCTACACTAGATCTTCCTCTTGATGCAAGCCTAGGAGCTGAACTCATTTTTTGGCTGATGAGGCTCATTTTTACCACATGCATGTACTTTGGTTCTGTGGCAGACTAGTCAAGGTCTATTGCTATCAAGACAGGTTTGAACACAAGAAAAAAGTGGTAACAATTGGACTAACTGCATTATTTCCAAGCTTCTGTCTGCTGCTGAGACACCTAAATATCCCCTGAGGACTTCAGGTCCTGGCCCTGCTACTTTCAGGCAGAAAAGGATACTCCAATCCTGTGGTATTAAATGACCAGAGTCAGCTGTGGCAGATCTAAAGCAGTTACCCCAGCCAAGCCAAGCTCTGAGGCTCATCCCCTTGCCCTCTCTTCTCTCTCCATGCAGCCCTGTCCCATTTTGAAGGTCACCAGTGTATTACAGCAGGTTTGGTAGTTATGCTGCTGGCAGGATCCAAGGATGGGAGGCTAAAAACACAGATGGACACATGAAAACACAACTACTGGGATTACTGTAGGATCTCGTGACTTCTCCATTATTTCTGGTCTCTAAACGAAAGCTCTTTCTGCAGAGGTCAATGCATCTAATAGAATATTTTAGGGACTCAACCTGAAAAATGTTGAAAATGCCTGCTACTCTACTGCAAAGTAGAGCTACTTTAACTGCAAGTCATCTGCCTCTGCAAGGGAATTATCTGGTGAAGTGCTAAAAGCCTGCATTGCACTGATGACAGATGACAGGAGATAGTATTTTTTTCTCTCCTTCTGAAATACTTGGTTTCTTTTAATGAAAATACTATCAGGACCCATTTCATATATGCAGCTAGGACAGATTCTAAATTTGACATGTCTTGCTTTTCTGGTCACCCTAGTGTTGGATAAACTTTCACAGGTGTGTTTAACAACATAAAAAATAGTTGTCTTTTTAAAAAATGTAAGTCTGTACATTGGAGTGACTTATTTTGGTAGATTATGTGGGTCTTTTTGGTAAATATATATGCTTCTTTTTAATTAGGCAAAATCAAAGAATGCAGTAGTATTTGGAGTATAGGAGGCACTTGGTTCTTTGGACAAACTCTTAATTTCCTGTGGATTTCTCCTCTGATTCCCATTATGGATAATACGTCTACACAGATAAGCTCTACCCTGGTAATGGAGCCCTCATCACATTAGAGGAATTTAATGGTTGACTAGTGTGGGACTGGGCTTTGGGCAACCATGAAGAAAATGGTAAAGACTGAGCTTGATTTGAAATTCTGAAGGGAACTGATATGCTGGGCTTCACATTTTATCTCTCAGCTGAGACTGCTGCATATGGAGGAGTATTTCCTATTTCTTCCAGGCTGAATTAGTGGGTCACAAATGTTCACTGCATGGTGCACACAGGTGTGTGTACACATATGGGCAGAACTCAGTGCTGCTAGTCTGTCTACAATGCAGGGACTTTAAGATCTCTTAGAGCTGATTAGATGAGTTACAAAGAGGTGCCTTATCAAACGTCACATTTGCCTAAGTCATCATCTGACTGAAAAGTTTAATTCGCTCAAGATATGCATGGAATTTGTATGGAAAAAAAAAAATTCAGAATGCTCTAGATGCTACAGATTCTAGCTGTGTGTGGTTTAGAGTATTCCTCTGCGGCTTGAGAGACAAAATCTGCCCTGTGCACTGACACAACTATATTCACTTACGTGAAGTGACAAGGCTGTAACTAATTGGACTAAGCAGGCAAACTTTCACTGCATACAGCCAAAGATAAACCGGCTCCAAATACTTCTCCCTGAAAATATTTTCATGGTACCTGGCCTCATTTTAGTCTGAACAATACATTTCTGTCTCCAGACACTAAAAATAGTTCACGTACTAATTAAAAAAAAACAAGCTGTGACAGAAAACAATAAAGGCAAGGAAATGGGAGAGCATTTTTACATAGCCAGCAGCTTTCCTGGCACCATTTCTAGCTATGAAGAGGGTTATTAGCAAGACCAGAATTATATAAACAGTTCCCTCTGCCAGCCAGTGTACACCAGAATCATCATTTATTTTCAAATTATTCAAGTCAGCAGAATTCATCTTTTCATCAGTCCAGTGGAAAGATTGGCAGAGGTTCTCAAAAGTAGGATTATGGTAAGAAAAAAATTACTCTTTCTCTCAACAGTTCAGTGCCCTAATTTCATAAACTCATAGTTATTCCTGCTTTCTTCATTGACAGAAATGTGTGTTTATTCCTGCCAGCAGAGCATGCTCATCAGCTGCAGGAGTGGGAGCTGCATTCTTCTCTGCAAAAGAATGCACCATCATCAAAATCATCCAATAACTCCAAGATGAAGATTCTTTGCTACTGGACGTGATAATTGAGAAAGAAATAAACTGACTGAGTTTTGGACTATGCTAATGCTGATTATAGTTTTAAACAGCAGGGAAAATCAGATATAGATTTAATGAGAAATCAACAGTCGTAGCTACTTTTTGCATGAATTTTAATAGTGAATTTGAAGATGAGGTATTCATCTCTTTGGATTTATATGCTGACAAAAAAAGGAGCTGACTGAGTGCAAATCAGGGCTAATGTTTGCTCTAGATCTGGCAGAATAACGTGGCTGCTCAGAGGTAGGGCATGGAGAGGCCGGTGGCTGCAGCTTGCAGCTCAGAGTGAGGGAGCCGAGCCTCGGAGCCCTCCGGCACACCGGGAGGCCCCGGCTCAGTAAATCCTTCAAGATTGCACAACCTGGAACAAGTGAGCAGTCCTATGGTGGTGTTATTATGTGCCTTGGGTTATGCAAGTGCTTAAGTGTTTTGCTGGATAGGAGCCCTAATCTCTCAGTATCTTTTTATCCTGTCTTTAAAACGGTAATAACTATTCCTACATCAGGAAGGAAAATAATTGATTTAGTCATGATTGCAGAAAAGAGGAGGTCTGTAAATACTAAAGAAAATAACCCCAAAGCAGGAGAAACAGGTAAGTGTGCAGAATAACATCCTGGGATGCTTATTTGGTAAGAGGCAGTTCTGTTTCGGAAAGTGTTAAACTGCCACCCTCTCTTACTCTGGCTGATCATGTGCCTTTAAAATGTAAAACTACCTGGTAAACCCTGCAGGAAGATAGCTAACAAACAGGAGTCAAGTGGACTGTGCTCCTCACACATAATGAATAGATGCCTTCACATCTCAGCAAAGCCTTTGAAAGCACGAGTGTCCTATTTGGCCTGAAGAACCAGAACAGATTGTCTGAATAACAGGCTGACTTTCCAGGATCAGGAGATTAAAAACACATCACCGGTTCTTCAAATACAGCCAGGTACTCAGCATGTTCCCTCGTGAGTGACCCCTGGGGGAATATTGTTCTCAAAATTACTGAGACCAAGGAAAATTGGAACATCAGTAACACTTCTAGATTATACAGCATTTAGAATTAAGATTAAATAAAAACTAACATAAGAAAATGCACTTATTAATACAGTACTACTATTCCATAAGCCAGAGGCTGTTAATTCAGACAGGAGATGTAGCTGTAGCCTGATAGAGCAAGGGGAATGTTCTACCATGTGCACCAGCTGAGCCAGTGTCATCTTTAACTGCTGCTGGTGGAGACAGTCCTGCAGCCTTTTGCCCATTCTGCCCTGGGTTACCTCCCCTTCCTCATGCTGGCTCAGGTGAGGCTCAGGTGAAGCTCCATTTCCTTTTGGCTCCCTGAATCTGAAAATGAGAAATTCAGGGAAAAAGACAGAACAAGGATGTCTTCCAGTCCTTACATGCCTAGGCTGGACACACAGATTTGCCTGACTTTTTCTGCATGGAAGTTTAACAGCAGCTCTGTGTTCATCACATTACTTGGACATTTCTTCAATAACTTACAGGGAGGATGAAGGCCTTTAAAAATCAGCTAAAAATATCCTGATAGATATTCTTCTATATTTCCATTACTCTCTCCAATACAAGCAATTTTGTGCATCATTACCAACCCCAACCAAAATCAATGGTTGTAACTGAGATGCAGCAAGCCAATGCATCTCCCATGACCCATGACAGACTTGTGCCTGACAGGACTGCCAAGGCAAAGTGGATGCACAGCAAATGACCTCCCTCAAATACAGCCAGGCATTCAGCCTGCTCTCTTAGGAGTGATTCAATGGAGAACAGCTCAAGCTAGTCATTGAAACAGCATCATGCCTTCTGTATAACATCATGGGCCATGAAACTATAGAAACCCTCTTTCACATGTCCTCTGCTGTGTTTCTATACTGGTTGATCATTAGCAAAGACAAAATACTCCTCATTTCTCTTAGGTACAAAATGTTGCTATTGCTTTAAGCTGTCAGCTACACTAGCAAACACCATGATTTGGTTATCCACCTTAGCAGGGATTATTTCTTATCAGGAGAAAGTCTACTTTTCCAGAATAATGGGAACAAGGGCCTCATGTGACAAATGAAGTTGTAGCTGACTGTGGGGCTCTTGGGAAGCATGGCCCTGTGTAGCAGGATACAGACAGCCTGTGGCCTTTCTAGTTACATCAGTCACCATGTTGTCTCAATATAAAAGCAAGCAGGTTGCTTTTGGAAGGGTATTTCTCTCAAATACATAAAGCTGTGTGCAAACATGAGTCTGAAAGAAAAAGAAGTGCCCTGTGGGATTTTTGAAGTCCTCTCTGTTTGATGCCATTGGATTAACTTCCTAGCAGCAAAGAAAAATTAGCTCTCTTTGTGCAAGTTTGGACCTTCCAGAGAGTTTGCTCGTGAGGAGGTGTGGTCATGTGGAATGCTGCTGGCTGACAGATAATATATTTGAAAAAAGACTTTGAAGTTGAGTTGAATAGACCTTACATCAGGTACTCAGAATCACCGCAGTTGTAAGTTCAACTTGGAAAAATAAGAAAGGTATTTTACTATCAAACACATATTTTATATCTAGTCTGAAGCTTTTCCCACTTGCAGGTGCTTTCAGTCTCCTACCTACTGCTGTGGGTAGATATGTGCCACAGGAATGGATAGAGAGTAAAAGCTTGGCTCTGCTTTACATTCTATACATAGAGAAAGCATAAACAATCATGGTAAATAATGCTACTGGTAAGCATGGTAAATAACAGAAACCCCTTCTCATTCTAATTTACTGTTGGAACACATTTGGCTCATTTTGTATTTGTGGTATTTTAAACCAGGGAGAACTCCATGTAAGGCAATGGGGACACTTAGGCTGGAAATAAAACAATGGAATAAAACTCACTGGAACCGTATACATGTTTGAAAAATTGGTTGCAAAGAAATGTTCACAGTCTTGGTTTCTTTTCCCTTCTTACCATATTATACTGCAGTTACATGTTCTAGTTTGGGAATCTGAATTTAGAGATTCCAAAGCTAAAATAGGGCAGAAATGGAGAAAGAAAAAGGCTGACGACTTGAGCTCAATCATGGTTTTCAAAATCTCAGAGCCAACAACAACACCTGTTTTTGAGAGGACTACAATACAGTCCTTAGATTTCTGCTCACCTCTGGGATTAAGAAGTATTTTGGCATGAAGTGCACATGTGGAACAGATGCCTGATGACCTCTGCTCCATGCAATGCTCCTCTGTGGCTTACAAGAAAGAGCAAGGACTCTGCACGTTCCCTAAGCTTACCTACACGTGCATTTTAAATCTCTGCTTTTCTCGTAAAGTTATTTGCATGACAAAAAGATAACCAACAGCAGGTACTTTGCAACACCTACTTTCTGTGCACCATCTCATATCACACTGGAAAGAAATCCCTGCCTGTTTTGACGGAATTGTCTGTGAGGGTTGCTATGCTGAGTCACTGCTGAGAGCACATCACTGTCTCTTTGTCCTTCTTAGTTACCCAGTGCTACTCCTAATAGAAAGGAATTAATTAAAAGAAAAAAAAACCAAAGTATTTGCTGGAACAAACTGGGTGAGCTTATTCTCTTCTTAAATTAAGATTTTTTTTTTTCCTGGTTACTCTGAAGAATCTGCTTCACTATGTCCAGTAGAAATGATAACATTTTTCATTTGTATTCTGTTTTCTTTTACTAGACTATTGCAGACATATTTTCTTGTTTTTTCAGTAAACATATCCACTAAGAGAAAGCCCCTCTTTGACCTGTTCTGGACTCATCCAAGTTTTATTGACTCATCCTTTCAGCATAAGTAATCTGCACACGATTTATCCACCTACAAAAGCAGTTTCTACTACTATTTGCTAATATTTTGCCTTTCAGGTGAAGCACAGGAATACAATAAAGGAAAGAAAAACATAAAGAGGAATTCCTTCTCTCACACTGCTTTTACCAAGGCAGGCTGCAAGTCTTGTTCTCCTCTCACCCACCCCAGGAACTCCCCCAACATTTGCTATTCAGGGGTTCAAGTTTTAGGCTGGCAGAATGCCAGTAAATTCATTAGTGGCACACTAGATAACAGATCAGACCCAATCCTCAGGGATTTAAACAACATTTTAACAGTAATGTTTGATGGCTAGAAGAAATTAAACTTTGTCTGGCCTGAGCTGTCTCAGGGGGTCCGAGTGCTCACATGTAGTTGATAATATAATAAGCTGTTACCTCCCCTCATAGGCAGCTTTGGGAGACCAGATGTCTCTTGCTTTAGTAGATATCTGCAAATTGAAGTGTGCAAAGCTAACATATTTTTGCAGTCACCTCACTACTCACTTTTGGGATTTGACTTTTGGCTGAAATTATCAGGTTCCATTAATCCTGAAAACCTCTTAGCACTGAAGTGAACTGAAAACCAGAATCCAAACCTCTTGTTACAAAGAAGTTACTTCGGAATCCACCTTGCTTTTCTTGTGCACCTGCAAGTACAGCTTCTTTTGTTTGTTCCAGAAACACATATAAAAGAAAAAAAAAAAAAAAGAGAACGAAAATGAAAATAGTAGCACATGCAAACGCTGTGCGGGACATGCCCTGAAATGAGCAAGCACCTGTACCAATAAACCACGGCTAGTGGCAGCAGGTCGTTCCCACCCACGGGGCTGTGTGGAGATGGCCGGGGATGCCCTGGGACAGCTTTGTGGGTCACTGTGATGTGAGTCACCACTGTGCAGGGTGTGTCTGGGCCGTTCACAGCTGTGCAGGACACTGCTGGCTGGGACGTTGCTGTGCAGATCAGCCCTGTGCAGGACACGGCTGTGTGACACCACCGTGAAGGACATTGCCCTGTGGCTCATCACTGCGTGGGACACTGCTGCGCAGGACATGGCTCTGCCGCAGGGACATCACCATGTGAGGCCTTGCTGTGGGGTGCCACTGAGAGTGGGACACTGCTGAGGGGGACATTGCTGTAAGGGTCGTCACTCAGACGACCGGCCATGAGTAGGACATTGGAGGTCATCACTGCGTAAGTCCCTGCAGTGTGGGACATGGCTCCTGCTGTGCAGGACATCCCGATACAGAACATCGCCATGTGGGACACCGCCAGCTGTCCTGCCGTGCGGATCCCACGGGAAACACCCACCACCTGGCAGGACACCCCCGGGGACACGTACCCGCCCCAGCTGCCGCTGCCCCCGCACCCCGAAGCTTTGCCGCGGCAGCTGTGCTGCTGCCCGACCGGGCCGGGCAGGGCAGGGCCGGGCAGGGCAGGGCAGGGCCGGGCTGGGCCGCGCCGGC
>VZRH01006262.1:2345339-2424245 GCA_013397555.1 Urocynchramus pylzowi
GGCGAGGCGGGCGCGGCGGAGGGCGGCCGGCGGGACCCCGCGCCCCCGGCGCTCTCTCCGGGCACGGGAGCTGCCTGCCGGGGCTTCGCGGGATGGAGGGCGCGCTGGGTTCGTGCGGGCATGGGCTCAGGGCTGAGAGAGGGGCAGATTCCTCCCTCCCCGGCCCCGGGGCGAGGGCATGAGCACAGGCTGGGCAGCGGCAGGCTCAGGAAGAGAGACAGAGACTTTTCTTTCATTAAAGAGAAAAAGTTTCCGGATCAGCTGTAGTACAGTGATAGTCTGAAGTTATTTTACCTCTTAAATATGATGTTACTTACTTTTCACTCAGGCAAGTCCCAAACACAGATTGATTGCAAGGGGGCTGTCTGGTTACAGAGACTGCAGGGGGATTAATGTAGCGCAGCCTGTGTCTGTCAGCTGATTCCTCACATCCTGACAAACAAAATTCAGTGAAATAATTGGGGAAGTCCCCACGGTGAGGTTTTGTCTAGGAGCATGAATCTGCAGGAATTTACTGTGAAGGCAAAGGCTTTAAAATAAGCATAGGAGCATGAGTGAGAGGGTTCTCTGCCAGTCCTCGGGGGATGGCAAGGCCTCCCAGTGAGCACTGGCTAGAGGGAAAAGTAGCCCAGTTCTACCAAAGTGAGTGTCTGCTTTGTAGGTATTCACAGTGTCTCTTTCTGTGGGATTTCTACCCTTTGCAGTCTTCACAATTTGACCGACCTCTCTGTGCCTGGGATACAGGACACAGACCTTGCTTTGCAGGTGCAGTACTCGGTCAGCTGAATGTCTCTTCCCAGCTGGCTGGATGCATGCCAGCCTACAGCCAGAAAGTCATGAGCCTCTGCTGCACAGTCCTGCTAATTAGGGTGTATTTAGCAGGCTCAGTGCCATGCTGACATAGCCACATAGCTTTGGGACCCAAGTTGGCTTACATCTGCCCAGACTGGGAAGGCGGAGTACAGCTCTAGGATGGTGTAGACCCATCCTAAGGGATGTAAAAGTGCACAGAAGAACTCAGCAGAGGAGAACTATGACCCCAGGTCTCTAGAAGGAGCATGGTCAGCTCTCCCACAGCTAAATAATCTCCTCAGAGTAAAAGAAAAAAAATGCACCACAAAGTAAGACAGAAGGTAGCATTTTTGAAATTAGCATTTTTAAATAGATTGTTCTTTCATTCAGGAAAATCAGTAGAGGGAGAAGTGGCAAGATGCTTATCATACAGCCACAGCGTACTGCATCTTTTCAGTAAATCAAATTATTTTTAATATTCAAGCATAAAAGGAGAGAGCTGATAAACATGCACAGTGTTAGCATTAAAACAGAGCTGAAATCCTTCAAAAAGAAGCTCAAGATTGTGCTTGAGAAGTTCTAGGTTAAACACTTTCATTACCATGACTTCTGGGTTGACTTCTGGCATCTGATGATGCCCTGCTGTTACCAAGATGGTATTTTTTGTCTCAGGCTCAGTGGTGATTGCCTTGAAAGGCATTGTTTGTCTGCAATATAAGCACACCACGCTTGCACCCTGTGTGGGCGGTGGGTGCCCTGGATCCAGTCAGGAAGATGGAGTCTCAGTGGAGCCTCCCTGTCTCACTGCCTCTCCTGCACCAGAGCTGGAATTTGCCAGTCTTTGGTGGCCCAGTTCAGGGAACTGTTTCTTTTTTCTCTATTGCCTGTTTCTGCCTGGTTTGACTCCCTGCACTGCCTCGCTGCCCAGTTGTGCAGGCACCAATGCAAACACAAACAGAGGGAACAGCACATTTTGCATTGATGGGTGTAGCATGGGAGGGCAGAATTTTGGCACTCTGGCAAGGTGGTCCTAGAATTCACACACCCAATATTCTAAATTTACAAGTTGTTTTAAAGGCAAATGATCATACTCTCTATGGCAAGTAGTCATTAACTTGTATTCTATATAAACAGAAATTCTAAATAGTTATAGTGGAAGTGTGTATCAATTTACACAAGTGTGGCTGAAAATGTTAGACTCTTTTTTGTTCCTACTGGATGTTGAGGTCTCCCCACTGAGTCTTGCTAAAATCTGTCTAAGTGTTTAATAACACCAGGGGTGTTCACTGGCATAGTTCACTGTTTTGAATGTAGAGTTCAAAAATTTTAAATAGAAATGGGAAGAAAGGTGATCAGTGGTTCTCATGCTACTGCTTGTTTGTCAACCTGTTGACAACTCATGATTTCAGCACCTGCAGAAATGACATTTCATCCTTTGGGAAAAGGAAAGTGTAGAGTGCCTCAAATGTAAGTAGTCAAGAGATGCTAGGATGCAAGAAATGTTAGAAATCACACAAAAACAATGCTCCAAAATAAGAGAAACCACAGAAAGAATTGAGCATCCGAAAGCTGCCAGCGGCAGGGTTAAATTCTGTCATGTCTAAAAATCATTGTAGGTTTGGTACTTTATAAATAGATGGCTCAGCAGAAGTTCATGGACTACTGAACCCAAGTTCAACAGTTTTAAAATAAACTTCCTTATAGTTCTAACACTGAAGAATATTTTTGAAGAAATGAAGAATATTTTTGAAGAAAGAATATTTTTGTACATAGCATTTTAAATAGGAACTACTGTCCAGTGAGAAAGCTTGAGAAAGGAATCAGCTCACCATTTGAATCAAAGTAGTTACTCTGAGAAAATCTAGAGATCCTTATATATTACAATATATGTTGCAAAATGTTACTACATTCCTCCATTTTATATATATATATATATAACATATATGTTACTACAATCCTCCATTTTTCTTTTTCCAGTGATGGGAAAAAATTAAATAGAGTTTGATTCAGAAATAAGGATCTGTGTTTCATTGTGCTGCAAATGGAAGACAAAACCAAAGTTTTGGCTACTCAAGCTGTCTTTCATAGGATAGCAATGTAATTTTTCTGTGGTTTTTTTTGAAATTTCAAGTGTCATGTTAGCTTCCACATTTTGATAGGTACCTGAGAACAAATCCCTTCCTTCAATTTCCTTTGACTTGCATCCTCCTCATTGTTTCAATGCATCATCATTTAACATCATTGTGTAAACTAAGCTGAGCAAATAGCAACACAGAGAGTGATCTATAAAGATGTAGCTATGGGTCTCTGATACTACTTTTTTTTTTGTGTGTGTGTCAAGAGATGGCACCATTCTTTTTATGTCAGCTCATGGACCCAATCTCTGTCATGCTGAGGAATTTGACATCTTTCCAACAAGGCACAAAATCGATCTACTGTCTCTTAATAGTTTTTGGGTACTGACTGCAAGAGGGACATTATTATCCCACTGCCTAAATGCCATTCTAGCAACCCAATGTTCTTATTTTTCCACATGACTAGGGCAATTCATCCTTCCTATTCTAAATCTTGATAACCATAAAATTACCATGTATTTCTGCAGATGACCAATATTTAACTGTCAGCTTGGTTTGATTCCAGTAAGGCATGAAGTCATTGCCTTATTTGTGATGCACTTACTCAGTCCCTTAGGGAGTTTCTTCATGGAAAATTTGATGTTAGACTTGATGTTATCTTCATATCAAGGTGCTAATATGGGATTAAAGTTCTGTGGAAATTCTTATTTATGCAGGCTGTTCATACAACCAGCTTGGAAGAGAATCAACAGACAAGGAAACAGGCTAGATAGACACTTACTGTCCTTTGGATACTTGGGTAGAACTAAGATGTGTGATCAGGCATTGAAGTCTGTGCTTGTACCATAAAATCTAGTGGAGTCAAGGACTGTGTCGGGACCCTGCAGCCAGGTGGCAAAGACTGTGAGGTCCACACTGCATTTAGCACTTGTCCTGGCTATCCCATGGTGGGGTCTAAGACATTTCTACTATCACTGATTTTCTTTTCTAGTTCACAGTTCTTGGAACAAACAGTCTGAGGGCTGTACTGCAACATGTCAGTGTGGTGCCTTCACAGCCACAGAGGTTGTGTCATGTACTTTGGGGTACCTGGATGTGTCTGAGGGCAGTGCCTGGTGGTGCAGTGTCAGGTGTCTGCATGGGGCAAAGGGGGCTTTTTCTGTCATTGTCCAGCACTGTTCTGCAAATCATACTCAGGAGCTGTCTGGGAAGGTGTTTATCACTAAGTAGAGGAAAACACCAGAGAATACTAATTGTTGAACAGGATGGACCACTGGTGGCCCAATACCCAGGGCAGCTCTGTGGTTCTGTGGAATTCCTTAGGCCGTGGGATGCAGCATCCTCAGCCACAATACAGCTGGTGCTGTCAGGGCACGCAAAAGTGAGCGAGTTTTGTCAGAACAGCTGGTGCACAGTGAGAACAGAGGAAGGGAATTTTACTAAAGTGGTAAGGACATCTGCCAAGTAGCCTCTTTGAGAGGTTTTAGAGGTTTTATCTGCTTTATGATATTGGTAGTAGTCCAAGAAATTAGAGATGTAATGACAGAGCAAACACTGCAATTTCTATGTTTTATGAGAAGAGTCACAAACCCAAAGGAGGTTATCATATTCTACTCTTCCTTCCCAGTGTCTTGTACTGGCAGAATCCCAGAGGGCATAAAATGTTTTCCTGAAAGATTAGTTTGGTCCCATCACTCTCCAGCAACACTGATACAAGGATCTGACTAGTGGTTAAACTGTAAAGCTTCTTAGGGATTTAAATTGTAATCTGGAAATGGGGAAAAAAAATTGAAAGCATGTGATATCTTCCATTACAAGCTAATGAGAAATAGTACACCTGGGAAATGAAAAGTTTTATTTAACTAGATAATGAGAAGCATGACCCAAAACAATCCAGAGCCCATTTAAGATAGCCCACCTATTGATGATAATGTGTATTTTGTACCATTCTCTGAACTGGAGCACCTACCAGGTGGCCTCCAGGAAAAAAGGCTACTGGGAATGGATCACCAGTCAGATTAAATGTCCTTGTAGGCCACAAATTAAGGACAACCCGTGTAGGGAAATGATTGCTTATCCTCAGAGAATTCTTCCACTTGATGGATACCCGTGCGTGAGACATTTTTCTTACCTGCTCTTTCATGGCTCCTCCTGCCACAGCTGTGCAGATTTGAAGCTCCCAGGGAGGGGTTGTGTTAGTTCCATCAGTGAGCATCCAGAGATCATCTTAATCCAAACTCTCAGGGCTCAGCCTGCAGTGAAGCTTTGAAAAGCTGTAGTATTCATTCTAACTGCTAGGGAAAGGGATAATTTTTAGGTTATACAGTTTTCAAAAACAGGGACTTGGTGTTTCTGGAGATGAGGCTGAGGAAAGCAGTTTCATGGATATGTAAAATGGCTGTGTGTTCTTTACAGTTGCATATTGTTTAAATGGAAAAATAAAGTGAAGACTTCCGTGTTATGTAGCTTCTCACTCAGGAATAATTTATCTATCACCTGTTTTTGTATTCAAGGAATGACACGGCAAAACCTTTTCTTCCCTGCCTGAGGGAAATGCAGTTTCTTGTGATTCAAAGTTTACTTTAAAAATAATGGTACTTTCCCTAGAATTTTTGACTAAGTTCAAAGGAAGTTTCTGATCCATGAGAACTGAAATTCAAATATCCAGTGGGCTGTTGTGTAGTTGGAAATGAGCAGGACCTGTGTTAAAACAAGAAAACAAAGCTGTGGCAGTGGACACAGTTCAGTGTTGAGGAAGAAGGAGTTAGAAATTGATCTGAAGGGAATCAAGCATACTGCTGCTTTATGTTCCAGCCTTTAAACAAAATCTAGTGGTGTAGGAACTGCCAAGGAAGGTCAGACCAGACTGGTGTAGGTAATCCATGAGCTGGTCTCTTTTGAGGGTAATGCTTTATGCTTCAGAAGAGGGTACAGAAGAACCCCACAGCTGTAATGAAAGGTTTGGATGAGGGGCTGTTTCTTTGTGGACAAGGGATGGAATAGGGAATTGCAGGCAGATTTAAATTTTCAATTTGAGTATGCAAAATCCTGAAAGAGTGTTCAAACCCATATAAATAAAATTAGAAAAGAGAAAGTAAAAAAACCCAAACCAAACAAAAGCCCCTCAATATAATCTTATTATCTCCATAATCTTACTATCTTTTGAAAGCAATTAGGATAAAATTAGGACTACTAATAATGGTTTAATACTGCTTTGCAGCTATTCCCTGTGTTGTGGGGGAGTGGAGTCATTGGAGTGGCTGTGCAGAACAATGTCATCCCGGGCTGCGGGTCCGTAGGCGCTACGTACAACAGGAACCAAAAAACGGTGGGGAACCGTGTCCAGCTCTGGAGGAGAAGGCTGGCTGCCTGGAATACCTGACTTACCAGGGGGAGGACTGTGGCCATGAACATGGTAGTCTCAATTTCATCTCTCTGCTGTATACTGTGTCCATCACAGCCATCATAAATTTTACTGATGTCAATGAACAGCAAAAAACCAAGCATCTATCTACAGTTAGCTGGTTAAAATTATAATTTAGAACTTTACTTTCTACTGTCATACTACTTTTTATTCAATAATTTGTTTTTCTACTCTAGTTTTTCTTAATTTCTGTTAAGCAAACAGCTAAGCTGTGTGCATTCCTTCAGCTGGATGTAAGTTTCAAATTATCTCTGTGCGAAGTTAGAACACAAATTCAGTATGAAACAGGAAACAGTACTCCTTGTGGGATTCCAGCACATGCTATTTCCTCACTGGCTAGATGGCATGCATTATTAGATATTTTTGTTCTGAATAAAGAGAGAGCTTAGCTGTAGGGAATGGGGTTGAAGTCCAATGCTGCCAACATTTTACCACTTTTTCAATAAAGTGAGCCAGCATTGCCATCCACAAGCTCCTGATTCATTCACCCACTGTTACAGTAATTGAAATATGACTCAGCTGTGCCTAGCTGTTTTACCATAACTGTTTTTTTCCTCAGTCCCTGCTTTCATAACTACCTCTGAATACGGTAAAGAAAGAAAAAGACGAGCAGCATCTTCTCTATGGCCCTCAGACAAAGAAGCAGCAGGGTAATCTATTTATCATATGTATGTGGGTCATCTTGTTCAGTAGAAAACAGCTGTCTACAGAGAAAAAATGTAATTAAATTTGCAATAATTAAACACTAAGCTATAGCTTGTACTGGTTTTCTCTCCTGCAGTTTATTTGCATATTCTAGATATTGTTTATTACTTGCTAATTGTCCTGAATTAAACATTGGGATCATGGCAGATCTGATGATAGCTGCTTTTGAAAGCCAGCAGTAAACAATGCTAAAACAAAGCTGAATGTATCCTAAGTGTAAGTCTGAGAAATTAGATGTAGGTCTCTGAACAACATGAGCTGAATGGGATTGGTCTCAAGAGACCTTTTTTTTTAAACTGTTTGACATGAGCAGTAAGAAATTTTGTTTAGTTACCAGTAGAGATGGTAATGAAGTTTAAATTAGGCTATTACTGGGTCTGTAATGCTCATAATGTTTTGTCCTGTGCTATTTTTCCTAGAACAACAAAACTCATTGATATTCTTAGTCTCTTTTCCATTTTCTTTCAGCAGCATAGAAGAAAAAATATGGGTTACCGAGATCTGTTTTTCAAAATAATTTAAGAATACAGAACACTACCAGAAAGTGAGATTCTACATAAAACACTGGACTGGGGCATAGAATGAGAAATAGTTTACATAATGTTTTTAAGAATCCACTGATTGGGCTAGGGTCAGAAGGAGATTTGTTAGCAACGATGATGTCTATCTTGCACTTCACAAACACCCCCCTTACGATATGTAAGTCCATTCAAAGCTCCTACTTAGCTCATGCTTTATCTCTCATAATTTGGTTCTTTTCCTTCTGAGCAGATACTGCGTGGAGTTCAGGACGGAATCTCTTTCCCAGCACTGTGCTTTGGAGAGGCGTCCGTACGCGCGCTGGATGCAGTACCTGCGCGAGGGACACACCGTGTGCGTCGCCTGCCAGCCGCCGGCCATGAGCGCGGCCACGCAGCGCTGCTCCGGAGACGGCCACAACGCACACGGGTAAACCAAAACCCAGCACAGGAGTTCAAACCCCTCATCATCTTACTAAAACCTGCATTTATTGTACCTAAAAAATGGAACAGCTCAAATCGTTTGTAGAGCTCAGAAGGTTTTATCCTTTCAGTTCTCACAGAAATTGCTTTTAAAACCTAAGTAAAATGGGAAGTCATTTCAATACAAGAGTTTAGTGCTTTATTCACTGTTGTGAAGAAGTGATGGAATTTGTGTAGTGGAAGAGGAACTTTTTACAGCTATGGGCACTTTTACTTAAAAAGGGTATTTCCTGCCACAGTCCAAATCTGATTGCAGATTTAACTCCCCTCAACCATAGATACCTGATTTTTAGAAAAGTAATTGTGAAAGTAGATATTTCTTGTTCAGAACTGATTTTATTTGATCCATACATTTATTAATATGCATACTACTTAATACTTATACAACCAGCTACTCAACCCACCATCCTGGATATTCCACTTAGGAATATAATGTCTACTCCAGAAAGCATTTTAAGAGCTAAATGAGTTTAATAAAGTCTTACATGATTAAACAAATCCAATCTTCTGACATTTTATACAACACAATCGAGTAACACTAAATACACATCTTTTACTCTTCTGATTTCATATTTATTGTCTCATTTCAGGGATAAAATCTTATACTGGGAAGCAATTGGCAACTCTCAGTGCCAAGGAACCTGGAAGAAGATCCGGCAGCTGGAACACTGTTCCTGTCCCCTGGTGCATAGTTTTATTTTTACGTAAAAGTTTAAAAGACCTTTAAAATTGCAACAAAAAGAATAAGAAAATTAACACAAACGCCAAGAAACCTATATACTTCTGCTGCATTTTCTGGAGCCTTAACAAATTTTAAACGAGTCAGGACTTTGGCAGAATCATTTCAGGAAATTATTCCTGCCTTAATGCAAAGTGCAAAGACTGATCTCTGTATTAGAACTCTAGAAGTATGTTACCATGTTTCTCTTTTGTAATTAAAGAGCTAATGTTTCTAACCATAGTAGTTGTTTTCCTTAAGTTCTCCATCTTTACTGACCATAGCCCTGTCTACAGGCACTGCTCCTATTCAGTAGCAAGCCAGCCAAGTATTTTCAAGTCTGAGAATAGTTACTGTCAACATTTAAGAGCAGGGGTGAATAAAAATGAAGTTTTTGAGAGCTAAAACCGATTTCAGTTTAGATACTTGGTTCCTCTCCAGTATCATCTAGACAATTTTTTATGCTATAACTGTGTAATTACTCTTCCTCTACACTGCAGTTTTCATGTTCAGCCACCTTCATGAAGACATATACCTAGTCAGCATTGTTAAGGAATTGGTCTCCTCAGAACTTCATGTCAATAATACACAGTGTAACTTTTCTGGCAGAGGAACCCAGACAAAACTTTGTGCCTAAGGCCTTGGCTAAGGGTAAAAAAATTACTTACTACTAGTTAAAAATGTTCGTCTACAATGATTCACATAGGAAACTGCAACACCTAAGCGCTGACAAGACTGCTATGCAGGTTGAGAAAATTTCATGTTAAGACAAGCACAATATCCGTGCAACATCAACACTTCCTGGAAGAAGCCATAGAGTCTCTTAGCAAGAATAAGGAAGGTCAACTGCTTGAGGTTCTGTCCACAATAAAGGTGTGTTGTGAAACAAACCTTTGAACTGCATTTTACCATTTTATTGTAATGAAAGCAGGCCTCCAAACAGAAAGCGGAGATTATTTTAGTACTTTCTGAACACTTCAGCCTTCAAGAATATGTGTTTGTCTTTTTAACGGGGAAAATTATCTGAGAGAGATTTGTTTTAACATGAGCAATTCAGACAGCTTTGTCTTGTAAGATTCTTGAAAAATAAAAGCCTTAGCCAAGAAAAAAAGGTACAGAAAATATCTGAATTCAAGGGATTTCACTTTTGAAAGAATACTGTATTATGCTAGTACAAGTCACTAGATTCACACCAGTATGACAGTGGAAAGCATGAGTTTTATGAGATTGTGGAAATCTCTTCCAAATGATCTGAATCCAGAGATACAGGCTAGCGCTATCAATCTGTTCCTTTCCCACGAGCAGGAGAGTTGCAGTGGCCTCCATTAAAGTGTATCTTTGTTGTCACTGACAGTGTAGACTCGTTATTGAGCACCACTTTGGCCACATGTTTTTGAGCTTTCCTGCAGGTCTGGAAGAAGTCACTTGTCACTGTGCCTGTCCGTGTGTCCACTCGGAGGCTCCCGGCTCGCTCTGGCACAGCAGACAGCAGGGGAGATTCTCCAGTACCTCGAAGGTCGGGAGGGCAGCTAAGGCTTTAGGCCTTGCTTGGATGAGACACTAGCGATGATGATGGAAGTAAGGAGTTGATTCCAGTCGGGGGTTAAGTCCAGGTTTATTGAAGAGAGCTCCAGGGAGATCCCCAGCCCATGTGAAACCAGCCCACAAAAGCACGGGAGTGGGCTGTGTAACACAATATAAACGGGGGTGGAAACATGGGAGGAGATCACCCACCCACCAACAGGAATGCTCGGGGGCGTGGGGGACTGGGATAAAATCCAGTCAAGGGGGCCAATAAAGGTGCTTCAGGGGAGGGACTCTGGTGCCTGAGCCTATCAATCGACGCCCCTAATGGAAGCTTCTGGATTGGTGGGATGGGTTGTGAAGTGACGGGCAGGGAAGCGGGGAGGAGTTGTAAGGATGACTAAGCCTTTTTTAGGGAAATAAGGTGTAGGAGTAAAAAGATTGACAGGGAGGAGGCAACAGGGACAGAACTATTGCAGTAAGGGGATACCGAAACAACTATGGAAAATTGCAACTGAATTTGAGATTATATCCACAACTGAACAAACTGAACAGCACAACACAACAGTCACTTGTTAAGACAAGATAGGTGGTACAAGCTAACCAAGAGATGCTAAGTGCTAGTATAATAGTGTTCCTTTCCATGTAAAAAATTAACCAGTCCCTTAATGACTTACAAATACAACATTATATGAATTTACACTTTTTTGAACTCCAGAAAAAAACTCAACCATCTCATAAAATTAACAATACTAATACATACATACTTTTTGGTAAAACTTACAGAAATGTCAAGTCTGACCTAAATTTCAAAGTGAAGCAAAACAAATTAGAATGGGTTATATGGCAGGAAGTAAAATTATTAAAAGGTTAATCTAAAAAGAGCTACAGCCCTTTAAAAATACAGAACACTTGACTTTTTATTAGCCTCCATCAAACTAAAGACGTTGCCAGTCAGATCTGATACCCCTATTTACATAACAGACATTTCTTAAATCACTGCAAACGTTTTCACATTTCAGAATCTAGGTTTAGCAAAAAAGGCCAGACTTTACATTTAAGTCATCATTACCAGAGTAAGTGAGCTTACACAAATGTTTTATTCCAATTACTATTCTGTTTCATGTTTTCGGACAGCAGCACCGCTGGACACTCTGAGACTAAAATAAGATGTTATTCTGAAAAGCTACAGTAGGTCCTCACGTAGGGAAACATTAAGAAGAGTTGGTTCCTGTAGTCCAAATCAACTTTGTTTGATCTTGCTCAATGTTCTCCACCTGTCTTTCAACATGACACTTGTTCGGTTGTTGAAGTTACCACGGGCTAAAATTTTAGCCCAGTTACCCACTCCAAACTCCCTCACTCCCAATTTCAGCTCCAAGTCTTCGTTCTGAGTCCATCGCTAGGGCAAGAAAAATACCAGATATATGAACAGAGAAAGGTATCAATCTAAGAGCTTATTGCAAATATAAAAGCAAGTTTTCAAACAGCTCCCCAGTTGTTTGAAAACTTGAGTACAGATGTCAGAGGGGTTTTCTTGAGCACCATATCTTGAAACTAGAGATAAATTATAAATTTGTAACTGAACCTGTAGAGCTTTATGAGGGCTCCCAAAGGGGACTTGTGTTAATATAGCCTTGGGTTAATTGGAGTAACTGGACTGGAAGTACAAAATGTTTATAGAACATTACAAGAGCCATAAGAATTGTAAATGGCTGAATCTGAAGGCCTAAAATTTATAGCTTGGTGGAATAAAAGAAAGGTTGGTTTCCCAGAGTATGTATAAAACCTCCTCCTGTAAGTAACATCACTTCCAGCTATCAAATGGATAAATGGTGTTGGCTATAAAGGAGAAGGGAACACTAAAGAATCATGTTATGGCTCACCTTCACAACTGAAACCTTCAAAGTTGTAAAGAACTGGGCAGAAAGAGAAATGCAGGTGCAAAGGAATAGCCTCAGTTTAAAGCTGACTAGTAGATCTGATAAGTGAAAGGAAACGTGAATTACAGGGGAACAAACATCACTTAACTCTGAAAATAATGTACCCAATGGAAATGTAAATCTTATGGCTGCTACCATTACACAAATGCATACCCTCCTGCTTGTGCACAAAGGGAGGATGAGCAGCAGGAACACTCAGCCAATATGACTGTCAGCGGCACAAGAACCACATCCATGGAAATAGGAAGAAAAATAAATTTATTTCTTAATGATGTGGAATCCTTCTGGGATCTTTAAAAGATTCTGCTCTTGTAAGCATCATCAGTACAGTCTCTGGCCAGGTGACAGTTTTGAGTGCTATTCTGCATAGTTCCACCCTTCTGTTAAATTTAAACTTCTAGAAGTTGCAGCAGGGCTTAGACATGAAAGACAAGGCGGGGGATCTCTGAGGGGGAAGGAGCTTAGATAACATTCAGCCTCAATACTGTATCAGATCAAAACTTTCATCAAAACTTATGGTTATTCTCCAAAAAGGGAAAATGTGGCATCTACACAAAGTGCAAGCTGAGGTGTATAAAGACCAAACTTCACATCTCAACTTAATGCAAGTATCAGGGCCTCTTCAGTAAACTCTGATCACCGACAAACCTCAGTAATCAGTGAAAGAATTACAAGTAATAGTAATTCAACTGTATTTCTAAACGGTTAGGAATCTAAAACTTCTCTAAAGTATTTTACCCGTTATCAAAAATACCTCCTTTTTCTAATTCTTCCTGTTCAACAGATCTTTTGCAACATTAGCAGTGAATAGCTTTTTTTCCTACTATTATTAAAAGGCCAGAGATTCCATTGGAATAATGTAGTTCATCTCATTTCAGAGCATGCCAGAAAACTTTACTAAATAAAATCTTTATTCAAGTAACACAGTTATGCTTGACCTACAGCACCAGATAATTCAAATACTTTCATCAAAAGAGATAATCACAACCCTTGTCACTTGCAATGATTAATTACATTTGCTGTTAAAAGTGTTTTTTTTATTTTTAATTGGTCACATTGAGCTTTTCAAAAAATAATTTTCTTCCACTTATTGTATAAATGAGGGCCTGCTTTACAGGTAAATCAGGGACTAACTAATTTTCTTTTCACTGAGGAACAGAACAGAGCAATAACTTGCCCCCTGCCCCACTCACTGACAAGCTCTCTGCCCCCTCTGGGACAGAATTTATGTAGATTCCAGCTTTGCACTGTTACAAGACTGGTTGGAAGACTGGACATAATGCAGCTCTATGCTTGAGCTCACATCAGCACAGTACCTGGTCCACAGCAACGTGACATCTGGCCAGCTCTGAACACCAGCAGAGCAAGCTTGAGTTTGCCAGGAAGAATGTGAAGACATTCCCTCACAAATCTGAAAATCTTGTTATTCCTTTGAGTCAGTTCTGTTCTAGTGACTTGTCTACCTTTATGCAATATGGGACTCTGTTCTGAGTTTTCTCCATCTTTAAATATATGGATTATTTTTTCCACAAAAATCTGACAAAATTCTGAACACTCAGATTTTCAGACACATTGTTTAGTTTAAATTAAGTATCATCCAGATTTTAGACAACTTAATGGACTTGCCACATAATTACTGGATATAAAATTGAGTACAAACAGTTCCCTAAATTCTGTGACACTTGCATCCCCTAATTTAGGAATGAGAAAATAAAGTATGTGTCCTTTCAATAGCACTGCAGATTGTTCTATGCAGCTAACTGAAAACACTGCAATAAAAGGCTGAAAATGGGCACTGAACCATTGCAATGAAATGCCATTTACAAAACAAGAGCAAACAATGCCAACATTGAATGAGGGACTACATGGAAAAGGAAGTTCTAGAAGTCAACAGCTCTGACATTCATTGCATTCTTTCATGCATGTGGACAATTTTATAACCCAGATGATTAAGCAGAAGAGCAGATTTATTGTTTAAAAGGCCAATTATCATTGCTTTCTATAAAACATTTATGAGGTTTTAGTGGTAGGGAGTAAGGCATAAATATAACAGAGGGAGCAGATGCCTACAACTTTTCTAAGTGTTGAAAGAAACACAGTTCTGAATCTTAAGTTTGATTTAAGTTCTTTTAAAATTTTCAATGCCCCTGTCAGATGCAGTTCTCTACAAATTTAGTCTTTATATTTCAATTAAGGTTGAACTATAACAACATAATTAAGCAAACAACTCCTATTTTTTTTCTAACAAGATGTAAGCCCTAGACCTAGACACAGTGCTTGTAGGTGACCCCATAACAGACTAGCTCAGCATAAAAATATGTGACTACAAAGCTTTCATTAGCTCTGTGTCATTGTGGTCCAAATAGTTTAATTCTTGATGTTGAAAACAAGCTTGATGGAAGTGCTCATACTTATCAGCAACTGGCTAACAAGGTACCTATCTGAGTATATGCTGGACTAAAGTAATTTTGTCTTTAAAGGCAAAAAGCAAATCCAGTAAGTGCTCTGCTGCTTGTTTTTTTTTAGGGCACTTGTTTTATCTGCAGCTTTTAAAGAGATTGTCACTGAGCTAACTATTCCTGAGATTTGTGAGAAAGTGAAAAACTCTTTTTAGGGGCTTAAACCTCAAGAATAGATGAGGTCTTATATGGACTTCAACCCATTTGAGGACAGCATGTAACTGAAGATTTAACCAGTACATCAACTTCAGTAAGAATGCTTAAAGAAAGAGGAGTAAGTACAACTCTCCTCTAGAAAAAACAAAATAAGCAGATTTGGTCTTCCCTGTTATATGAAAAATGAAATATCAAAATGAACATCAGAAAAAAGAAACAGCTCACATCAAAATGGATATATGATGATAACTTGACTATTATCTAAACAGAAAGATTCCACATTGCTTCTTAAGAGATATAAAGAGGAATCCAACAATGGCAATACCCATATTTAATGATAATTTCTTCAGTTATCATGATAAAATGCTGAACACTTAAAGGAAAATTTGCTATAAACAAAAATTAGCTTGAAAGACCCCCAACATCAAATCAACTTCAAATTGCATTCTATTAAGGCATACACTTCTGCATGTCCCACCAATGGGAATTCCAGCATTAGTGAACACAGTAGGGTTATTTTAATGTAATTCAATGAAGTAGGCTTACCCATGAAGAATGCACAAAGGACCATTTGAAATGTAACATTATAAGAAGACCCTATCATTTGATTTATAAAAACTAGAGTAGTTTCCCAAGTAAACATGTTTTTACATCACATAAATAAAAAAAATATTGAATTGTAAAATCTTTAACCTTCTAAGCTGGAAAACAAGTTGCCTCTGATAATTGCCCAAAATTCTCACAGGCAAATGACATCCTGAATTCTTTAATCCAAACTGTGGAAAGAATTTTGGATTACACACTAAGCTTTGGTAATGGTGTATTTCAACAAAAAGCCTTGGAAGCATTAGCAACAACAATATTTGAGACAGTAAAAATATGTTGTATTCCCTGTCTTTAAAAATAAAGGGACTGTAACAATTTCAGGAACTGTAGCACTTGAGTAATCTAAAAATCTTAAATCTAAGCACTAGATTTAAAAATCAGATTAAAGCCAAGAAAAAAATTCTGTGCGTGCAGATTCATTTTATCTCCATTTAGAAGAGAGAATAGGTACAAACCTGTCTTCTTCGGCTACATGCCAAAGAAACTTCATTTTTTTCCACATTTTGCATGTCGTTAAGACCTAGAAGACAGTTAATATAAATCCAAAACAATGAGGAGTCAACATCAAGGCAGCAGTTTTGCATTTTGCCATTTACACCTGACAAGAAAGTACACTATTTTGATATGCTTTGATAGATTGGGAAAATTTCAGTGTCTCTTTACATATAATTATACTTTTATAAATTAATGCACATGAATCTTGCCATAGTACAAGGGCTTCAAAAATAGGCTATTAAAAAAAAAAAACAACACTGTAATTTCTATACAATAGAGCTCACAGAAGAATTATATTTTAAACACTTAGGTAAAAATCGGTACATAATAATAAAACATTTCATTTTGGTACAAATATTTTTACTATACACACTACTTTCATTTTACATAGAATGGGAAGTAACAACCAATCAGAGCTATGATTCTTTGTATACAAATCCTATCATTTCCAAGTACATGTATCAGGTTTTAACTGTGGCAAGCATTCAAGGCATCTTGAGAGTTTGTCCTTCCATGTACAACATGGCCACGTGCAGGAACTATAACATCATCTCACTGTGCTAAAAGCATGCTAATGGTCTTAAGAACTTACTTATAGCTATTATATTATCTGTGTTAGGTTTTTAAGAAGTAATACCAGGAAATCACAGAAACATCCTGACTTTGTACATTTTATAGTTCTGTTTTTATAAATTATAAATTAAAAATTTGTTTTTCCAATCAGCTAACTTCTTTAGTTCATTCCCAATCAAGTTATCTAGCACAGAATTCAGAAAGAAATGAATTTCAGTACTCCTCTGGCAGCTTTCTTTTGCACAGAATACCATAAGTCCTGTAAACCAACCAAGCAAACCAGAAAATAGTGAATGATTTTGCAAAATTAATTGCTAGAGAACCTTAAGCCACTTCACAGCTTTCTAAATATGGCAACCACCAAATTTGCATCTGTGCAGAAACCATATACAACTTGGAGTGTTTTTATCCACCACAACCATTTCAGCATTAATCCAATCACATTGGATAGCAGTTAGAACTAAGTGTTTGACATGACTGTTTTGAAAGTGTAAAAATAAACTAATACTCACTTTGAAGGACTCTGCTCTCTTTGGGCTTCTGTCCTGAACGTTTCCTGCAAAGAACAGATCTGAAGTAAAAATACAAAGAACTTGATGAAAAGTCTGTGACTAGAGCAATAACAACAAAATTTTTTACCTTGCTATGGGCTTTTTTATGCCTCCAGATGACTGACGTGTGATATACTCTCTCTCTTTCCCCAATCTTAAAAAGAAAAGACAAAAAAATTATTTCCTAGGCAGCAACTTGCCATTTATATGACTCAACAATATTTGAATGAAAGAAAATCCTAAGTCTTCTCTACAGAAGCAGTGGCATACAATCACTAGCTGCATCAATGCATTCACCCTCTTAACCTTGTCTTCCTATACCTGCAGGAGAAATACAGAATCTGCCGAGTTGGAAGGGACCCACAAGGATCACTGAGTTCAGCTTTTAGCCCTGCACAGACATCCCCAGGAGTCACACCATGTGCCTGAGACCACTGAGCACATGCTTCTTGAGCTCTGTCAGGTTTGGTGATGTGACCACTTCCTTGGGTAGCCTGTTCCCAAGACATTGAAGTTGAACATAAGAGGCATTTTGCACTTCTATTTTTTCATTAGGAATTATTTCCATAAGTTTTTTTGAACGAGTCTTTCATCATATCGCTCAGAAGGGACCTGCCCTTCTAAAAAAACAAATTAAAAAAATCTTATAACTTGTCTTCCTCTATATTGGCAGCATCAGCGTTTTCTTAACTAAATGATGCCACGTATTCCAAGTAAAAAAAGAAGAAATACAGACTCTATCCCAGCTAAAGCCAGCAACTTATTCTCCCTGAACAGCTGGTGATAAACTTAGAATATCAGCATTTTCCAAAAGAATCATGTAATTGTTCTGAAGGTTTGCACTGTCAGAATCATGAAGCAATGTAACTATTTCCCTTCACACTAGTATCATTAAGGGGTCAGCTGAAAGAAAGATGTAATTCCTGATTCCATTTCCTCATTCTTTTTCTTCTTGAGATGACCTATAACCTGAAATTAGAACTAAAAGGAATTCAATCAAGCATTAAAAAAGCAAAGCCCTTTTTGAGCTTATATTATTATAGACTGACAGCTGTTTAAACTGCAAATTGTGCAACCTCACAAATAATTAAACTTAATAACAAGCTTTTTCATGTAAATGCCAAAAGTAACAACCATTGAAGAACAAAAATTTAAAGAAAATAGGGAAAGTGCTTGTAGCTAATTTTTTATTGGACAGCAGTTTGGAATTTAACATCCCCCCTTTTACCTACTCTTTGATCTACAAGTTTCATGTTACTGTCCAAGCACATCCCTTATCAGTATAATACTTAATACAAACCTCTGTTTTGTTTCCAAATTACTTTTGCCATTTTCATTGACTTCCACAGGTCTGTTTTGCAATGCAGTTGCTCCCAGCCCTTTAGACACCACATGTTTTGTGGCTTCCTGTAAGAAATGTAATTGATATCTTAAAATTAAAGCCAGACAGTACCTACATAGGTGTTTGCACTAAGATTAATATGCATACTTGCTATTAGAACTAGCAGTGCTTATTTGACAGACATTTCAGAGGCATTAACAATAAGTAAGTAGTTTCAAAACAACTTTAGCATGTTAAGTTGAAATCCATAAAGATCTTTATCAACTAATAACTTGGAGAAATTTTAGTCATAGCTGCAATTGATTTTTACATGCACACAAAGAAATACAGCAAATAGTTGCATAATGAGTGAACTTTAAAATGTGTTAAGTAAATTGCAGAACTTAACTAAGACTGCAAATACTAAGTACTCCAAAGTCTGCTTTTTATAACTAGGTTAGAAACTAAAACTGAACGGTGTCAAGTTTATCTAGTTCTGTAGCACATGGCAGGACAAAGCATATGTGTAACGTGTTCAAAAGACATGTCTAAGCAGACCTTAGGCTTGTAATATAACTTTTTTTGCACTGGCAAAAAGTATTTCTAACATCCTGCTCAAAATTCTAGCCACAAATTAAGATTATTTCTCCTCCATTGCCAAGAGAAGGAAGTAGTAATTCATTACTCCTTATAGAGTACCTAAAAGGGGCCTCCTACACTGAATAAAGATGAGACAAACATCTTACCAGGGCCTGTACAGGTAGGACAAGAGTTAATGGTTTTAAACTAAAAGAGGGTAGAATTGGACTAGATATAAGGAAGAATTTTGTTTTGTTTATGATGAGAGTGGCAAAACATGGAACATGCTACTCAGCAAGGTGGGTGATGTCTGATCCCTGAAAACCTTCAAGGCCAAACTGAATGGGGCTCTAAACAACCTGATCTAATTAAAGAGGTCCCTGCTTATTGCAAATGGGTTGGACTAAATGACCTTTAAAGACTTCTTTCAATCCAAACTATTCTATGATTATACTTTTACATCTGGCACTAGAAGAAAGAGAAATTAGCAGTTAAAGCTAGAATGTTCTTCTGCAGAGAAGACAGGGTACACTGCTGGGAAACCTGTGTGCTGCACAGAAGTGGGAATTCCTCACAAAGTTGTCTCCTCCATGTGCCAGAATAACTCAGTTCAAAGTAAGATTTGCAACGTGGGTGCAGACGGTAGGACAAATGTGCAGGCAGTGGGGATGCAGGCAGTGGGGATGCAGGCAGTGGGGATGCAGGCAGTGAGGGCCTTAGGCATGTTAGTATGGAATTCTGGGCCTTCCCTGACACCTCCAAGCCTCCACTTCCTCTTAGACTCAAAGAAAGAACCTTGAGAAATAAACTTGAAAACTGACATTCAAGTGAAACCATTAAAAGGTATTCCTTGTATTATAGTTTGAGTGTATTTAATAAGTTGTCCAGTCTCTCTGGTAAGAAAATGAAAAACACAGAGGAACTTCAGGATTGTTTATTTAAAATTTGCTTCTTATTATCTTTAGACGTCTGTGCTTTTGTAATTGAATAATTCAATATTCTTTTATATGAAGTAAACATAAGAGAAATTCTTTACAATCCTCCTGAAGATGAACTGAAGAAGGAATGTTGTTCTTGCCAATGTTAAATCACTTTTGAGCAAGACTGTTTGTAAGGAACATTTGTATTTACAGGAAAACAGCAATAATAGTTTTCTATCTCCTAACTCCCTTGACATTCCTAAAGCTTTTATCCAAATTAACAGGTCTTGATTTTTTATTTTTAGTATGGGAAGTCATGTAGGCTTAAATAAAATAAGTGTAAAATATAAAGCTACATTTTTAAAGAGTCCCATATCAGAACTGCATCTCTTAAACAGATCTTGTTTTAATTACACTATTGTCCTAACTATTTTTCTAATCAAAACAGTTGTGGGAAAAACATTCATAGAAGATATTTAAGAGGAGTCTCTTTCCTACTAACTTACTACGAGACATATTAATTAAAACAAAAAGGTTGAAAATAAGACAATCCAAAGGAAGGTAAAGTTTCCTTTTCATCTAATACAGTAACTGAATATTGCCTAAACAACTTCCTGGAAAGGATACATCTATTTGATTGTATCAGGTAAATTTTTTCAAAAGTTTTTAAAATACTTTCAACATACCTGTATTAAGAAGTTAGCTTCATTTTCTTTCATGAAAAGTTCAATGTAAGACTTGATTTTACTTATCAAAAGACTGTAACTGAAGCTTTGGAGGAGAGGAACATACGGATCCTTGGTTTTAATTATGGTTGCCAGCTTCACCCTTAAAGGCTAAGAAAAGCACAGCTTTATACAACACAAATCCTGCAGCAAACTTGGTATCTATGCTAAACAGGAAATACAGAAAGCTAAACATGATGATTATACAGTTTCCTGAATATCTCCATACAAGTTCATGCTGCAGTTTGAAACAGTTCTGGAGTCAACTAGACATAATACCAGGTATTTACCTTATGTGCTCAGTAAATAGGAAAGAGTAACTGATCAGAGATCTACATTTTCATTTCCTTTATGAATAACACTGAAAGCAGGGTTGTCAGTGGAGGAAAAACCAGAAAAAGCCACCCATTACTCAGTTCTCTCTTCTCATTTGCTGCCTCAAAAAGACTGCCATTGAAAGGGGTGTACAGTGTTCAGGAGAAGGATAACTCAGTACAGCAGCATTAAGGATACATCAATACTGACAATAAAAAAATTCACATTTTGTCTGCCAATCCCTCTGAATTTTACAGAACCCAATATAGCTGGAGAATTATCTTCTGTGTATAGGCTGCATTTTTATTTATGAATTTGAGTACTATTACCACAATCTACACTTTCCAAATATCCAAATCCTCTGAATGGAAGTGTATCTGAAGAGTAAGTTATACACAGGCTACTACTTACATAGAACATGTGTCCTAATGTACCAGCTGGAGACATAGTAAGCATTTTTAACTTCTTTTCACCTACAGCCCTTCTGTTGCTCTTTTCTCTACTCCAGCAAATTCAAGCATATGCACTAACTATTATATTAGAGAGATACTCACTCAGACTTGCAACTTTCTGAATGATGCAGTTAACTTCAAATCAGGAAGGGGCCTAACACATATGTTGTCTTTTCCAGTCAGAGGCATAATAGCATTCAGTCTGTACTACAGAAACTAATGAGTTTTCCTTCCCTGGGATGCTTTGGTACATAGAATTCTAATCAGAGGTGACAAACAGAGTCCACTGCAATAGAAATCAGCAAATGGGCCATTAGTAGTCAGCACTATCAAATTCCCAGAATTTGTAGTGCCATCTCACTTCTCATATGAAGTGGAAGAGGGGATGAAAAACAACTGCTGCTAAAAGCATTTTACTCCCACAAAAATCATCCAGTATTTCTATCAGTCTCCTGGCCACAAACTTCCTTTTGTATTTTAAAGTGACATAGATATGAAAGTGACTGCACAGACAATGAGATTGAAGTTATACAGGTAGGATTTGCTCACTTTGCAAATCAACTCCCGTCCTTCTCCTCTGAAAGTCAAGAGTTTTAATGCATTTTAAACAAGTTACTACCTTATCTGATTCAGAATCTGTGAATAGCCTTTCAAGAACTTCAGCAGCTTCCTTGAAATATCTGTTTTCCATGTGTACTGCTACAATCTACAAGAAATACAATTAAAAGATATGATGAAATACTTTCCACCTGAGATTCAGAAAAAGCAAGAGAATTCACAATTCTACAGTTTTCTAAGACTCCAGAAATTCAGATGATTATATATTTAAGGGTTACAGACACTTATCTACTTCTAACAGTTAGTTCTGAAATTAGTTTTGAAGTTTATTATTTCAATTGGTATCTTTTTCAGATTGGCAGCTTTTGAAACAAATTTGAACTGGTACAAATAGGAACCATATCACATAGAAAAAGGTCCCCTATACAGATCTATTTACTCTGTACTAAAAGTGAAAATTCAGTTCAGTCTGCTAATAGCCCAAGATTTTTGTAAAAAGGGCTCTGTTATAGTAGGATAGAATTTTTAAGGTTGGAAAAGACCTTTAAGGTAATCAAGTCCAACCATCAACCTAGCACCCACCACCATGTTCACCATTAAACCATATCCTCAAGTGCCATATCCACGTGCTTTTAATGACACTTGCTTTTTCAAGTGCTTTTCAAACACTTCCAAGGATAGTGTCTCCACCACTTCCCTGGGCAGTCTGTTCCAATGTTGTGCAACCCTTTGTGTGAAAAAGTTTTTCCTTATACCCAATCTAAACCTCCCCTGGCACAACTTGAGGGCATTTCCTCTCATCCTGTCACTAGTCACCTGGGAGGAGAGACCAACCCCCACCTGGCTACAACCTTCAGGCAGTTGCAGAGAGTGACAAGGTCCCCCCTGAGCCTCCTTTTCTCCAGGCTAAACACTCCCAGCTCCCTCAGCTGCTCCTAGTAACATTTGTGCTCCAGACCCTTCACCAGTTCCGTTGCCCTTCTCTGGACACTCTCCAGCACCTCAAAGTCTTTTTTGTCCTGAGGGGCCCAGAACTGAACACAGGATTTGTGGTGTGGCCTCACCAGTGCTGAGCATAGGGGACAGTCACTGCCCTGGTCCTGATGGCCACAGTGTTCTGGATACAAGCCAGGATGCCATTGGCCTTCTTGGCCACCTGGGCACATGCTGGCTCTTGTTTAGCTGCTGTTGACCAGCACCCCCAGGTCCCTTCCTGCCAGGCAGATTTCCAGCGACTCACTGCCAATGGGAAAGTAGCATCCTGAAGCATTATGAGTGAGTCACACAGACCTGAATTTGAATCAAGCGACGAATTTCTTCATGAAGTTTTTCCAGTTTAATTTCTTCCCTTTCAAGTAAAGTCCAGAAAGACAGAGCAGATTCCAAAGGTGAAATTCTTTGATCATTTTCAAACTGTAATCCTTAGAGGGGGAAAAAACCAAAGTACTCATAAAAATTAAAGCATAAAGTTAAATAGATTACATTATTTATATGCAGTAAAGTAATATGTATTATACAATTTCAATTCCTTTTTCCTAAATTTTTAGTTGTTTAAGAAACCTGAAGCAACTGTCTTCTTTTCAGAGACTGGTTCTTCCTACCCTTACTAGTAACATTACTGCTGCATTTTCAGGGGGTATTATGTCAGCTAATTATTGTTCACTTAAAATGCCAGTTGCAATCGGGTATTTGGTCTGGCATTAATAATTAAACTTGGTATGAGACTTCACAACATTTGATATTGATACTATTAACTTTGTAATGTAGTCACCATGCTAAGTAGTTTGTTTTTTTCTTCCTGTGTCTATCACTATTTCCATGTCTTAACTTTTTGTTGTATTTGAAGTGGTTAAACCAAGAGGGAAACTCAGACAGGTCTACACAGGAGTGTCACTGAAAAAGCAGCAGCAGCCCCCCACGGTGTACTGCTGTGCCAACACCAAGCTTTGTGCAAACGCCCAGCAAAGGATCAGTGACCAGTTCTGGAAGAAATCTAGTTTAGCCAAATAAAACTGGTGGCTTTTTCTGGGTGTTTTTCATCCCCTTAACACTCTCAAGTAGTTTCCCAGTCTGGTCACTGCACACCTGCACAAGTGAGTGTGCCAATGCAACAGATGCAGGAGGAGATGGGAGGGGCACAAGTGCTTTTTTCCCATGGCACTGCCAGCTTAATTCAAGATGTTCACTGAACTACAGCTTCACTTATGCCTTCATTTTATGGTATCAGCAGAATCTCTTTTAATAACTTATTCCTTTCATTAAGTATTTTTCAGACAGAAGGTAAACAATTTACACAATACTGAAGAGAAAAATTATTTTATACCCACTACAATATCAAACAGTGACATTTCAAACAGTATTGTGTGCATATATACAGATAACTAAAACAAAAATGTGTCTCTCTAATTAATTATTGTCTCAATCAAGTAACATGACACTTCATAGTGTTTATTTTAATAGTGTAAAACCAAAGTGTTTAGGTCTCAGAGAGCTGAAACAGCCTACTCTGCGTGATCAGCACACATCAAATATTTTAATAACTAGAAAAAATAGGAAAGCTACCATAAATTAGCTTTCCATGTACACTGTGCAGCTACACCTGATGTAATACCTACTACACACATGCAGTCTTCCTCAGCATACAGGTCATTCTCTACGGATTAGATAAAAACACAAAAGGAAGTAATATTCTCAAGTGTTATATACAATAATATAATTTAGAGCATTAGCACAAAAATGTCATAATTTTTATACTATTTTAAATAACTTGATGAACTTGATGAATTTGAAATATTAGAATTTGATTCCCAAGCTAAACTAAATCAGGATGACATAATACCTGATAAGCAACATAGGAAATTTAATTGTATAAAAACAAGACTTTGTGGCATTGTTAGGCTAGAATACACTTTTTTCTTCCATGCTCATGCTTTCAAGACTGCTTCTGAAGTCTTTAAATTCCAAAGAGTTTTATCAAACAGTGAAAAAAAAAGAAGTTAAAGCCTTCCAGAAACTCAAACAAAATCATCTTGGCTAAACCAACAAGTTGCAAATGCAGGCAAACAGAAGATATGGTAGTGAATAAGAGCCCCAAGGACTTGCTGCCAGCTGAGAGTCTTTCAGTCTTCTGTAGGAAACATGGGCAATCACCCTTTTCATCCATCTTCTCATGCCTGCTGTCTGTCCTACTTTAATCTCTAAAGTTAAATGTGCAGAAAAGAACACGTCTTGAATTTTAAACTTGCAAGTATTGCTCACTAAGAGCTAGTCAGTCCTTTCCAGTATATTTCTTTTGTTGCTACTACTCTGACAAAAAAACCCCAAAACTCTGGTAATTTAAGAAGTATAGGGTCATTCAAACTCCTTGCAGCTAAGTCAGTCAGTGCAGAGTAACACCTGTCCTGCAGACAGCTCAGTCAGATGTGTAATAAAGATAGTCCAAAGGGAGAAATTTATTCAATGTATTTATATATAGCTATATCTATAGATAAAAATATATATAGATATGCATAGTAAAGGCTATATAAAAGCATATTTAATACACTTCTACAGAAGTTCATACAGCTGTTTTTAAACAAGTGAAAAAAAGAACCTGAGTATTTACCAAGGCTTTTTCCTTGTGCAATTCTTATCAAAAGCTGGCAGATATATACTGTTTTTTTCTGATGTGGAGGTATTTGGGAGAGACCATTAATAAGAGCTGGAAAAGAAGAGAAAAGTTAAGTCAGTCTTGCTCCAGCACTGCCACAGTGTGGCTAGACATATACTAGTCACTGTGTTATCAGATTTCACTAAATGTCTGATTCCTTAAGAAACCAATGAAGCACACTTAGTTAGTATTCTTCCTTGCTAAAACAACTGTAATTATATTTAAGAGCTTGACCAGAAGAAGATATCCTCTTCTGAAGAAACATCACAATTAACCACAGGCTTATATTCATCAAATTCAAAGACCATAGTATTGAATTTAGGATTTATTTTGGTAAGTAGGGTACTACAAAAGACAGCTGTCTGCTCCAAAGAACACTTCCAGGGAAGTGTGGGCATTCACTTCCAGGGAATGCCCACAAACCATGAGCCACAGACAGACTGGTAACACTTACATGTTGCTATAGCAACTTACAGAGCTAAAGCAGTAAAAGCGACATGGAAAGCTTACTCAGAAATGTAAATTTACAAGGGAAATCCTCCTTGCGAGGCTGGAAGGTCACAAGGATTACTACATGTTTTAAAATGGGAGCTATCATGAGTTTATTCCCATCATGCAAGTTACTTTGAATTTCTTATGCTAATGTGCTGGATATAGTAATTCATCTTCACAGCATAATACAGAACCATTCAAAATGAAAAGTGAGTCACAGAATAGTTGGGGTTCAAAGGAGCTGCTGGGTACCATCTGGAACCACTGCCTTCCTACCTTTCTGCACTTCCTTCAGTTTGAATTGACTTTCTTGCTGACAGCCAGCCATTATTTCTGCAGGGTCGCCCTTTGACACGTGCAAGAGTAATAAGTTCTGTGTTTCTATGAAAAAGTAGGAGTACCTACTTTTCTATTTCAGTCTTATGACTGTGCTTAGCTTTTCCCAAAGACTTTTACAATATTAACTTTGTAATCTTAGAGTGCCAAACTTTTTCCTCTGTTGCTGAACAGAGTAGGAACAAGTTCAAAGTTTGCTATTACTTCTTATTTCCGTATGACCTTGAATTCTGTACAATTTAATTAATAGCTTCTACTAGTACACTTAGTCTTCCCAGGAGATATTTTCAATCTGCTTTTGCATTGACAGTATCTCTGCTTCCCACCTTCATGAAACTCCAGTACAATTCTCCTACTGAGTTACAGTCCAAAGGCCGCACATCAAGAAAAACATAGATAACCTAATCTAGCAGCCCCCCATTCAAAGTAATTTATTAAGTTAGATTTTTTACCATATTCCATATCAATCTGCTTAGTAATCATTCTGCATGCCAGTGTATTTCATTCTTTGCAGTTTAAACAACTCACACTACTACGTTCACTTGAGTCAAGAACATACACAGAGAAAAAATATCCCCCAAAGCTCTAAACTGGTATCCTCAGGAAAACTGCTTCTTACAGAAGAAAACATTATAAATCCATCACATTTATCTGAGACTTAAGACATTTACTTCTAGCGTCAACCACTTTCACTCTAAAGCTTATTTCTCATTTTAAATATATGTTTTTCCATTCAAAACCCAGTCCCCAGGCTTCATTTCATCTCATCTCTATCTGCCAAACAGTTCTCTGAAATATTTCTAGCACTGATTATTGCTACGGCGTGCGAGTGCTGCCGATATCCCCAAGCCCTCCACGGGCTCCCGGTAGCCCGGGGATCTCCTGAGGGCCCCGAAAGAGCTGAGCATCACCCCCAGCGCTGCTGGCCACGGCTGGTCGACGGCCTACGAGTGCTTTAGCGCCCGCAGGCCGGGGCGTGCAGGAGGCAGCTGCCCCTGAGGCCCCGCGGGGCTCGCTGCCCCGGGGCGGCCGTGGAGAGCCCCGAGCCGCCGCCGCCCCTCACCCTGCGCAACGTCTCTCCACCGCCAGAACTCCGCCCCGCTCTGCTCCGCGAAGTGCCGGCACAGGCAGGAGCAGGCGAACTCCAGCATCCACTCCGCTGCCACGGCCTCCACGGCCTCCGGCGGGGCCGAATCGACGGAGCTGCTGACGGAGCTGCCGCTGCCGCCACCGCCGCCGCCGTCCGCTGCTCCCGGCGCGTCCCGGGCCGCCATCGCCATCTTCAAACCGCGCGCCAACGGCTGCCGGACCCGATCTTCGGCGCGCCGCAGCCAATCAGAGCGATCGCCCCGCCCAGCCCCGCTCTACATCCAATCAGCAAGGCAGTTCCGCCTGGCCCCGCCCTACTCACCGAGCCGCAACCAATCAGCGCTGCCGCCCCTGACGGCCCGGGCCGTCGTCGCCGCGCGCTGGTTTCGGTCTGCAAGCGCCCTTTGGCGGCGGCGGGGAGCGAGCGGTGCCCCGTGTGGAGGTGCCCCGTGTGGAGGTGCCCCTCTGGGAGCTGCCCCTCTGGGAGCTGCCCACGCTTCCTGGGAGAGCAAAAGGCGAAACGTGGGTGTTTGCTTACATGTGTGATCCGAAGGGCTTCGCTGAGCGCGTCTTCATGTGGGCTCTGGAGAGAGGAGGCTGTGGAAGGAATGAAGGGAGGGGGGAGGACGTACCAGGGCCTGGAAAAACTGAAAAGTGAGAGCTTCGACTTGGCAGTGAAGCCCCGGATGGTGTGTGAAGGGGGACGGCATTAGCTGGAGTGTGCTTATCTGAGAAGGCAACTGTTTGTGAATGTTAAAATGTAAAACCCAGGGAGGGAGAGGTGGTTTGGGAAGGGCTGGATTTACGGCAAGTGCCGAAGGGCAGAACAGTTATCCTCTCAGAGATGTGGTGGAGGGTTAAGCGATGCTCTGGTAGATCTGGTGAAAGGCTTTAATTTGAGCTTTATTTCACTCCAGGGAGGAACAGGGTGGTAGCAGAGAGCAGGAGGTGTCTGCTGGTGGGCCTTTACCTCCTCCGACTCCTGTGACACGCTAAATTGCACCCACAGCAGGCTTGCTGTGGCATTAATTCACTGAGGTCAAAGAGACAAGAGGACATAATTTAACTTAAAAGAATATTCTGTTTGGACAGCTCTATTAATAGAGTGTGAGACTTAGGTTTGCACTTTGAAAGAGGTTGTGACAACTTCTTGCTGCTGATAATCTCAGGAATGAGAATTCTTAATGTTTGACATGAACCAGGTAGACATAAAAAATGAGATTATTATGCATTGATGTTTAATTGAGCAGGCATTTTGTAAGTTTTGTAGTAGAAACTGACAGGAAGGTGGATCAGAGTTTGAAATTACCATGATAAACTCTACAGCAGGACCAGGTTGCTGAGTGTAAGCTCTGCTCAGTACTAGCAGAGTCATCCTTGTTATCATCTCTGTGTTCAGCACAAATCCAAAACACAGGTCCTCACCAAGCCACTGTGAAAAGAATCAACTCTGGCCCAACCAAAACCAGCACAGCACCCAGCCCTGAGTGTCCTTGGGGAACCCCTAATATGTGGACAAATGCATTTGAGGCACTGCCTATCTCTTCCCCTTGACATTAGAGGGAGGGTGAAATATTTTAGAAAAGATGCCTATCTTGTAGGTATTTGGAGGTCAGATGACTCTTGTGCTGGATGAGCTTGCAGCAACATGAGAAATGATACTCTAGTGTGGCAAAACCCATGTTTTTATTCTTATGAATGAGGTGTAAAATCACAGTAGGTCAGTTTAATTCCTAAACCAGTTTTTTTCTTCCTCTTGCAGGTGTTTCTACCAGTTCCTTCTGTGGTGGTGGCAATATTTTTCTTCCCAGTTTTAGCTCCTGTAGCCTGGTTTCCAAACCTGTGACATGTTCATGCTTTCCTTTTTATGCTGGGAAGTCTTATTTTTTATCTGCCTTTTATACATATTAAATTGCACTTTGCATTTCTTGATAAAATTACTAGCTACTTAGAGCTCTTGCTGAAAATCTCTCCTGCTGATGGATCTGCCAAGGGCAAATGTGAATAGTGTTTAATCCCAGTATAACTAAGAGCCAACAGAGGATTTTGTTTAGCTGGGAGTATAAAAGGTGGAAGTTACTTGTGGTATACAGGTGTGCATGCATGTGTGAGTATGTATATATAGATACAGATGAATGTACATGTATTGCATACCTATATACAAGTGTAAATATATAAAAGTACAGACATCAGCATAGGGAGTTAGCATGTATATATTTTTGTCTCTGTGTATACATACTTATACATAAATGTAAATGCATAGCAATTTAATAAGTGCAGAGTCTATCACCTAAACTTGTAAAATCTGTAAAATGCTCTCTCTTACTCCTGAGGACAGTTAAAATAAGAAATAAGACTAAATTACAACACAAATAATTATCAGTATTATCATATAATAAATTAATAAATACATACTTAACAGCATCATTATGTAAATATACTTTTGGTCTCCAGACTCAATCAATTTGGATTATTCTTGGTTCATAGTTGCTCATTTACTAGAACTTCTGGTTTAAAAGGCTTTAGTCTTCTGTTCTTCTGCTAAATTTTTTTGGTTTGAATTTATTTTTAATAAGAATCTTTAAGGAACATCATAAAATTGACAGATCTTTTTTAATCCCCCCAAAACTGTGCATTTTAGCATTTTGGCTATTTTAGAACAACACATACAAATTCATGATGAAATATTACACTTTAGTCTTCATTTTCTTTTTGGTTGCTTTATTCTTCATTTTCTTTTTGGTGTTACTGGGAAGTAGGAGGCCCCTTTCCCCCAGTTATTATTTTGTTTATGAAAGCAAAAGAAATTCTTTTTTCTTGTGATGAATGGGCCATATTAGGTTCATACAATATTTAATCTTAAAAGCAAAGAACCATTGCACAAGAAACATCACATACTTAGGTGATTAATATATTAATATAGGCTGTTATTTTATAACCACAATAGAATTACATGTGTAAAGCAGTTTTTCAAATTTGTCAATGGAAGCTCAGCAATACAACCAGTAGATGGCCCCAGCCTAACATCTTCTTTATACAGTGGTGCTCTGGTTTGCTGGATTGGTGGAAAAGTTCTTGCTGGAATACTCAGTGCACTGATGTATAAAAAAATAGGGATCAGAATGTCGGATAAAGACTTTATTCATAGCTGCTCACATTATAGGGTACCCTTCTATAAAGCTGGGAGCCAACTGAATGTTAAACTGAACATTTAAGGAGATTTGACTTAACACAAATGAAAACAAGTTCATGAAGAAAGTTCCTTTTCTCACAGGTGGTAATACACACAGAACAAATATTTGAAGTAAAATATAGAACATTTAAAATGCTGTGGGGAGTAAAGTATGTGCAAGTGAGCAGCTGAGCTGGAGATTGGATCCTGCTGAATGCAAGACAAGAATCAGTCTGTAATTTCATTCAATATTGCTATTGAAAAAACATTTCTCTTGCTGTTTAAATTTTTAAAAATCACAGGACTCAACAAAGTTTTCCAGCAGTAATTTTTAAAGAATTGAATTCTACTGAGTAATAAAAGGAAGGAAGGATTTTACTGTGACCACAGCACCAACCAGGGATTTGTAAATGTCGGTGGTGCCTGGCAGTGTCACAGATTTTCAACTAATCTTTATCAAATAATTTATTTAAACCTGTATTTTAATATGGAAGTAAACCTAAAATTTATAGGGAACAAAAAGTGTATGTGCCAATAATATTGTGCTGTAGACCAGATGGTTAGAAAAAGCAAGCATCAGGGGGAAGTTGCTCAGTTCGATGTGTGATTTCTTATATCTTGTTTATACACTAATTCCATGAATTGTTGAGTACCTAGTGAATACATATGTCAGGGTATGTTTGGGTAATTGGAACATGCATCTATATGTTAAAGATACAAACTTGGATTTGAGAGATTTAGCAGTTTCAACATATGAGGGAACTAGAAAGTCCCAATAAAATGTAACACGAAATAAAGTGCATTCCTGTATCCATTCATGCCGTGTTTTAGATGGAAACAAAGGAAGTATAGCCAGAATTATTCACTGACTTTGGATGCCTTGGACCTGGTGCTTCACAGAAATTCATAACTTTAGACTTCCTATAGGCCTCTAGAATCAAGTTCCAAGAATACTAAAAGAGGAAAGAAGGACAGATTATCTCAGTCAGTTTGGTTTAGATGAAGAGCAGGCATCCTAAAGCTCAAGTTCTGACTGTGGATAGCTGCAATTCCTTTATGAGTTAGAGTCTATGAAATGTTGCATTCCAACGATGAGATCTTAAGATTCCACATCACAAGCTGGAAAGATTTAAAATAGAGTATAGAAAATGAGAAAAACAGAATTAATGACAATTTTTTTTAAAAATTATGATTTAAATGATTCCAGTATGGTCTTGGATTTTATAGAGAAAGAGAAGTTTGAATTTCTCTGGGCTGTACTCAAATTCCTTAATCTGATAACTGTTCTGAAAGTGCTACCTTGTCCACTATATCAAATTATTCTCCTACAGCAAATGAGGGATTGGCTAACTCACATTTAGTGTCTTCTTCAACACAAACTGTTCACTTATTCCCAGATCTAAGTGAGGTGGGGATCTTCTGAAAAAAACCCTCCCATTAAATGACCTGAAAAGGTATTCATACATCTGAGATGAATTAGCATTATAAAAGCAATCTCAGATGTTTCTGATCTCCTGAATGAGTCACTGATGTTCTCTTAATGCAGCCTTTCTTTTGCATGAATTTTTTTGAATGTGAAATCACAAAGAAACAAATACAGAATTAAATTTATAAAGATTTCTTATTGTTGCTGGATCATTCCAGATTTTCAAACACTAATTGTAAAGAACATAATTTAATATTTTAACTAATATTAATGACTGTAGCCAAGGGCAATTCAACATTTTAATATTACAGCTTGTTTCAGTGACACTAGTGGGTCTCAGCTGCTTTCCTATTTGAACTTCCTCAGAAGATACTATATAGAAATGTGACTGTTTTAGTTCTAGAATACATCAGATGTTAATTTAAATTTTTAATTCATTTTTTTACCTGTGACTCAGTAATTATTTTAATTCATATTGCATATTTTGTAAGTTCAGCCACATAACAAGGATAAAATGTGGATTTTTTTTCAATACTGTACTGGCCCACTTTGACATGTAACCTCCCTAGCTTTTTTTTGTTTCCTATCACAATGTTTGTGTGTATGTCTGCATTACCTTTCTTTTGTCCTTTATCTCCTTAAAACCCGGTTAAAAAAAATAAATGATTATCAGTCCTATTTTCAAAAACTACTTGTAGCTGTACTTCATGCTAACTCCATGTGTGTTGACTGCTTTACAATAAAAAAATGAAGTGGCAAAACCCAGCCACTGTACAGAAGAAAAAAAAAAAAAATCCTTGGAAAAATAATGGAACAGTTATTATGAAACTAATCAATAAATAATTGAAAGTGAATAGCAGAATTAATTTGTGTTTATGGAAAGTAATCTGTATTGGGTCTGGCTGAGATAGAGTTCATTTTCCCACAGCAGTGCTGTGCTCGGCGTTGGTAGCTGGAAAGGTGCTGTTAACACACCCATGCTTTGGCTGCTGCTGAGCTGCACAACCTTCAGCTCTTCTTTCTTTGCTTTAGTAAACAGCCTTATCTCAAGCTACTTGTTGTTCCCCATCTTATTTTCTCTATCCTGTCACCCAGGGCTTGGTGGGCACCTGGCTTCCAGCCAAGGTCAACCCCCTATATAATTCTGTCAAACCATCTTCACATTATATTTTCTGTAATACTGCTTGCTTAAAGGATGAAGAAAATTGGGATTTAGAGGTCTGTTGAAGCTGTAGACTTCGACAAAGTTTTACACCACTGTAAATCAGTTTTTTGTTTTGCAATCCTAGAACAAAGTAAGTTGGGTTTTCTTTCATCATGCAGAGCTGCTAAAATGAGCCTTACGAGCAGGCCTTTGTGCTAGGGATAATATTGGCTAGGGACTTTCTCTTGTCGGCAGAAGATGGTTTTATTCCTGGCATGCATTGGTTGGGCTGAGACCTCCCTACGTGCCACTATGTATATGATAAATCTTTATTGTGAGGGTGGTGAAGTTGTCCAGAGAAGCTGTGGATGCCCCACCTGTGGAAGTGTTAAGGCCAGGCTGAATGGGGCTGGGAGCAACCTGGCCTAGTGGAAGGTGTCCCTGTCCATGGCGGGGGTATGGAATTAGATGGTCGCTAAAGGTCTCTTCTTACCCAGGCTGTTCTGTGACTCTGTGATTGCCAAGTGTTGGGCATCAGGTGCCAGCCACAGTAAAGTCCCACCAGGGACTTGGGGGTTGGGCATGATCAGGCTTGGAACTTTGAGAGGGCACTGCCAAGCAACCTGACAAACATTCCATAAACGTTCCACTGCAGCTGGTCAGGTAGTGTCTCCCGCTTGTGGCTTCTCTTAAGGTTTACAATTCACAGACTGCACAGGAGGATGTATTTGTCAGGTGCTTTATGTGAAAAGATTTTGGACACAGCCAATGGTTAAATTGGCCACCGGTGTCTTCCTTTTGGGATTGCCAGTTGTAGAGAGAGCTTCACACCAGAGCATCTTTTATATGTGGGCTGGTTTCTCGTGAACTGAAATGATCACTTTGTGTTGTGACTTTCAGTAGATGTTACCTTGCCCTCCAAATCTTCTTGGCACTAGCATTGCCTTCATGTTTAATTAACTTTTCTTTCATGCTTGTGAATAATTTTACTATGTCCTGTTGAGTTAAGAAATGGCAGAAAGTTTGATACAGGCAAAGTGAAGCAGTCCTAGCATTTCTGCTTGTGTGTCTGTGGTTTAATTCTCTTTGCCCAAACTGAAGCCCAAATTGACATTGTTTTCTGAAAGATTTTCAAAGTATATCAGCAGGGAGATATCTTTTCTAGCATATATATTAATGGAAAATCAGCATAAGACCTTAATTCCAGTTAAGAGAAGACTAAGCAACCTGTTGTCTGAGGATTACTGTGAACTAAAAATCACTTAATGCTATCGTGCTCAGCAACTTAAGTGCTATGAAAAACTGCCATAATTTCTTTTTGTTATCTTCATATGATCTTCAGAATTATTTTTTTCCCTACTAAATGAGATTCTTTTTGTACTGTGTTGAGCAAGAAGGGAAAATTAATTGAAAACAATGTATGTTGGCAAATCCTGAAACACTTGTTTTTAAACTTCTCTATAAAAAATGGAACATGTGACCTAATTTTTCAGTAGTGTTGAAAAACTTGAAGTGACGATGACTCTTGCTTTGTGCACACTATATTAAAATATCATGCTAACTACTTGTGTTGTTTTCACTGGGTTTTTTTTGTACTCACCTGTCTTTGTTACATGTCAACTTTGTCTCTTAGTACTGCAGAGGCAGTCTTGCAAAAAAAAAAGGGATGACATGGAAAAGACATCTAGACAGCAAACAAAGGAAGGCTGTGGGTGTTCCACTACACAGAAGTAGATACCAAAATAATTTACTATTTTTGTATATGAATGGCATTTCATATAAAGAAATTGTTTACTTATAATTTTAATTTAGCTGAAAAAAACTTTTTCCAAAGCATAGTGTAGTCTAAACTAGTATTTTATTCATGCTCTCCAATTATAATTTAACATCTTACTATTACAGTCATGCCACAGCTACGTTCTAAGGTGGAGGAAATACCTTCTTCAGAAGTCTTGAAAGAGCAGTGATATGCTGAAACATATAATATACTATGCTTGCTGAATTGCCTTATGATTTTTGAATGGATCAATAAAACCCCCAGCTTTTTACACGTAGCTGTCTCAGGGCTTGGGGGTTTCATTCAAATCTTATTAAAAAGTGAATTTACTAATACCTGCTTTATCTGTGTTCTTGTACCAGCCTTGACTGTGAGCTCAAGTAGTCCCCTGTCCCAAGCAGAACTCATGTTAAAATTATAGACACTAATCAATAATATTTCCTTGTCTTGGTTTTGCTCTATTAAATCAAGTTAGTCCACCATCCTCTTGAGTGCCAGGAAGTTTGTTTTCTAAACATATCCATAGCCTGCTTTCATAGTTGTTTTTGGTCAGATATGAATTCCTTTGTGGTTTGTTTCAGCCAGAATTTACCATTGTACTTTCTAAATCATCTCTCAAATGCCAGTATGATGGTTTTTTTCTGCTAAGAATTGCTTTGTCCTGGGTTTTACCACACTCATGGATAATTGATACAGTCAGTTTTGTATCTGACCAAGCGTTTAAGTTTCACATCCACTAAGCCCTATTTCAAAGAATAAATCCTCGTTATTAATCCTGGGTTCCTGAGTGGTGTTCCTATTCCCTCTTGCTGTGTGTTAATTTAATCTTTTGCATGTATGGAGTGCCTTGAAATTGATACTATAAAGGCACCAGATATGCCCACAGGTTTTCTGCATGTTTGTGTGATTTTTCCTGTTTCTTTTAATTAGGAAAGTCTAGATATGGAAACAACTGGTGAAGAAACAACTGACAATCCAGGTAGCATTGTAAGCTACTTCTGTTCTAAATTTCCTTGACTATACCCTAGCCAAAAGCTTTTTCTTGAGCAATTGAGATGGACTGAACTACTGGGTATTTTTCATCTATTAAAAAATCGGTGTTGCTATAGACATTACAAGCCATAGCCACAGATTCTAGGGCTGTACTGGTAAAGAGCTCATAGGTATTCAGACAAAAAACATCTCAAACCCCAGTGTTCTTCCAAAACAAGTCCATGATAAAAGGCTGTGGACAGGAGGGAGTACCTGTAGTGTAGGGTATTTTGAATATATCATTATTTGCAACAGTACTTAAAGAGTTTAATATTATGTGCAGTAATTTTATCATAAGTAAGTGAAGCAAAAGGAAAAAAGCTTTTCTTTGTTGAATGCTATCAAGATACATTAGAAAGTAGGTTTTAGGCAGTTTTTCTTAAGAGCTAATTTCTTGCATGGAAGCAAGATTTTTTAAATGGAAGTACATGCACACACTCAACTTTAAATTTCTTACCTTCATTCTGCCAGTAGCTTTTCTTAAATGTCTGTATCCTGTGCACATGCTATTCATTTTTACTTTTTGGGATCCTTATTGTTTTCCAGTGAAAAATATGACCTATCTAGGCTTGAAAGAATAGTAATTAAGGAAGACTTTATATTCTTACTCTAGTGTTTTACAGTTCCCCTTAAAAATCAGGTGTGTATTTTTTTCTTTTCTACTGTGCATTGATTAACCCCTTCCTGCCTTGAAACTTCCTCTGAACTTAGAGATGGGTGATACACATCCTCTTTTCTGCCTCTTTGACTATCCTGCTTTATCTTAAACTTGTTTGTGACATTATTCTAAATTCTTTGCTTTCAGCAGAACCTAAAAGATGTGAGACAGATTCTTCAGTCCAATCTTCATCTGTCTCAGAGAGAGATTCATGCAAAAGGAACAAAAGGTTTGTATATGGTTAAGTGATAGTTCAGTTTTTCTGTCTCAATAGTGCTGTAACGTGACTTGATAATGCTTTCAAGGGGTTTTGGACTGGGGGCAAATAAGATAATTAGTATTATTATTACTGTGGTGGTCTGAGAGTATAAAGAAAACAAACACTGGCAGTGGCAGGCCATTCTTTTTAGTAGCCATCAGATTTTATTTGAAAATGAAGTATATATGGTCATTGATAAGGTGATGATGAAGGTTGTGGCTGAGATTGTGTAACTGAAATTAATTTGTTCTGTAATTGAAGCCAGAATCTCCCTCTGAAAACCTTAGACTGTTTAATCTGGAGAGATGAAAGTTACTTTCTTAAAACCAAAGACAATTTAGTTAGAGGCAGAGCCTGTATGGAAGTTTTAATGGATTTTTTTTTTTAAATTGCTCAAACACTGATTGTGATGTCACTTTGGAAACAGTTCATGTTTCTGTATGAAACTATTCTTAAACCAGAAAAATATTAAATGAAAATCTAATTTATGAATTGCAATAGTAATGACAAAGGGCTGTCAGATCACTTAAACAGAGCACGGAGAGTGCCTTCCCTTGCTAGATAGGAACACTTTCTTTAGTATCATTGAAAGCAGACAATTATGGAAGGAAGGGGTTTGGAAGTCAAATTTTAAAATAAGTTTAAAATGTTGATGTTTCGCAGAGTGGCTACGTAATGCTAAGTGAAACTCAATTTGTGTGTCTGAGAGAGAGAGACTGGACAAAAAGGAGTAACTTGATTAAGAAATTTCTTTGCACACTAGTGATACATTTTACTTTCCTAAGAGAAGTCAAATATTGCTGTCACAAGGAAAATCACATTATGTACTTTGTTACCAGATGAAATTTCCAATGATCTGAAAACTTTGTAGATTTCAAGGTAAACCCTGAGATAGTGTACACTGAAATTTTGGTATTGCTTAGAGTGCATTTTAATTTTTTACTTGTTTGAATGTTTGCAGACAGAGATATGGAGTCCTCAGCAGTGATTCCCTTTCCTCTTCTGATGATGATGAGGATTATGAAATACAGAAGAAGAAGAGAAATTTAAAGAGGTTAATGAAATTAGAGAATAGGGGAGGGAGGAGTGTACCTGGGAAGCCTTTGCATATGCCTAACTATGAAGTGTTGCCATCTTCATCTTGTACCCTTTAAAAATTGGGGCAATATTTAATAATTTTAATACCTGTTGGTATTAAAAACTGTAATTGGAGTCTAGAAAATGATATTTTTAGAATTGAATTTTAATAAGAAATTTGATTTATAGGTGGGAATGACAGGAAATGTAGGATACACACTTTGATGTTTTTTCTTGATGTAAAACTTCACTGTTTCTGTGTTCTACTATTCTTTTTTCAAAACAAAAACCACTATAAGAGAAAATGTTATAAGTAGGAGAAATAGCAAATAACGAATGTTATTTGAGAAATGTTATAATAATGGGAAAAATATAACAAATGTTCTAGAAATATTAATTTAATAACAGTCTAACAAATGAGTTTTTAGTCTGACATCTTTGAGATGTATATCTTCTGGCACACACATTCCAAAGCCCTCAGGAAAGCCCAGGAGTTGGGGGCAGCCTATATAATGATAACACCCACTGAAATAAGTATTCTCCTGGGCTGTAACTTTTTGAAGGTAAAAGCTAAAACTGTTTGAAAGATGCCAGTATGTTTGGGAAGGGGAGGAATTCTTCCATCATAAAATCAAGGTCAGTTCATGGTCTCCACATATGGAATAATTGTTCTCAGCTTGTATTCCTATATGTGCTATGTTAACTGGCTTGGGTATTCATAATTAGTATTGTTAAAATAATTAATTCAGTTTAATGTCTGGAGTGACTATTTTCCTTTACCTACTCATAGCCATGAAATGTAAAACATTGGAATGAGTATTTATAAATAATGCTTATTTATAAGGTCTTCTGCATTCACATACTATTCTCAGAAAATCAAAAATCTTCTATCTGCATTGTCAGTTAGAAAGCACCTTTAGTTCCTCAGTTCAAATCAGATTTCTTCTGGTCAGCTTTCAGAAGTGTGCCTCAACGGGAGTTGACAAGGATACCATGAAAACTGGAGGAAGTCTGGCTGGCGTGGAGCAAATGCAAATAGATGGTTCAGTAAGTATTTTTGATTCATGGTGGCAGTGAGACATTTGCAGTATTTATGAAAGCTTCCAGTAATGGGCCATCTTCACCTCCCTTGGTTTACAGTTTTTTCTCAAGCAATCCAGCTTCTTATGGAACCTTATCAAGGCTGCAGCTTTCTTTAACATATAAAATGTGTTCTGATTACTTCATCTTTAGGTACAGTTTGATGGCGTGGGTGGTCTTTCTGACCACATTTCATCTTTAAAAGAGATGGTCATTTTTCCATTGCTTTATCCTGAAATCTTTGAGAGATTGAAAATTGAACCTCCAAGGTAACAGACGTTGTTTAAAACTCTTAAGTTCTCATTTACCTATTTTCAGGAGAATTCCACTGGGGCATCAATATGTTTTCATGCTTCCAAATTCTCAGCAGTTGATTGTTTTTCAACAGTAGTAAAACATAATTAAAAAAAAATTTTGGTAGAATCCAGCATATATGTAGGCCCAAAGATTTACTGTGTAGTGAGACCATCCTTTCAAAGTGTCTTGCCTTTCAAAGGCAGAGTTGGGGATTTTTTCTTTATAGCTCTATATGGAAGTGGACTTGATTGCTTTGTAAGCAGGAAGTACTTTCTACTCAAAATCAAATGTTTGTTTAGTGAAAGTCCTGCCACCAACTCTTTTTTTTTTTTTTTTCATGTTCTCAAGTATCACTTTTGCAACTGATAGGTTATGCAACTAGAAACTTGCAGTGTTTGTTGTACTTGAGCTAAAATAAGAATATTTCCTCTTTTTTCAGAGCTAAGTGGCTTCTGTGTTACAAAAAAAACCCAGTGCTTTAATTGTTAGCTTTATATATTCTTGGTCAACAAAACTCAGTCACAATGTACTGAACTAGGACCTAAAATTCTTTGCCTTCAGTAACTTTAAAAGTATTTCAAAATAGAAAGAAAATATTTCTGTGCTTTGCTTCTTTACTAATTGAAATTCTTTTTTGAAGCAGCAGTGTATTGGATTTTCTAGTTGATGTAAATGCAGAAATGCAGAATATCTTTCCAGCTTTTGAATACTTCTTCCTTTATCACCATTGAAGGGAAGCCAATGCCAGTAACTCAAAGCTTTTCAAAGGAGAATCAAATGTTTAACTATGAAACCTTGACTTACATGAAAACAAGAATGAATATGGAGTGCATCACTGACAAACGAACTGATGATTCCTAAGTTAGCCTAGTCTCAGATTCTGCATTGGAAGTTTGTTCTTGTTTGGCTCCAGCCACTCCTGCTGAATTGTCAGAAGTTTTGAAAGTGTCCCTTTGGGATGCTGCAAGCTTTTATCAAGGTTTTGTATTTCCTCATTATCCTCTTTACTGATTTTGTTTGCCACCTTGGAGAACTGTGTAGAAACGTTTTTGACTTTTCTCATACTTCACCTATTACTGCTACCTTATCCATGAGGTGTTTTGTTTAGGAGAGCAGAGTTGTGTGTTTTAAGGATGGGGTTTGTAATAGGTGCTTTTCCACGATGTTTTTTCCTGTATGACTTTCTAAACATTTTTTTTTTTTAATTGCAGAGGCTGTCTATTCTATGGTCCACCAGGCACAGGAAAGACACTGCTTGCTCGTGCACTTGCTAATGAATGCAGTCAAAGTGACATGAGAGTAACCTTTTTTATGAGAAAAGGTGCTGAGTGCCTGAGTAAATGGATAGGAGAATCTGAACGACAGCTTCGTATATTATTTGAGCAGGTCAGGTTGAATTGTGGCACATGTTCTGTCTGAGTTGGAATTAAATTTCTATGGTCTGCAACATGTTTTGTCAGCTCCTTTCACTGAAGTGGGATTGCCACTGTTTCCTTTTTCAGTGAAGTTTTAGTGGTTTGAAATATTGAGATGTATTGGTAAAGGTTAGTAAAGGAAATAAGAAAATCCTGCAAAGCACCACCACTACCACCCCCCTCTCCCTCAAAACAACAAACCCAACAACCTCCCAAAAAGTCACAAAAAATGTTTCAAGAAGTAAGAGGTGGTGGCTTAAGATCAGAGGGAAAGAGATGCAGGCTGAAAGCATGGTAATTTAAATTGATACAGTTGCTTCCAAAAACTGTAACTTAGCTAAGTCCTGTCTCTGTTCTTGTGGTTGCCAGGTAGATGTAAAAACTACTGATGTGGTTTGTTTCTTGTCACCCAGTCTCCTTGAGTTGACATAGGCTGCTCTCTTCTATTACCTGTGCCAGTTTACTCTGTTAGCTCAATTAACAGGGTCTGAAAAATCTACTTTGTGCCTTTCCAACCATAATGTTTTTTATGCATTTTCTCTTTCAAATAGAGCTGTTTTCCTGATGTCAATATTCCTGTGTTTTCATTGTAGGCCTACCAGATGCGACCTTCAATTATTTTCTTTGACGAGATTGATGCTCTGGCTCCTGTACGGTCCAACAAACAAGACCAAATTCATAGGTAGGACATGTTTTGTGTCTGCATAGAAGCTGCTTGATCTTTGTGAAAAAAAGATGGCAACTTTTTTAACTTCAAGTGACACATTAATTTTTCCTGAAAATTAGTAATTCTCTGCAAAGGAATCTCAGAGATTTTTAAACAGTAATTGAAAAACAATTTGCTGAGCTTGATATCAGCAAAAGCTTGATATCTGTATTTTATTATGACTTAAAATGAGTCTTTTGCTAAACAGCATCTCACCAATAAAAACTTGTCCTTTTTGAGTGATCATTGGACAAGGTTATGTGTAACTGAAGAAAATTTCCTAAGCTGGTGAATGAAAACCATATTTTTCTGTTAGCTCTATTGTGGGGACACTTCTGGCACTTATGGATGGCTTAACCAGCAGAGGAGAGGTTGTGGTGATTGGAGCCACCAACAGACTGGATTCTATAGATCCTGCCTTGCGAAGACCTGGGCGCTTTGAACGAGAATTCCGCTTCAGTTTGCCTAACAAAGAGGTCAGAACTTCCTCTCAACCTTACACTTCTGTGGCAAAGTCCTTCTTCATAACAAATCCCTGTAATAAGGCAGCATTGTGCAGCAGTGCAAGTCTCCATCTGTAGTGTACAGCTTGGACAAAAGCTGTAGGAAGACAAAAAGGGATATTGGAGAAATTGCATTGTAGTGTACAGGGCAGACCTGGCACTGAAAATATATGATTAGGGTGATTTCAACAGGTAGTTAATTCTCCACTTAGTTTTGGTTTCTCTGTGACTGGTGAAGAAAATAGGATGCTGATAGTAACTGAAATGTTTAAGAAAGAATGGGTATATTAATTAGTCATAAACTACCCCTCTAGCATCTTGAAAGTAAAAGAAAGGGTGAGAGAATGCCTCCTTGATGGCAAAAACTTTGATCGAGGCTGATGCTAGAGCAAATTAAGTATGTTGGAATCTTACTGGAAGTTATTGACAGGGACTTGGACAAAGATGTGAAGGATACTGCACAGGTGCAGGGCTTGGGAAGCTTCTAGTTCATTGGCAACAGTTAAACAATATAAAAACAGGTATTTAGAAACCAAAAAATATGGAAAGGGAGGAGATAGCATGCAAAACTTGAGACCTCTTCTTGTGTTTTCTCATTGACTATCTCTGATATTTCTTATCACTTCTTGGAAAAAGGATTAAAAGACTTATTGGATTGAAAGCTAGTACAAGTGCACAAATATTTTTCTCCAGTTTTCATCTGCTCTCAGGAACAGGAGATGAGGTACCATTAAAAAGATCTAATACATGATTCTCTACTGTGATAGAGTTCTTGAAATCTGCCATAATTAATCTGTGTACTAAAAGTTTCATGAAATTTTGTTTAATTTGAGAGAATTTTCTTCGACAAAAATATCTTTGTTTGCAGATAACGATCTTACAATGCTTTTTTCTTCAGAATCATTAGGTCTCACACTTGGGAAAACTCACTTTTATGGAAAATGTAAATGCCTTTTACTTTACTGCAGCTCCCAGCAAGGGTTTAATGTAACAAGTTCAGAATTATTAAATTTCCTGTTTGAAGACGCAGACAGTGTATTAATAATTGACCTTTAAAATAATAAAAGGTTTAGCAGATAAGAAAAGTATTTGTATTGGTATAAGGGATTTTGTTGGTTTGTGCTGTAATTATTCTTTTAAGAGAAAACTTAGTGCAAACTGAAATGCAACTGTTTCCAGGCAAGAAAAGAAATTTTCAAAATTCACACACGAGACTGGAACCCGAAGCCATCGGATAACTTACTCGAACAGCTGGCTGAAGAATGTGTTGGTGAGTTTGAAAACTGTGGCTTACTACATGTGACTTGAGCCCTAGGGAACCTGAGCTTGTAGCAGGCAGTACTTGAGGTCTTGTACCTTGTGGCAGACAGAGGCATTAAGGAGGCACTTGGAATGGGAGCAAATTTAGGCACTGCCTTCAATTTTCTTTTTGTCTCTCAGAACATTGAATGGGTTTGTGACATCTTTCCCAGGAACAAAGTTTTGACTTAGGCTGCTGCCTAAGTGCAGGATATTAGGCTGTGAGCCATGTAACAGAACTTTTCTGCAGTGCAGTAACTCTTTAAATTGTCTCTTAGCCTGGTAATTTTTGGCTGTGTACAAAGTCTTTCAGTGTTGCCCTTTAGAAGTACTGGCCTTGAATTCTGTTTTGTCTGAGATTGACATAACATTTGATTCTTGTTTTGTTTATTAGGATACTGTGGTGCTGATATTAAAGCCTTATGTGCCGAAACTGGTCTCTGTGCTTTGCGGCATCGCTATCCTCAGCTGTATGAAAGCAGACAGAGACTGCAGATAAACATGGATTCAATTAAAATAAAAGCAAATGATTTTTCCATGGCCATGCAGAAGACTCTTCCAGCTTCACGGAGGGTTGTGCCTTCCCCTGGGCAAGCACTATCAGCTATTTCAAAGCCACTGTTAGAAAACACACTGGAAAGGATTTTACAAACCTTGCAGAGAGTATTTCCCCATGCCGAGCTTGCACTAAAGAAGGACCAACAGCAAGGTAGAACATCTACATCCACTTGTTTAATAATCTGCCAGAGCAAAAGCGTGTGGTCTGTGCAATCAACATACACAAATGTACTCAGCTGTACTGGCAGCATAGTTTTATACTTTGTGTGTGCACAGTGTAAGGGGGGAGCTGTGAGTGGCTTGCAAAAGCAGTTGAGAGCTATGTGTTCTTTGCTGGAGCATCCTATTTCTGACAGGAGCTAATATCACATTTATCGCTTGCAGAGAGGAATCTAAGTTTTAAATTATTGGCACTTCTTTTCAAATAAATGCTTAAAGCAGGAGAAATGTTTTTCAGATGTCTGGGAGCTACACAAGTTGTTCCTAACCATCTTTATTCTAAGAAGAAAAAAATCACAAGTTTTTGTCAACAGAGAGATAAAACCCTATGCAAATTCTGGAACATAGGACAGCTTTATAGAGACTTGTGCATTCTCCTTTGATTTGCGGTAGAATGAACTCTTCAGGAAATAGCATTCAAATGATGAAATACAGGAGAAGTGCTTTCCAGCACTGGTTTTGAAGGTGTATTAATGCAAGACAGAGATGGACAATGCAAGAAAGTTAACAAACCTCTCTTCTCTTTAAATCCTGTTTTAGGAAATTATATGATTGATAGTGATGAGGAATCACCATCAATCTCTGAACAGAAGCCGACTCATAAAACGCCTGATCACAAGAAGGCAGAATTCCACACTTTCAGCAGGTACATTTGTTTCTGTTGTGGCTCTGTTTTTAAGATGGCTGAGTGTGTCAACTGTTTTAGTGTGAGGGATGCTAGATGAAGGAGTTGAGAGAGTGTGTGTGGGGTGATCAATATTTGCCAGATGTAACTGTGAAGGTTCAGCTGGTTACTTCTGTTCTGAGTACACTGCCCTGACCCACCAAACTGAACTGTGTGGGTATTTGGCTGGACAGTCCCACTCTGGGATTTAAGAGCTGTTACTTAACCCAGCCAAAAGAGTAGCAAATGTGCTGGGGACTGGCAGGATTTCTAGCAAAGGCAGAGTACCAGTTTGTGAGAAAGTAGGCTTTGATAGTTTTCCTGTTCACAGACCAGCTTATTATTTTGTGGAAGAGGGAGAGTATTTACAAAACAAAGTGCGTAGGAAAAAACTTTAATGTTTGTTTTCCTATTCATCACTCATTTTTTAACTTGTTTTCTACTTATTGCTGTAGAAATCCTCGTGACCAACCAACATCTTACAGGCCACGGTTCTTGCTAATAGAAGAGCCAGGATCTGGGCAAGCTTCTGATTTGGCAGCTGCAGTAATACATTCCCTGGAAAAGTTTCCAATTTATACACTAGATACACCAACTTTGTTTGCTAGCACATTACCAGATGAAACATGTGTACAGGTAGCTTTTTTTCTTGTTAGTCTCATAGGATTAGTGTATAAACTAGTGAAGAAAGCAAAAGTCATTGTCAATATAAGTGACCTGATTTAAATGTGCTGTTTTGTTTATTTTTGTATGAAAATCCACTTTTCTGATGGAATGATGCCACATAAGGATTTTATACATAGCCATGTTATCCATTTTAAATGTAACAGGGAGTATATTACTAGTAGCTCAGGAAGATGTGAATTGCTGCTAATAACCCCTCTCTGTGGCAAGAAAACCTGCTGGTCTCATGTGGGATTTAGAAAGTTGTTTTTGTTGTTTTTTAAGAGTCTGTGCTACCAGTAGATGGCTCTGCATCGACCTGACAGCATGTCAATGTGCATTCTGCAGCCTCTTTTTTAATTGTATTTGTAGGGCAGCCAAGGTTTTGAGGCAAAGAACTTCTTTGTTTGGCTGGTTTTTTTTACATATGCAGCTTTTAATGCTGCAGTACATGCAGCAAAGGTGTTAAAATTCATGGAATACTTAGATTTGTATAGTGTTGCGTTTTCATTAACTAGGAAAGGGAAATATAAGCAATTTAGTGCTGTTTTGCTTTTTTTTACTTTTGAGCAGAAAATCCACTTTTTTTTTGGCATCCTTGTATTAGAATATTTTGATCTCTAGTAGCAGCATTTGAGAGCTATACAAGTTAGGACAGACACATTATGTGACTGGATACTCATTTGTCACATAGGAGGAGCAAGTCTTTTGCAGATTGTTAATCTCAAATGGTGCACAGAGAAGTTTGTTGTGTGAAAGGACTGTTCCACTTCCCTCATGCAGTAGCTGCGAGTTTTCTTCTGTGATTGAGGAGCCATCTGTAGGCAGTGGCTTGTGTTTTTCCAAAGCCCACCTTTGGTAATGAGAGGCAGTGAGTGATTCAGTTCTTCAGACACTCTAAGGACTTGTCACCTCTTATAAAATATGCTTGAAGTTACGAATTATAGCCAGGCATCTTGTGCTGTGTTAGCCCTCATCTTTTCACGTAGGCATTTGTTTGTTCAGACTGTGCTGCAGTCTGAATTGGGTCTGTGTCCCTTCTGAACTGAAAAAAGTGTAGCTGCAGCTGTGAGGTGATTTCTCCAGGCACATGCACCTTGCCGAAGAGTTAGCTTTGGGCTTTTTTCAGGCACACCACTACATTGACCGAGTTCTTAGACTCTTTAGGAGTTATCTTATACCTAAATAGTTTTGAAATCAGGCAGAGATTCAGGTCTGTTACTGTATGCATAGAAATGTCTATTGTTGAGTCAAAGTGCAAATTTTACCTGATTATTAAGGAGTCATTTATCAATTTGTCTTGTCCTGTGTTTATACCTCTTATTTCATAAGGTAGTTTGACTGATATGTAGTTATTTAGTAGTCTGTTGTCCATGATGTAGTTTTTTTAATCCAAGCTTTCATTTTACCAGTTGATGCGAGAAGCTCAGAGATCAGCACCCAGTATCATATATGTCCCAGAAATCCCTTCGTGGTGGGACACTGTTGGAACTACGCTGAGATCTGTTTTTACAACACTCCTGCAGAGCATCCCAAGGTTTACTCCAGTTTTATTCCTTGCAACATCTAACGTACAACTGAGAGATCTCCCAGAAGAGGTATTTCAGTTGACACATTTCTTCCTTCGTTACTCAGTTTCTTGTTAATTTATAACTCCCTGAAGCTCACGTAATTAGAGTAACATGCCACTCTTAAGCAAATTTATAGTTGTTACTCAGGCATCCAAACCCAGTCCCTTAAAACTTGCTTAGACAAAACAATGCTGAAAGCAGCTGCCTAAAGTGTTTTCTGAGTAAAGATTGACTTTGATCCAGCTTTTTCTCCCTTCTCACATACTCAAGATTATTAGATAGATGTATGGATTTACTTCCGACAATGGTTTTGGGGGCTTCAAGGTGGTTAGGTGTGACCTTAGCGAAGAGTGTGGTGCTTGAAAGGTAGCTAGGAAAGAAAGACTGTTTTTCTGAAAACATTTTTACTGAAAATTCAGATGTATTGTTGCTGAAAAAATGCAGAGGTCACACTGTTATTGATGGAATGTAATTTCAAATTTAAATTATTTTTTAAAAAATTTAGTAACTTCCTTCATCTGGGTGAAAACTCAACAAATTGGAAAGCTAAGTTCCAGTTTTTGTTTAAGCAACTTGGAAATAAATTTTTAGGTGTATTCTTTAACAAAATTCTTCAAGAGGACATGCTGAGCTTTGTAGACATGTGAGACTGTCCATTAAAGGAAGGTGTTCAAAATGTGAATGAGTTGCTCGGATTATTTTGTTTCAGTAACAGAAGTTTTCATACTGTTAATAAGTGCCTTCTAAAATAAGGATTGAAATCCCTTCCATAATTTTTGGTAGTAGAAATAGGAAAATGGAATACAGCTTGGAAGTATTCAAATTGATACACTTCCTTTAAATTAATTACAAATAAAATTAGAGAAAACTTAAACACCTCACTAAAAAGCCAGCACTTGTTCTCTGAGCCTTGCCATTTTCCCCTCTGTAGCTGCCATAAAGATTCAAGGCAAAGGACAGCAAGGCACATAAATGGAAAATAAGCAGCCTTGGGGATGGTGAATCCCCATTCACCCCTTTCTCAGTTGTTTATCATACAGTTTCTTCATGGAGCTTAAAATCTAGAATGTGATCCTTCGAGAAGGCATTTTAAATTTCCATGCTATAAAAACTTAGTATTTTAAGGCCACAAAGATAACTGTTCATTGATAGTCTTAGCCAGATAAGGATTTAATTTATTTTGGATTTAATCTTTTTTGGAACAGAATATAAGAAGTTTGCTTGGCCTTGTATAACTGAAGTATATTTTCTCTCCGTGCTTTAGATAAAAGCATTGTTTAATAATGAATATGAAGAAGTTTTCAGAATCCCGCGTCCGACCTGTTCTGAGAGAAGACGTTTTTTTGAGGACTTAGTTATGAAGCAAGCTGCTCAACCTCCTGCATTAAAAAACAACACAAGTGAGGAGGATGTTCTACATACAAAACTTTGCTAACTCTAGGTTAACAGTTAATACAGTATTTGCTTGGGTGATAATTTTTTATCAATCATTTTTCATGTGCTTATATATAAGTACCATCAATTAACTACAACTTTCTGATTCAATTAAGCTTGCCAGCCCTTGGAAGTGCTGCCTGTAGCACCACCACCTAAGCCTCGAAAGCTGACAGAGGAAGAAATAAGACAGGTGGAAGAGCAGGAAGAGGATACATTGCGTGAACTCAGGATTTACTTAAGAGATGTGGCTCAAAGACTTGTCATTGACAAACGTTTCAAAGCATTTACAAAGCCCATTGTCTCAGAGGAGGTTAGTATTGACTTATAATACCATTGTAACTGTGTTTTCATAATTCCTCGTGCTTATGTTTCTTGGTGTTCTTGTGCTCTTTCTAGGAAGGTTTCTTTTTTGTGTTAGGACTGTACTATTCTGATCTTCCAAGAAGAAGGAAGTGAATTTTGCTTTTATTTGACTCCTTGAGACTCTCAAATGTTTATTATTTGAGTATTTACTGGAATCCCTATGTACTTTCTAAAAGGTCTTTAAAACTTTAGAATATTTCAGTTGGAAGGGATCTACAAGGATGATTTAGTCCAAATGCCAACACAATTTGCCCATAGAAAGGTTTGGATACATAGGTATGTTACAGCACTAAAAAGCATAGAGATCACTTTATATTTATAAAAAGTACCTAAAGGGCTGTTTTAATAAAGTCTAAAGCTCTTTGATTAAATAGTTTCTGTGAGAGCAGGAGTAGAAGCAGCAGTTTGTCAAATAAATTTTCAGATGCTATTGTCAGTTTCATCTGAGGCTTTTCTCAGTACATAATCAACCATAAAGGGCTGCATGTGTTTTCTTGCTCCCATTCACTTCCCATTGAATGTATTGAGTAAGTCTACCAGGAGCATGTACTTCAAAGTCAGTTGTAGTTTTAAGATAGCTTTGCATTTCAGCAAAATCCCATTCCCCTAAGCATCCACTCATCTTTTTCTTTCCTTGTAATTTCCAAGATGTGAATAAACTATATAAACACATAGATGTCCTCATCTAAAGTAGTCGTTAGGCTCTTTTTAAAGTTTTGAATAAAGAAATTGACATTTCTGGGTCCACTTATCTCATTCCAGAGTAGATGCCTAGGACAGGTGCTTCAAAGGTGCAAATCCTGCAGTTTTTTTCTTGCTACCAACAACAAAGAGAATCCAGGGTGACATTACTGAGAAAGGTTTCCCTGTTGAGATTTTCTGAAAGGAAGTGAAATGCGTCCCGCCAGTTCCCCTCTGTGCTTCACACACGCTTCTGACCACCCTGCTGCTTTTTTCCCCCTCTCCTGGTCTGTCTCTTCAAAGGCACCTGAAATACCTTTTCAATTTTCAAGAAGCTAACTGGATATTTTCTGCATCTTTGAGGGTGTTATAAATATTTGGGGCTCTTACAAAGTCCTTTATTTGACTTTATGAAAATGATTAAATTTTGTAGCTTAAATCTCTGAGCTTGCACATTTAATTTGTAGGCACCCAGTTACAAGGACACCATTAAACAGCCCATGGACCTCTCGACAGTTCTCTCCAAGATTGACATGCACCAGTACCTAACTGCAAGAGATTTTCTAAAGGACATAGATCTAATCTGTAGCAATGCTTTAGAGTACAAACCAAATAAAGGGCCTGCAGGTATGGGTATATTTTTTATCCCTAATTTGGAAAAATTTCAGACGTATAAATTGATAGATTTTGTCTGTGGAAATTTAGTAATCCCACTGTGGATATGGTATCAGATAATTAGATAATTTTAAACAGCCCCATTAGATAATTTTAAACAACCCGAGAGAGCATTTCTTGCCAGGTTGTAAATGTTTTAGTATTAGATATATTGTTTGGGTATGGAATTGTGATAGATATTTTGATTGGTAACTAGTACTTTTTCTTAAATAATTAACTTTTCTGTTTTTATGCTGAAAATACAGACTGAGATAACTTTTCAGAACCTGCCTATGAAAAAGAAAAATCATTCTAATTAACCGAAATAAAGAGTTTCATTGACTGGTAGAAAATGCTCAGTTCTGGCTGTAAAATTTCAGATCATCTCCTGAGGCACAAAGCTTGTACATTGAGTGATACTGCATATTCCATAGTGAGGCATGAAATGGACGAAGGTTTTGAGCAACGCTGCCAAAAAATCAAAGAATCTCGTAAGGAAAGAGGTATGTTTTTTTGATGCTGAGGATTTTAAGACTTGTCTCATGCTTTGTAACCAGCCACACAAGACACAATTCTTTGCTCGGGTGTAAGAAATCAAACCCACAGTGTAATGAGAAATGGAAGATGTCTGCAGTGCCTGTGGACACCAGTATTTCCTGCTCTAATGGCAAGTTGCATTTTATTCAGACTTTCTTAGAGAAGGTGCTAAAGTCATTGCTGCCTTCTCTGTTCCTGTGGCCTAAAAGCAGGTTCCTGTGATGCTTGGTTCTTCATGCCAGAGGCATTAAATTTTTCATTATGCTGCTTCAAATTGTGGGGTAAATCCTGAGGTCATTCATTCAGTATGGTTATGAAGTGGAATGCACTGGCTGCATGACATTGTAAGAGCCTGGCCTTGATGGCCCAACTGACATTTAATGGCACCTACATCTTGAAGTTCAAAACACTGTTTGTGTCTGTTTTGAATATTCAGCTAGTTTTCAGTTACATGAAACAGTGTTTTTCTCTTCCCTGCCTATAATATATCTAATAAAGAACTGATTTCCTTAACTTGCAACCTTTTCTCTAGACACATGTAGGGAGATGGTACTGAAGCTCCTGTGGTTATTTTCCTTGCAAGATGATGCTGCTGCGTTTTGAAGAAAGAACTGCTTTGGGAATGTTTTGGATTACTTTTCTTTGGTATCTCTTTGTAGATAAGTCAAAAAGAAAATGCAAAATGAAGGAAGACTCTTCAAGTATCTCAGTAAAGAGGGAGAATGTTCAGTTTGTATCCTCCCAAGACAGTCCTATGGAAGAACATGAAAATGTACTTCAAGAACGACAGAAAAATGGGACAGAAAATGAAAGCGAGAGAGTGACCCTTGTGGCTAAATCCCCTACTGAAGAAAAGAGTGTCATGCTTCCTGAATGTTCAGACCTAAGAGAGGAGAGTGAAATGCCAGATTGCCAAATAGCCAGAACTGTTGAAGATGCAGGTTCAAATGGTGAGTGAAAGGTCAAACAGGTAATTTAGCTCTTTTCTGTTCTTGAGGAGGGTTACACTATTAGGTTTTAGCCTTCTTGAATGTCATTCTGTTAATTCTGTGTCTCTCTCAAATCAACACACAGTGTTTCTTGCATAATGATGTTGCTTCTGTAGTTATGTTGGCTACAGCCATGTTTTTTTACAGTGGCTGGTTTTTTTTTTTGATTCTACAGTTTGTTTTTCAAACTGGTTTTTTTTTTTTCTTAGTTTTACCCTGCCTTTTTTCTTTAGTGCTTTTTTTCATGTCTGAGTTCCTAGTTTTTGTGGAGCAGCACTAGAAAAATAGAAGTCAAGCATTTCTTGGTAAAAAAAATTTATAACAATTCTGTCTCTGTTATTGCAGAGGGATAGTCTTTTCAGGTACAGGATACTTCACTGGTACTGTATTCCAGATAAAGAGAAATCTTGATTTCAAAAATGTGTATAATTCCAGATTCACAAGTACATCATACAACTTGTGTGGAACATTCTCAGGTGGATGAGCAACTGCGAGTATGTGATGGGAAAGCAAAGGAAATTCACACACAGGGAGTGTCTGTGGATTATTATGAGCTCAGAGTAAGTCTAATTTCAATTTTGTTAATACTGAAGTAGAACATTTTCTTGCTACCTGTATGGTTGTCTATTAAGTCACTGGATAACCAATGCCAATTCAAACAATTAATGAGAGGGATATATCGCTTGTGGACTAATTCAGCCTCTAATGACTGCTGGTTCCAGAGCTGGTGTCGATGGCTGGGTATTTTGCTTTTGATGAACTGAATTTTAGGAGACAGTTTTCTTCCTAATTTTCAATGTAAAAGGGCTTGTGAAATTTTAAGTTAACTCACTGTCAACCTGCTACTGCTGTTGGTTAGCAGTTTTTATGATGGAATGGGTAGCTGGGTATTTTGGTTTGTTCTTTGCATGTTTTCATTAATTAGGAACTGGAAAAGGACCTTGATTTTTAGCAGTGATGACTTTAAACCTGAAATTAGAAGGTTGGGCAAAAGATCATCCTGGATAAAATACTGATATCTGCTTTCCTCAAATACTTTCAAAATTCAGTGCTAAAATTTTGCATCCATACAGTTACATGTTTTTTCTAGTCCCCTGTAGGACAGAAGTTGTTATCCTAGGGTATAGTCGGGGAAAGGATCAAACATGGGCCTAGCTGCGGGGGGGAAAAGAGGTTCCTTTGATGAACTGGAGAGGGTAGAAGAATGACCTGCCCTTCAGGGGATATAGCCACAAGAAAAAATCAGGAAATTATTAGGTTGGATTAATGGAGGTCAGTCAAAGCAGAGGAAGCTGCTGTTTACTTGCCCTGATGAGAAAGGGAGTATTACTTGGTTGTTTCCCTTGTGTGGGGAGAAAATCCTGTTTGGTAAAAGGGCTCACCAGCATAATTTCTATCACATTTTTAAGTGTTGATCCAAACTGTAGAGGTTAAATTAACTTTCCAAGATAGCTTCCTAAGGAAGCAAATTTGAGGGAGTTATGTTGTTCATGCCTGCTTGTATATTTAAAGAAGCTACATAGTTTTTTTTCTAGAATCAGGATACTAATGGCATGTAATCTGAAATTATTGCCTACTGACTGGAGAAGTGGTAGAGTAGAGCCCTTACTGAGCCTTTTTCTGCTCATATGTGTTTCAGCTGTGGGGAGAAAGCTACAGTCATGAAACACATCTTTTAGAAGACTTGTTTCCTTAACATGGGTGTCACTGGAACTCACTGCTTGTAGCAGAGAGCTCCTCCAAAATGGAGCTGCTTGGTTTTGTATGGGGTTTTTGTTTAGTTGATTTTGTTTATTTTCTTGGGGATTTCTTTTGGATGTGTGTTCACTTATTTGCTGGATATTAGGCATAGAACTCAAATCTGATAGCTGATCTAAGGGAGGCTGAGTCTGATGACAAGCAGTTGTGAGGCAGTAATATTTTTATTTGGTGTGGCTGCTCTCTTCAGATACATCTGTACAGTCCCCCACAACACACAGCTACTGAACAGCCCCAGCAGTGCTGCTGCTAGCTTGTTAGTGTTGCTTGCCCCAGATTACCACATTCACATCTTTGTTAACACAAGGAACTGTGTCAGAGATTGGCAGTTTCCTACAGACTGCTCTGCTAGTTCATCCACTCTTGAGTTGAAAAGTAGGAGCTGGCTGATGTTAGTCACAGTACAGATTCAGCTAATGGGTAGAGGCAATCACCTAAGGATGCTTCTGTTTCCATCTGGCACAGCTCTGTCTGGAAGATCTGTAGGCTTGTTTCTGAAAACACATTTTCCGAGGCCCTGCATTGCATTTCTAATGAAATGCAATCATGACTTCCCTGAGGCAGCTACTCTGTGACAAAGTGGATTGTGTCATTCCCCACTGTTCTAGAAGCAGTTGAATTGCAGTTATGATCACTGATGTCATATAGTGATAAGAAAATCCTGTCTGAAATGTAAGCTTTTTCTTGATGTGTGGAATATTAATTTGCTTCCTCCAATTAAATCTTTTGAGATACTTAATCAGTTTTCTGAAGTGCCACTTCTATTTAACAATATAAGAAAGTAGGATGTATCTTGTGCTATTCTGAATTGCAGTTTCCATTTTTTTGCTTCAGCAAGTGCTGGATTTGGTCATTGTGGCAACTGAGAATGTCAGTATATCTCGCATGGAAAGACTGTATGCTCTTCTCAGCCAGTGCATTTACCGACATCGGGAGGAGGATGACAAAACTGAGTTAGTGAAGGTAAAGTTTTTGTCTTGTAGCCCTTTGTGTCACGTGCTATTATAAATGTGTGTGGGTGTTATGTATGTGTATGGGTGCACTGTGAACATCATTTTATGACTCTTTACAGCTCAGTTGCCTGTCTCTCAAGGCTTTCATTTCAGTCTGGAAGACATTTATCCATATTGCAAAACCTTTGTTGTACGTAGCGTAATTTTTGGCAGTTTCAGCAGGAAAAGGCTTGAAGGCAGTGGGTCCACTCACTCAGGCCTCTCAAACCAGTTAACCTCAGTCTGTCAGTAGTCTTCTCCAGAAGCCTTTCAGGGGTGGGAGGCTGTGAAAGGAAAGTGCATTTCTCAGTGTGTCACTTCCTCTTTCCCCCCTTGCCGGCAGGCACACGCGGTAATGCTGTATAGTAGTCATTCCATTCTTGAAAGGAAATTAAGTATAAAGCATAACAAGGACTTGAGACTTTCTTCTAGTCTCGGCCGACTTTATTTTTAACTAGCATGGCCCAAGCATCTTTAATTTGACAAATGGGGAGTTTTCTGCCTATGACAGTTTGCTAATGAGTCAAATTCTCTAATCTTTGCCTCTCAGAGGGGATTTCTGAGCGGTCAGAACTAGGCAGAAATCTTCCACAGGCACCCACTTGGGCATTCCCAGTATTCAGTTCATTAAGATAGGTTGGATAGTCAATCTTCAGCTTCAAAGCCCATGAATCCATTTGTCTTTCAGATGGTTGTGCTTGAGAATAGATAAAATTTGTTATGCCTCTCAGTCTGCCTTATAAAAATGAGCAAGCCTGTTCTCTTTGGCCCTGGTCGTCTCAATCTCTTCTTCTACAGCTGATAAAGAGTTAGAACAGAGTCTGTTCTGATTGTGCCAGCCAGTCCTGAAAAATGACTTTCTCTCATCTAGCATAATGATGTGTTTTGGTGTGAATAGGGACCTGTTTATGTTGTCTCAGGGCATTTGAGCTTATGTGTCTGGACTTCATTTTTTTGTTTGTTTTTTACTTCTACCTTAACCAAAAACATCTCCTCTTCAGAGTACCTGCATGAGTTGGTCAGGAGCAACCTTTGCTGTATGAAGCAAACTTAGTATGAAGAGAGAGACTTTTAACAAGTACTTTTATCAGAGTGCAGAAAAGAACAGTTCTAAACTGTTAACTAAAAGCTAATAGCTTTTAGTTGTGGCTTTTTGGGAACTGCTTCTTTTCTCATTGTTGAAACCAACATTGATAAAGATCCATAGTCCCATAATACAAATTCCTCCAGTCTCTCTAGCCTGCTCTGTATTTTGGGTGCCTGAGGATTTGTTTGAAGCTAATGGGTCTAGAAAGATGTGATAGTACTTGCATTGGCTAAACATTATTAACAGTTGTATGTATCAACAGACTCTCAATTCTTTTGATGAGGAAACAAACAGGGTTCTCTTGCTTGTGTTCACACTGTGACTCCTAATTTGTCTTTTTTCTTGTTAGGCAATGAAGAAAGAAATTGCAACGTTAACTTACCTGTGATATCTCACTTCAGTATATTCTAATGTTGATGTACTTCTCCCAAATGGAAAAATTATGTTTAATGTCACAGTAATTGAAGCAACTAAGAACAGAAGAATAGAAGAAAGAAACTTCTTTTACCATATGAAGGAAACCAGACATAACCTCCACTCTGACTATGGATCATCCCCTTGCACACTGGGTGAAAGCCTGTTTCAAAACAACAATATTTTCTTTCCATGGAAACATCATGAAATTCTTCTAGAGGGTCCTGATTCTGACTCCTTTGTGATTGTCACAAAGCTTCCAAATATTTTTGTCGCTGTAAGACATGGGAACTGATTTTTTTTTTTCCCTTTAACTTCCTCCTCTAATTTCTAATGAAGAGAAGTGAGCTGGGAGGTTCTGGGTTCTTCACCTTGGACACAGCAACTTTGTTTGTGTGTACAGACTGGAGAATGAGATGCTGGAAAGCAGTACCACAAAAAAGGACCTGGGTCCTGGTTGATGGTTGAATCTGAGTCAGCAGTGCCCTGGCAGCCAGGAGGGCCAAGCCTGTCCTGGGGACATCAGGCACAGCAGGGCCAGCCGGGCAGGGGAGGGGATTGTCCTGCTCTGCTCTGCACTGGGGTGGCCTCACCTTGAGTTGTGTGTGCAGTGTTGGGCTCCTCAGTATAAAAAAGACATTAAGTTATTACAGAGTGTCCAAAGGAGGGCAACCAAAATGGTGAGGGGCCTCGAGGGGGAGCTGTATGAGGAGGTCACTTGGTCTGTTCTGCCTGGAGGAGCATGAGGGGAGACCTCACTGCAGTCTACAACTCCCTCATAAGGGAAGAGGAGGGGCAGGCACTGATCTCTTCTCTCTGGTGACCAGCGACAGGACCCAAGGGAATAGCCTGAGGCTGTGTCAGGGGAGGTTTAGGCTGGATATGAGAAAAAAGTTCTCCACCCAAAGGGTGGTTGGGCACTGCAATGGGCTCCCCATGGAAGCGGTCCCAGCACCAAGCCTGACAAAGTTCAAGAAGAGTTCAGACAATGCTCTCACACATCTGGTGGAGTTCTTGGGGCTGTCTTGTCCAAGGCCAGGAGTTGGACTAGATGATTCTTGTCAGTCTCTTCTAAGTCAGAATATTCTGTGATTCTGTGAGAGGCCAGTACTGAGATCAGCCTCCCAGCTGTGGCACAGGCTGGCAGAGGATGCCACTCCTGCTTGTGACTCTGGCTACCCTGTTGCTTCACAGGGGTGAGGGGAGCACTCACTTGCCCCATCCTTGCCCTCAGCTGCCCTTACCAACAGCAGTGGTGCAGGCATGGGCAGGATGGGACCACACCACTGCCTTGCAGGTGGGCAGCACAGGGGTGTTGGAAGTAAATGATCTTTAAGGTCCTTTCCAACCCAAACCATTCCATGAAGTGTGTGGCCAATTGTGTATATGTATGTGTGTGAACATATATGTATAGATATGGTATATACATGTGCTCTCTCTGCATGTGCCTACTGAGAATAAAGCTTTTGCATGCTTATCAAGTGAGTATTAACTATTAACATAGCATAAAACTCTTTTTTTTGCAATTCTTTTCTGGACTTTAGAAGGAAATAGATAAGGAGAAATGAAGGATATGGGTATAGCACATGGGTAGTCTGAACTTGACTTTAAATAGGCCTGACAGAACTTCATGCTGGAATGCAGAGCTTCTTCAGAAGGCATAAAGACTATAAAGTTTTTAATCTGCAGCAGTGTTAGATAAAGTAATTTTTTTAAATATATCTTGGAAAATATACTGAGATCCAATGTAATTTCTTACTACTGTTTATATCACTTATCACCATTTTGCACTGTTGCTGCAAATGTGTTTTGGCATACATTCTAGCATCTCAGGAGTTTCAGTCCCCTCCAGACATTCTTCATTGTTTGGGTTTTTTTTTCCCCCAAACATTACAAATTGCAGTGGTTTAATTTCCTTGTTCTGAAGGCTTCCTTTGCTTTTACATATCTGCATGAATTGGTCTTCTATTATTTTCATCTTGCCTCAAGTAGAATTAAGAACCCTATTAAAAAGTACTTATCCAAGCAGCTAGGAAGGTGGAAAAAAGAAGTCATCCATTGCAAACTCCAAGGTCCCTTATCAACATTTTTCACTATCAGTCCAGTTTAGCCCTTTAGCTGTCTTTTCTGCCTGAAAGGCACACTTTCAAAGCTGCTGAGCTTTTTCAGGTGTGTTGTATTACAGTCTTTTGTTGCTTGACAGAGCTGCTGTTTGGCTTACAAACTGTAATTCCTCCCAAGTGTGACAGCCCAAGTTCTTTTTTTTTTTTTTTTAATCTTACTAGCAGTGCTGAGCCATCACACAAATTGAAACAGTGGAATTTACAATGAGGTATATTAAAATTCTCACAACCATGAAACATACATTTAGTTATAACAGAGGTTATATAGTATTATAAGCAGCTATTTTGGAACAAAGGGGAAGGAAATTGTTTAATACTCTTGATATATGTGTATATTTTAGCATCAGCTAAAATTTGCTCTGCTGTAATTACCTTTTCATATTAGTCAATGGCTATAGTTATGAGATATAGAATGATGGAAAAATTGAAGTAACAGAACTCAAAAGTTCTTTTAAAACAACATTACTGAAATTATTCATCATATTTAGAAATACAGGACAGACCAAACTTCTGGTAGAATACCGAGTAAAAGAACAGATTTTGGAAAATCATATCTGCCTAGAAACTACTGGCAGTAAATTTCCATTTGGTGAAGGATTTTAGTTACAAGTATGACAAGATTGTGCAAGGATAATACCATGTAGACATTTCACAGATTTATGGGTGCTGTTCCTGAGCCAATAATACAAAAGCAATTAGATGCAGTAAACTTCTGAGAAGGCAAAAAGACATGGGTGAGGCTGGTCTGCAATAGAAAATAGTTGTAGTTCTGAAACCGTGTTCTGACTTCCCTTGATCCTCTGGGCATGCATCTGCTGTGGTTTCAAACAGTTTGGACTTTACAAAAGTGGGAATGCTGAATCAGTGACTCTCTTGTCACATTCACAGGCCATGTGAGAGCTGGGGAATTCCCATGGTGAGGTCTAAACACAACATTTCTGTATTTCAATAGCCTCCTTGGGAGATCTGGAGGTCTCTGCCAAAGCACATGGCCCCTTTGTGGATATTGTTTCTTCCTTATGGAACTCTGATCAGTGGGAAGGGAAGAATTTTCTGATTAATTGACTAGAGAAAGTAAAAGAGAAAATTAGTCTAATTTCCTGGGACCTGATTAGGAGCAGGGTATTATCCAAGATATGTTCCCATTTTGCTTTTTCTAACTTAGATTTCTTGATTCAATATTAAGTATTTCAACTGCCTACTTGTAAATAAATGCATTTTATGGAATCAAATGAAAGTGCAATTTAAAAATAAATGAAAGGCTAAATTTCTCCTGTTGAGAGTACTGTTGGCACTTGTAAGATATTTGTATGACTTCTGAAACTCAAACTATAGATCTTTGTGTATGCTTTAAATACTAGACACTTTAATGGCTCATTAAGCTAATATATGTATGAAAGAAGAGAGGCTGCACTATTCTCAGTTGATGTAATGCAGTTTTAGAGACAAATGTATTACAGTATTCAGTATTATGAACTCAGCAGTGTCTCCTCCCCTTTGCATGAGATAATTCATGGAAAAGGAACTGATAGGTTATTTATTCCATCCCAGCTGAAGAACTACATATGAGACTTGAGTTAAAGATAGTGTAGTTGCTACATTATCACCAGCCATGTTCATGAGCATATTCACACCACTGAATGTCAAACCACTGTGTTGCCCTAGTGTCTGGGACTCCCCCTAGACAGAGGAAAGGTAAGTTGGAATGCTGAGTAGCACTGACTGTGGTCCACCTTGCTTGCTACCAGAAGCCAGCACTTCTCATATTTTGTATTTACTTGATGTCTCTTGTTTTAACCAGGGACATGCTCTTATAGCCCTTATGCAAAACTCCTGATGAAGTTACATGGAGTTAACCTTGGCTAAGATCATAGAATGCTTGGATTGAGGACCTTAAAGAACATCTAGTTGTAACCCCCCAGTCAAGTGTAGCAGCACCATCAACCAGGCCAGGTTGCTCAGGACCCCACCCACCTTGGTCTTGAACAATTCCAGGGATGAGGAGTCCACAGCTTCTCTGGGCAACCTGTTCCAGTGCCTCACGACACTCAAAGAATTTATTCCTAATGTCTAATCTAAGCCTGCCCCCCTTCAGTTTTCCACTGTTCCCTGTTGTCCTACCACTATATGCCCTTGGGAAAAGTCCCTCTCCAGGTCTCTGGTAGACACCTTTAAGTACTTGGTGTCTTCTATAAGGTCCTTTGAGCCTTCTCTTCTCCAGGCTGAAAAACTCCCACTATCCCAGCCTGTCTTCATAGGAGAGGTGCTCCAGCCCTCTGATCAATAAATGCATTCAAGTAAATTAAACAAATCCATAGTGTTTACATGCTTTAATGAATTGAAATTATGTTTACGGATTATCTTTTATGTAAATGAAGATTTTCTCATAAAAACACATGGAAAGAGTCCATAAGTGACTGGCCAAATACTGGCATCTCTGGTATACTGAGTAATGACTCATATTTGGCACAATTTTCTGTGGAATTATAGCTGAAATACACAATTGCAGCTTAGGTAACTATATTTCTATGAAATGATCATTAGGGACCTCTCAGAAACTTTGCTTGTTTAGAAGTAATAATTTATTTATGTGCTTGTTCATTTTGCTAAATATGCCAGCCACTAGGAGCTAACAGCTTTGCAACTGTTCCCACTGTGAAAATAAGGTCTTGGAAATATGATTCTCTGGCTCTACAGATTAGCTGAGCATTGAATGTGTTTAGCAACCTGGAAGAAAGAGGATGAACTTGTAAAAATGTTAAATACTGTGAAAATATTAAAGAGAGACACACTTTATTGTATATCTACAGAAGTGTCAGAGAAGATCAATTGTAGTGAATACCAGAAATTCTGAGATTCATTTCAATGGGTGAAACTAAATCTGGTGCTGTTTTCAACCCACGCTTCCAAATGAAGAGGAAATAATTTACTGTTGTTTAAAAATGGGAGGTTGGTAGATTTCATTAGATTTCTAACGCTGTGTAAATAGCTGTTGTGACAGACAATACCTCTGAACACATGCACAACAGCAAAGTAGTTTGCCTTGATCACTCATCACAATGAATGTCAAATTAATTTGCAACATCAGTACACTCCTGGAATTACAATTTTGTTCATTCTGAGCTCTGGATACATTGCTGACAGTCCCTGAGTTTTAATTCTGCAGAAGTCATGACTAGAAATTCCAAGGAAACAAAACACGCTGATTATACAAAAATCAATTTCATTGTTAACTGGGGAGAAACACTGGAGTGAAACTGTACTCACAGAAAGCAGAGGTAGTGGAATATTTATGCAGTGGTGCCTATTTAAATCTATTTCTTCATTATTCATTTTATGTGGGTGAGAATGAGATCTCAGACATGAAAAACAGTAGCTACTCTGTTATATTTTTAACACTATAAAATTGATTTTCTTTCTGTATGTACAAAGGTCTTTATTTCTTTTGATTACTGGGAATCTTATTTTGTCCTCCCCAAGAAATGTGCATAGCTTTTGACTTAGTTTTGAAATATTTAATAGAAAAGTTGCAGCTTTTCTCCCATCTTGCAAGGTAAACATGTGAAACCTGCTTGAAGTTATTAAGCAGGACTTGCTTATGTGCTTCTGATGAAAAGGGTGGTCAGGCAAGCAGGAGTGGCTGATAATAAACCAGTGATTGTATTGTTGCTGCTAAAAGAAACTCCTTCTTTTGGAGATGTAACTGTTCATACTAGAATGAAAGTTTGGAGATGCTTAGTGTTTATACTAGAATGAAATTATTCCAGTCCATGTATGTTTTAATTTACTGCCAGGTATATAAGCCTTGTAACAGTCCCAGTGATGTGCAGGTGTTAACACTTCCATTCTTCTGTGTGAATGGAAAATGATGTCCTGGATATGGGACTTATTTTGTTTTGAGTGCGAATTAGAGTTGTGAGAACGACGAGATCTTTCTGCTGTGCCTTGGTGAACTGAGAAATCTCTCTAGATTGTGGCTATTATAGCACAAATGCAAAGTATTGTAGGGTTTTGGTTTGCAGACTATGCAGCTATGACAGTGCCACATTCCATATGTGCTCTGTGTGTGTGGGGGTGTTTTATGTGTGTATATATATGTATATATTTATATTTATATGTAAATGCTCAAGTGGTCAGCAGACTTGCCACTGGAAGATGAGTCACAGGTAGAAGATGTTTTCTGTTACCATCATAGTAATATTGAAGAACTAAAAGGACTGAAGAAGTGAAAACCCAGTTCCTTTCTAAGAATGGTACAATTATGCCAGCCTCTGTATATATTAAAATAAAATTATTAAATCAAAACCAGTAAAAGATTAAACTGGAAAAAGTGGTAAATAAAGACAGTTTTTTGAGTGGCTGAGCAAATGAATTCTACTTCTTTATGGATCTGTGGTTTTGATCATTGAATGCCTCAGTGTTTAAAAAGTTAGGAATACTTTCTGCAGTTGGGGCATTCATAGTGGCTCTTTTAACTGTGGATTGTCCAGAGTCTAACTGGACTAAAGTTCACTTTAAGCTCTTTTCCATAAGGAATGCACTAAATTGCAAAAATATCTGAAGAAGCTTTTTTAGGTTTCATAGCATGGATATGAATAATGTACTGATACTTGACAGCCAACAGCTCGCCTCTTGCTGTCTAGTAGAAACAAACTATTGTGGGAGGATATTTTGAAGAATAATGGCAAATTGCCATTTGAAAACTGCAACATAAGAAAACAAATAATACAAAAAAAATTCTTTTGCAAAGGAAAGCAATAGTTTCATTAGTAGTTTCAATACCAGTGAATGACAACATAACTCAACCTGAAAGTTTTGCAGTAGGAATACCTAAATTGTAATTTAGCAGTGATTCACAATAAATTGTCACTGTGCTGATTTCCAGTGTGGGAAAGATGATAATCTGTAGAATGCATGAGAATGAATGGTGAGAAATAACAAATCAAACTTATTTATAATAATGTAAAAATGTTATTGAATGGCGCCATTTCTTCTGATGCCATATGCTTGATATGTCTTTACTTTCGGAAAGTAAGACCTATTTTATAGTTATCATAGTTCAACATTAGTAAGTACTTTTTAAGACTAAAAATGCTTTTTTAGCAGCCTTGAGTAAACTCATGTTCCCTCTGGGCTCCCTGATGTTAGCTAACAAAACTGCAAATAGTTTTTCCTCATCATCTGATCAATAGTGTCCATTTTTCACTCAATGAAAATTTGCATTCAGAGAGTCAGCAGAAACATGGTTTAAGCCTATATAGTAAATTAAGGTTTAACATGATATCCTGAATATTTAGGTTGCTTACTTTCCTGATATTTATATCTAGAAATGCTAGGGATTTTTTTTTCCCCTCTGAATAGATTATGGTGGGATATTTTTTGTGCTAACGTAATGCTGTCAGTATTTTGTCAGTATCATCTCTAGTGACCTGCTCTATTCCTGGTCTGCCTAGAATATTTCTTTCTTTAGGACCTAATCCCAACCACATATCACACTTGCAGGTTATCATAAAAGAGTTTTCCTGCTTCCTAGCTGCGTTTGTGTTCAGCCATAGGTCAAATTGCACCAACAAAATAGTTGAGATTTTCTGTATTTTATTTTCTCACTAGCATCGAGTCAGTTCCTTTCTTAGGCTGCTTTGGGTCTGGGATGAGATGCTGGGGCTCTTGACATTTTTTTTTTAAATGTGCTCCACAAGAAAAAATAGATGGAGAGGAGAAAATGGGAAAAGATGAAATAGAACAGAAATATTTCCTAAGCTCATGGTATGATTGAAGAGATGTTGAGCTAGGAACTACAGTGGTGTATCTTGGTGCCTTGAATTTGCTTTTTGGAAAATATACTTTTTTCTTCTGTGTGATTTAGTGTCCTTTCTCCACAACAGCAATCTGAAGAGGCCCAGGTCTTGATGCAAGATGAAACCATGTGGCAGCTGGATTTTTCATGTAGAACTGCAGTTTTGCAAATACTCCTGGGTACCATGATTAGGTGTGTGGGCTGCTTGGTTATTGAATAATATATAACCCCCCAAAATCCTTTCCTTAAAATGCAATTACTCACATGAATGCCAAGAAGAAGAGATTTGGACAAGCAATAAAGGGAGATGTGGGTGGTTTTTTTAAAGGAAAAAGGAAGTTGGGATTGTGTTTGAGATAGAATAAAAAGATGGAACAAATTTAGATTTAGGTACAGTGCTGCACATTCATAGAGGGAACCCTTAGATTAAAAGCTGAAAGGGTGGAGGTTCTGCAGTACAGTGAATGGTGTATTAAGAGATGTATAGCACAGAGAGGTTGTGAAAATAAAGTGTCTCTATGCTCTCATCAAAGGAATGGACTTGGACTTCCATTTTTGCTTCACTGCAGTGCTGTTAAGATGTTGACATTAAAAAATAGCTTTCTAATTTGAAGGTGAGGGCATTATATTCCTAATTTTCTGAATGGTAGAGTTGCTGTATTATAGGTGGATTTGCAGCAAAACTTGGCCTGTAAAAAAAAAAATCTGTTATTTTCATGAGTCTTCTTAAAGGAGTAAAATAATTTCCACTTTAATCTAAATTTTCTCTTACAGTTTTAAGGTGAACAAGAGACTGGTTTATCCCCTATGCTTGAATATTAAGCTGAGGTACCTAGGTTTGACTAGCCAAAAAAAGGGTGCCAAATCTTTCCATGCTTCTGCTTTCCATCCTGCAGGCAACACTGTTTATTCACCTTTGTAAAGTCATTTGAGGCTTTGTATCTATGACACTGTGAGTAGTAATCATCAGTAATTCTGAACAGAGAGGGAAGAAAAAGGCTTAGAATCACTCCATTTCATTTTTTTTATAAAAAAGCATGGATTCTGACTTTATTTGCATAGCCAAGTGATTTATTTCTGTACACATTGTCTGTCAGAGATTCCTGTATAATTTTGTTAAGTAATGACACCTAAAGACACTATGGATTATTGTTTTGGTATATATGCAATGTTCCATGTAAAGTGGTTTCATGAAGAGAACTGAAATGAGACACAGATGATTCATTTACACATTTATTTACTATCCTGCTTATTCTATCAGACTGAAATGGAGAACAATGCATTTATTTTAAAGACATTTGACATAAATTAAACAGATATTTTGATGTTGAACAATTGTACAGACTACAACATGCATATTAATATGTAGATTGGTGCAGAAATACTTAGTTGATCAGCAAAATCTAGTATGACAAAAATAATAATCACATTTCCTTTTTATGAAGTTAAAATGCAGCTGATATGGAAACATTGATACGAATACCACTAAATGTGAGAAGTTATTAGTCTAATGAAATCAAATGGTTAGTTGAAAAAATAAAGCTATTGTCAAAGTTTTATCTACAGAAAGAAACTAAATCAAAATGTTTCTAACAAATACAATAATAATGGAAAAGAAGCATGTTTGATGCAATTACCATTGCAAAATGCCCTATTATTCCCCTGCCCCACCCCCAAATACAAACAATGCATGAAGCAAAAGCAGCATATTCTCCCACAAAATGTCTGGGGCATTTTGTAAAGGCAGATGAATGAGATTAGACAAGACTTATCACATATGCTTTTATCTCCTAGTGACAGTACTTTTAAAGAAAGATACGTTATTAATAGAGCAATGTATGATGAAATGTTGCTAAATCTGTAAAACTGAACAATAGTGAAGACACTGCTATTGCCCCAAGAGAACTTGAAAAAATACTGTTGTGCTTTTTTTTGTTTGCAGCATTCAGAGCATTCACAGAGGAATACAAAGTAAAGTTCATTAAACTCCATAAAACTAATAATAGTCATGCTACTGTATCTATGAAACTAACACAGTAATAACATATAAACATGAATTAGTACATATTTAATTTGATATTTACAGTGATCTTAAAGCAATAGGCTATGTATTCAATGCTCAGCTTCTTTGTACACTAATCCCTCCATGTTTCAGCTTATCAGCATGGCTCCTTTGATTTTTGAAAGAGTTGTACAGCTAGAACTCTGCAGAACTCTGATAATTTAGACATATAAATCCAGAACTCTGCATCCTAGCAGAAGTACCCATGATTGTCCCCAACAACAGGTTTTGTTGTTTTTTTTAATGTATTTAGTAATGTGTTAGAAACTGTTCCTTTTGCCCAACACTATAATATATTGCTCCATCCTTCAGTTTTATACAGGCAGAATTCCCACTGGTGTTCTGCTTAAGGACTTCAAGAACAGGCATAAATGTTTTGTATTCTGAACCTTCACAGAGAGATGCTATCTGAGCAAAACTTAGAGCAAAAATATCACTACAAGACTTATGTCCTCCACCTTAAAATGGTTAAAAGAAGTAAGATAAGGAATAGGCTTTTTGTTCCTTGCATTACTGTACAAGGTGTGTCCCAGACATCAGAGCAACAAAGCACACAACCAAAACCCTACTAGTTCCTCAATTTAAATAAATTTCAGCTGATGATCCAAACAGAAAGATATCTAGACAAGGGCAAATCGGCACAAAATACTGAAGCTGGGCTTCTGATCCTCCATCAATGCACAGCAATTTGTTTTTATTCATACCAGCATAAAGTAAGGGTTACTGTTAAGTGAAATAAAGCTACTTGCAATCAGTTTAATCATTCCACCAATTTTGGAGTAAGTCTAGGGCTGTCTGTACTGTCTTCATTTAATGTAACACCAACTTTAGAGTAAATTCATTGTAGAAATATGCAGTATATAGAGTTTGGTCCAAACTACAAAACACAACTATCCAAAGTTTATCAAGAACTTATTGCTTAAATGATTTTATGTGGGTTAATTTGGGGAACACAGTGGGAACAATTTACTCTTTGGCTACATATTGCTTTTTTATGCAATACCACTGATGAAAATGGCAAAATTTACTTGAATAAGTGATTTATCCAAGAGCTACATGGGCTGAAGACAGTAGCCATGGCAGAGATCTATGTCTACATTAGCAAGTTTACATTACCAGGAGATTTGTTGAGAACAGTTTGTACTGACAGTTCACACTACTGGGGTACAAATTTTGGACTCGCTCTCATCTGGTACCAGGGCCTGAAAGCTTTGTCCTGCCTGCAGCATAGCTGGTGCCCTCATGGAAGAAGTTTTCTGTTTCAACTTCACCTAAAAGTAGTCCATTTTGCATGGTGCAGGATTGCTCAGTTATGCAAACCAAAACACAAGAAGTGGGGGTAGCTGAGAGGTTCAGGTCACGAGATCTCTCCTGATTTTCTCTAAGATGCCAGTGTAAACATAGCCATAGACTTGCAGATTTAGAAGTGTACATTATTTCTGCTGATGCTAAATATGTATTTGAATAGTTATTTGAGTTTAAAAATTACCCTAATGAAATTAGTTGCACAGACTGCTGTTAGATTCATGGTTTATGTTAATCACAGGACTACAGTCGATGTCTAAGCTAATGGCAGGTCACCATTCTGTTTAGTTGATAGGTATAATTAGGATAATCATCTTTTTTTGATTCAATGTTAGCTAATACCATGGTTTTTAGTTACTTTTAAGTAAAAAGAGCAGTAATATTTGTGTGCTACTTGTGTGCTACCATTGTTCCACAATGGTGTTCATCAGGATCTGCATTAGGTGTCATAAAAGAAAACTAAATATCAATCAATAATAATATAGGATTAGAAAATATCACTGCTGTTTTGGAAGAAATCTCCATTTTACTAAAGGGTAATACTTCCTAAATATCATAACTCAGTATTTTAAAGAAATCCTGTTTTAACCTGGAACAAAATAAATACAAAGACAAAGTACATTACCCCACCTGCAGATGTCCCATGGTGTATGATCACTGAACAAGAAACCATCACACAACCCAAACAAAATGTTTTCTTTCATTTTTGCCTGCCAGTTACCTAACCTTCCTTTGTTAAGGAAACTGACAGAGGACCTGCAAAGGGTTTGGCTCCCAGAACAGCTGATCTGTTTTAGAAATAATTTCAGCTGGAGTTAAAGCTAAGCACCACTAATAAAACCAGGGTGGACAAAACACAAATACTCACACTTAGATCAATGGCTCTCTTAATAGCATTTACCAGTCAACTGCTTTTAAAAAAAAGTTCTTGCAAGAACACTGAAAGCTCTTGCATGAAGGATGGGTACACTGTGGGGACACTGGAGAATTCAGGGCACTTTACAACTAGAAAACAGGGAGAAGTGACACTCAGTTCTTGTTCCTTGGTTCAAATGCAGCATCTGGCCATTTGCACCAGCCTACCAAAACACTTTCCTGACAATTAAGACACTCCTATCATCTTGTTGGGTGGGTTGTCTTCTGACCACTCCCAAGAAGAAGAGAAGATTGATATTGGGAGGGAAATGGGAAGAGACACAAAGATCAATAAAGATAACAACACATGATATCTTATTTTTCAGGAAAGTCCTCTGAAAAATGATTACAGATCAGATATTCATGAGGCAGGTGAGTGGGTAATAGCATCACTGAACCTGTTGGTTCTATGTTAAAAATTACAATGGAGGAGTGGAATTAAATTTTTTGCTACTGGCATTTTTACCTCATTTAGTGTGAACAAGGATTCTTTTACATATGTTTTATTACGTCTCTTTTTATATAGTACACTAAAACATGCCTTGTTTACTTACAGTTTTCTGCCCTTCTTTTCCCCTTTGTTGTATTTGCATTTCTTGCTTGATCTGTGCTGGCTACTTAGGAAAAAAAAAAGGCATATTTGTTGCATTATTTTGCTTCTAATACATGTTTTTATGATCAAAATATATATTTTCTATCCAAGTGATTAAAAAATTATTTGAATCAAAAAGCCAATCTGTTAAACCCTGGATATTTTTACCAGTCTGACTATCTGCAACAGAGCTTCAAGAAGGCAACTGTCTTTTTTACTGGACTGTGGTTTAGAGATGAGGTTGAAGCAGTTAATAAAGAAATTGAAGGTAACCCTTGAAGGAAACAGAAGCTCAGTCAACATGGAGGGGAAGAGGTCTACTTTTAAAAGAACTCATTGTTTTTCAAGGAATACAAATACATTGCCCAGTATTACCTGTTAGGAAATGACTCATGGAAGCCAATTGTCATTTTGATTTATGAAAATTATAGGCAAAAATACAGTTGTCTGTACACATTTTGGGTTATATAATAGTGTGCTAAAAGGCTCTCCATGTCTGTTGCTCTAGTGTTAGATCAGATATCACCTCTCTAACATCACTAATGTTTGAATTTTGAGACCAATTGTGAAGTGAGGACACAGTGCATTAGATTGCTGCATTAGCACAGAGGCTTCTATAGTCTATACAAGGTAGCATTAAAAGGCCTTTTGTGTTTTCATTTAAAAAAGTGTATTTTATATAAATTCGGTAGTGCAAAAACTTCCTACACCTTGTTACATTCTTGACATTACATACTTCCCCTGTAAACAGCTTTCCTGTAGGAACTTCCTTTGCAGTTTGTGCGATATATTATTCCCCCCTACCTCCTACCCCCTACCCAGATTTGGATTAATGTGACTATTACTCAAAAACTCTTCTAATTACTCTGTGAACATTTTTTAAATATGTGCATTTGGTTTCATCATTGAAAAGGGATTAAAACTTTGATTCAGGATTCCGCAGTTAGTAAAAAATATAAAAATAGATCAATTGCAAAGCTATCTCCCTGAACATTCTTCATTTTCCAGTGGTGTGAGGAGTCAGACCCCTTTCAGGTGCACAAAGGAGTCACTTCTTCCTAAGACTCCTTAAGTTGTTTTGAAATTGCACAGCTGGCATTAGAGACTGACTCCAGAACTCAGACACATTCTCCCCTTACTGTGGTGAATGGGTAATAAGTCCAAAATGGCTTCAAAGTTTTAGAAAACAAGAAAAATATACTTGTGTAATTTTGCATAATTTGCTGCATATCAACCCTTGATGAATGAAATTATCCTGGCCTGTATTTCTTACACCTGCTGTACTGGATAGAAAGCTAGATCCAATCCTGCAACTGCTCAAATAGATGTTTTAATCAGGAATTATTCAAGTTAGGTATTCAGAGGTGGATCCTTTATATGCACTCAAGACTGGAAAAACCACATGTCTAAACCAGTGCTTCTGGAAATAGTTTTCAGCATAGTCAAAAGTAGATAGCAAAATTATACCAAAAGCACTTCTAAAGCTTAATCATTTTACTTCCAGTATTTCAAAAAAATAAAGCATCTGTTAATAAAGTGAATTGCATTTCTTTCAAAATAAATGTGCTTCTCTGAAAACATTTAAAACACAGCAGCAAATAAGGGCCTGGTCTTTCATCTGATTTATATAGTTAAAGCTCCTGTTGATTTTCATCAAGAGGGAGAGACTATTGTTCTTCTCATTTAGATTTCAGTCAGTCCCTTTTTCCACCAGACTCCCATTGGTTTCAGGGGAAATTCATTTGTGCAAGAATTGAGGCCTTGACTTTACTCCTTTTAAATCTGTAGGGATTTTAATAGGCTGGAATCCGGTTTGCATGAACTTCAGCTCAGGAGAGCTTCAGGAATTAAATCTCTGTTCCTGCAATAGGTTCCCTATGGCTGGACTTCTCCCTGTCCATCAAGTGGCATAGGTCTAAGGGGCTTTTCCAAAGCAAAAGGGTCACCTGGGAGAAAAAGCACACAGAAGGAACATGACAGACCCCAGTCTTGCCAGAACAACATCCTTGTCTTAAATGGGAATTTTCTGTGGATCCAGAGCATGGGACCAGGTCCCATTTGGTCTTCAATAGTTCACTAGGATGTAAAGGCAGATCAAACAGGCCCATGTGATTTCATAAAACTGCACATAGAAAATACAAACCAACACTTCAGGCATATAAAAATTGACTGGCATTTAGTTTTAGTCACTGAAAATATCTAGAAACTAAAAAATAAATGTAGGAGATTAATGACTATAAAATATTAAAGAGCAAAGTTTGGGGACAGTGAGACACAACATGATTAAAAAGTGTTACACAGAATACAATATAAATACATAAGACTGAATGCAGCAACAAGTTGAAATGAACTGCAATTAAAGACAAAGAAAATCTTTTTTATTTTGAGAATTAATGACCAGACATTGTTTGGAAAAAAAAAAAAGACCTTATATTCTCAGTTATCCAAATGACTGAAGTGACACCTCAATATTATCTTGTTACAGAAATAAGAAAACTGATGGAAATACAGAAAACTTTTTTTGAAAAACCAACCTAAATGATTGTGCTGTGCTCATTGTTTGGCCCAGCCAGCAGGATCAATGTTTTGGGGCTCTTCAAACTTGCCTCTTTTCTATGTGCCAGGCTTGAGTGAGGTCTGTGGCATTGGCCCAGCCATTTAAGCAAAGGGCCATGTTGTAACAAAAATGGTTGTTCCTTTACACTACATGCACTAGGTGCCTGGTTGTTACATATTCAAGTGACAGAAAAAGACACAAATAAAAATTAATCTAGCTCCACTATGGTAAATAGAAGCCTGCTGTTCCAAACCATGCATTGATTGGTCTAAAGTACTTTTAAGTCTTCCTTACAAAAAAACCCCAAAAAACCAAAAACCAACAACAACAAAAAAATCCAAAAAAAAAACCCCAAACAAAACGAAAGGGAATATTTTTCAGGACATGTCTGTGCAACTGCATATATTTGCTTATGATTAGGATTCATGAACTGAATAAACTGTTTATAATTTAGGGAATTAAAGCACTCTAGAAGCTTTTAAAAAATATTTTATAGCATAAGAAGCAATGGGTTCTGGATAAAATAAAAATAGCTTTTTCAAGACAGTGGTTAGATGAGTACTTTGTAATGAAGGCTTTGGTTCAGTGTCTTTCTTTTAAAAAAGCTAGAGAAATCAGAGAAATGAAAGATGCTTTGGCAGTTGTCAGTGAAATGACTGACATTTTCCTTTATTTAAGTATAGTGGAAATCCTGTACTCCATTTCAGAACAGCTGTGGAAGGACGGGTTGAGGCAAAGTAGGTGAGTCAAGTGATATTTTCTGTCAGTCCAAATGACTGAACTGAAAAACACAAACAGGCTTTGGGGTATGGAAGACCTGAGGCAAATCACATGTACGTGAAGCCTTTTCTTCTCCAGCTGTATGATTTATGGTAACAAAAGGTACCACTTTCCCCTACAAACCTTGTCTCTTATGTCCTTACACCTTAACAGCTTCAACAACACTGCCATTACTGAAGGATGTGCACTGCATGGAGAACAAAAGGTAAAAAGATCAAAGATCATGGAGAAGCAAATACTGTTAAATCAAAGGAAAAATAAAGAGTGTGGGAAATGTTTTTTTTTAATACCAAGTTATATTCTATGAGTCTGAAAACTTTTGGATTTATCTGAATAGCCATTTGGCACTATTTACTGCCACAGAAATAACTATGATTTTTAAATTTTAAAATGGAACTTTTTTTTTTTCTCAGTTATGAAATGTTGGCAATTTTCTATAAAATATCAAATGCTTCAAGTTCTGGTCATTAAATCTTTGCTTTCCCTCACAGGATTATTAATTAAACTGACAAATGCAATAACTGAAGTTCTGCAAGTAAAAAAAAAAAAAAAAAAAATAATATTTATAAGACAATGTGAATGGATACTGCATCTGATGCTGGAAATCCCTGCAAAGCATCTGAAACATCTTGGAAAGGAAAAAAAATCCTGACGTTGGGGCAAAGTACCCTTTTCCTTCTGGGTACTTAATGACAACATANATACTGTAGTCCTTAATTAACAGATATACTCATGAGCTTTTAAACAGAAAGCAAGATACGTGAGATGCTTTAAGTAGAAGTTGCAATTTTGCAACATAAGTCTGTACAAAACCTCCAGGCAGCACGCTGTGAAGGAAGTACCTGTGTCCCAGGAAATGCTTTTTCCATAAATCCTTGTTAACAGTAACTTTCCCCCCAACCCCAAACTATTTACAAGTATATGCATTTTGCAAGCTCAAAGCACCTTGTTTCACATCCTTATGAATGCATGCATTGACATTTCATCCTTTCATGTGCAAATTCTAAAATTCATTGTAACTGAGGGAAAAAAAAAATTAAAAGAGTTCAAAACCTGTCTACAATCATAAGTGAAAGGATCAAAAATGTCAGATGTTGCAGACCACTGGCTCCTAATAAAACTCTCTTTATTGTATTCACCATTCTTGAGTAATTTTTTCCCTGTTTTTTTCAGTTTGTTACAAAAGCAGTCTTTTTTTTTTTTTTTAATTAAACAGTATTTAAACTAAACAACTCTTCATGCCATGCAAAAATAACATTTTATGCACTTTTGTTGAGGCTTTCCATGTTTTAGTTCATAGGCATTACTAACTGTGTTTTAAGAAAGGATATTTTTATTGCTTCTGTAACTAGTCACATGCTAGTTTCACGTGTAGGACAATAACCAGTTTCTCCTGGACTTGAATGAATTTCCGGAGCAAATAAATGGTTTTCCATTTTGTGACCTTCTTGGCTACTGTCTGGCTTTACCTCACCCACAGCATGGTAAATGTCTTGAGTACAGTTGTGGCTCATGCTTTTGGGTGAAGAGCTGACCTGTGGCTCCCCTGGTAAATTGTTGCCGTCACTGTGTTTATCCCCACAGCAATTTGTCTTGATATCCTGTTTTTTCTCATGTTTCATACCATGTAACTCCATAAACTCTTCTTCTTCTCCAGTGTCTATTTCAGTGAAGCTCCTCCTCTCTTTTGAAGGGAAAGTGAAAATTTTTTGTTTGGGAAAGAGAGGGGATGATTTTTTAGCAGGTCCCTGACAAAGTGCAGGTGCATCAGCACCAAGTACAGGCCGTTCACCCTGGGGGGAATTTTCTTCTAGGAGAATGGTGCTGATGTGCTGAGGGGTGGCCTGTGTGAAGTCTGCTCCCGCTGTCACTGGCAGTGGCCTCGCGGTGCTCGGTGGAGTTTGTGGAGCACCACCTCTATTGTCTTTAAAATTAACTTTAAGGGATCTAGATTTTAATGGGTTGCTACCTTTCAGGGAGCTTTTGGGGCTTTCCATGGCAGTGTCAAAATGAAAATGACCATGTGAAACAGTTTGGGACCCACTGCCATCACTGATAACAGCTCTGTTGATTGGATTATATTCAAAGGTGACATCAGTTGGAGAAAATCCTCTGTCTTTTGCAAATGGTATAAACTGAGAACTTCTTGCTCTTTGGTTTTCTTCCAGGTTAACAGCATCAGTTGGAAATCTCATTTGCAAGTGAGAGCCAGGAAACAGAGAGAGCGGAGACCTCTCTGTTTCCGTGAAGTCAGTTGCACAACTGGCAAAGCTGTCAATGCTGGATGTGCTTCTCATGTCCATTACGATGTCCGCAGGCCCCGTTGGCAACGGATCTCTCTGACCTATAACCTCCTCCATTTCTATTTCTTCTTCGTAACTGGGTGGCTTTGCTGACTGGTCTTGGTAACCAGCATTAAGATTAGGCTGAGACTGGGTTTTAGTAATTTCATTATACAGCATCTCCAGTTTTTGGGCACTGAGGTGCTGTGGGCTAGAGGATGCTGCAGCGTTGTTTAATTGCTCATGGGAGTCTTGTTGACTAACTTCTTGGTACTTGTTTTCATAAGATTTGTTTGAGCTTGTTTCAGACATTGTCCTTCTGGCCCATTTCCACCGGCTTGGGGACAGGTGGCTGTTATCAGGTGTCTCCTTTGGACTGAGTGGCTCTCCAAGCTTCCCTGAATCTACTGCTACATCTATCATTTCCATACTGCGAGCAAAGGCATCTTTCAGATTCATGGAGACAATACTGCCATTTCTTTTCGCTCGCTCAAGTGCTTCTCTCCTCTTAATTGCCTTCTCCTGTCTTTTCTGCTCCTTATAAAATTCTGAGAAATTGTTCACAATAATTGGTATGGGCAGGGCTATGACCAGCACTCCAGCAATACAGCAAAGTCCTCCAACTATTTTACCTAATAAGGTCTTAGGATAAATGTCACCATATCCTACCGTAGTCATAGTGATTGTTGCCCACCAGAATGACGCAGGAATACTTGTAAATTTTGTAGCATCCTCATCCTTTTCAGCAAAGAATACAAGACTTGAAAATATCATTATTCCCATGGCTAAAAATAATATCAACAAGCCCAATTCATTGTAACTCCTCCTGAGTGTAAAGCCTAAAGACTGAAGGCCTGTTGAATGTCTGGCAAGCTTAAGAATCCTTAGGATCCTCATAATTCGAAATATCTGAACCACACGTCTGACGTTTTGGAACTGCAGGACACTTTTGTTGGACTCTGTGAGGAAAATGGTGACATAGTACGGCAAGATAGCCAGTAAGTCAATGACATTTAATGGGCCTTTGAAGAACTTCCACTTATTTGGTGAGGACAGAAAACGCAAAAGATACTCCATGGTAAACCAAGCAATACACACAGCTTCAACGTGTGCTAGCTGAGGGTTGTCATTTGGCTGCCCAAATTCATCTATTACTTGAAGTTCTGGCAGCGTGTTAAGAGACAAAGCAATAGTGGACAGGACGATGAACAGAATGGACACAATGGCCAAAATCTGTAAAACAAAATAAAAAACGTTTTGGTTAGACTGATACAAGTGTACTTGTCAGGGTTTGATTAAATCCTTTCAAATGTGCATGTGTCAAATAAACACAGAATGGTGGAAGCTGTTTTTGCTTATGCATTCATTATTTTGTTTTATTGTTTTGAATTTTGCACACACAAAACATTAGACTCATCTTAGACATGGTCAAAACCTGATTGCTTTACTGTCTGTAGTAAGCCAATTCATTTCAGAAAGCAGGCCACGACTGGCCTTACCATTTTTAAATTACAATAGGAGGTGATGTTTATTAGTGCAAGTCACCAAGTGGAAGATACATAGTTCCTGCTAATGTGCAGAACATTTTGAATTTTCTGCATTAATTGTAATTATGTAAAATTTTACATAGTGTGGAGAATTGATTGGGGAATACCATGTGCAAGATGGTAATTCAGTACTACATAGTGCATACTTTCCTAGACAGGCATAAATTTATGAGCTGGAAAGTTAAGAAGAAAAAATTAAGAAGAATAAACAGGAAGCACTATTCAGGAGACTAGTCCTGCTGAATTTTCATATCTGGACAAATTTCAGATGCTACACAAATTGAAGGTATTGGTCCTGAATTAGGTTGAGAGCAAGATTTTAAAAGGTAAGCAGTATGAGGGTGAACCGAGTTTCTCATAATTATTAAAATGTGTAAGTAGACAAAGGCTTCCAAGAAATAAAGTTTTGCTTTCTGTCTCAGGAGATAGGTTTTACAATATGTTTTGTCACTCACTTTCACAGAATCTTAGAATCACAGAATGACAGAATCATAGGAACATTAATGTTGAAAGAGACCTCCAAGACCCTCAAGTCCAATGTTTGAACACCACCATGCCAACTAAATGATTGCACTAAGTGCCACACTACTTTCTTGAATGCTTCAAGACCTGCTCACTCCTTAGGCAGCCGTTCAAATGCCTGACAAGCCTTTGAGTGAAGAAATTCTTCCTGATGTTCAACCTGAACCTCTCCTGGCACAGCTTGAAGCCAAATTCTTTCATCATGCCACTGGCTGCCTGGGAGAACAGGCTGACCTCCACATGGCTACAGCCTCCTTTCAGGCAGCTGTAGAGAGCAATAAAGTCTCTCCTGAGCCTCCTTTTTTTCCAGGCTAAACAACTCCAGCTCCCTCAGCTGCTCATCATAAAGGTTGAGAGCTGCTCTGTGCTCCAGACTCTCCACCAGCTTTGCTGCCCTTCTCTGGACACACTCCAGCACTTCAAAGTCTTTCTTGTAGTGAAGGACCCAGAACTGAGCACAGGACTTAAGGTGTGGCCTCACCAGTGCCAAGTACAGGAGGATGATTGATTGCTGCCCTGGTCCTGCTGGCCAGACTATTCCTGATACAAGCCAGGATGCCATTGGTGGTCTTGGCCACCAGGGCATACTGCTGGCTCATGTTCAGCCAGCTGTTGAGTAGCACTCCCAGGCCTTTTTCCACTGGACAACTTTCCAGTCACTCTTTCCCAAGTCTGCAGCATTACATAGGGTTGCTGTGACCAAAGTGCAGGACCCAGAACTTTGTCTTGTTGAACCTCATACAGCTGGTCTTGGCCCATTGATTCAGCTTGTTCACATCCCTTTGCAGAGCCTTCCTGCCCTCCAGCAGATCAACACTCCTGCCCAACACTGTGCTGTCTGCAAACTTACTGAGGCTGCGCTCAATCCCCTCATCCGGATCATGAACAAAATTAACAAACAGGACTGGCCTCAATGCTGAGCTTTGGGAAGCTCCACTAGTAACCAGATCCCAACTGGATGCAGCACTTTTCACTACCACTCCCTGGACCCAGCCATCCAGCCAGTCCTGAACCCAGTGATGAGTGCACCTGCCCAAGCTGTGGGCTGACAGTTTTGGAGAGTGCTGTGGAGACTGTATCAAAGGCTTTACTGAAGGCAGACAGCATCCACAGCCTTTCCCTCATCCACTGGGCAGGTCTCCTGGTCTCCTGGTCATAAAAAAAGATCAGATAGGTCAGACAGGACCTGACCTTCCTAAACCCATTGTGGCTGGGCCTGATCTCCTGGTTCTCCTGTTCGTGGCGTGTGATTGCACTTAAGATAATCTGTCCCATAATCTTCCCCAGCATCGAGATCAGCCTGAGAGGCCTGCAGTTCCCTGCACCATTCTTCTGACCCTTCTTGTACATGTATGTCACGTTGGCCAACTCCAATTGTCTGTTCTTGAGCTCTACACAGTTGAAACACTCCCCAATGTACAGACCCACCCCAGAACTCTCCTTGCTCACCTGTTCCTTCTGAAGAGCTTACAGCCATCCATTGCCTCTCTCCACTCACATGAGTGTTCCCACCATGTTTCCGTGGTGGCAGCTACATCACAGCTCTGCTGCTGCACGATGGCTTCCAGCTCCTCCTGTTTGCTACCCAGACTGTGTTCAGCCATGTACATGCACTTCAGGTGGGTTGTTGATTTCACCCCCAGCACCGGCATGCTCCCCACAGGCTCATCTCTAGTGAGCCTGGTCCTGTTTTCTTCCCCCCTTCAAATCTAATTTAAAGCCCTCTCAATCCCCGCCTTTTCCCCCATCTGTCTTCAGTAGGCCTGGTTCTGTATAAATTGCCCTATGATGGAAAAAAAACATTTTGATAAAGTTCAGGCATCTCTGTACCTCAGTCTTCCACTTTGCCTGGAATAGCTGGTACTGTCCTTTACAGAACCAATATGATGAGGAAAAAAAAAATCAGCGAACCTTATGGCTTTACCAGAAAGTTTATTTATTTATACTCTAAGGAATATGAGCAACTTTGAGACAGTGAGCAAAGTGATAAAATGATAAAAAAATTATTACAACACTTGGAAAAAATATATTGTTTTGGTTGGAAGTCCTAATTAAATCCAGGTTTTTATTAGAAATACTAAAATAAATTGTTTTCTGCTTTAAAGATCAGTTTAAGCTGATTCATAAAAGCATTTATTTTCATTTCTCAGAAATGGAACTGTTAAATCCATTTGGTGATGTTCCAAGGATGCATTAGGTCTGACAAAATTGCTGGAACACCCAAGAAGAGTGAAATGAAGCTAAGAAGAATGCAAGTGTGAAGAGTGTATGCAGAGAGACTGGTCACAGTGATGACAGAGGCTCTAGAGATAGAAAGGCCACCTCACTGTAGCTTTGAGAAAAACAGCAATAAACTTGTTTCATCTATGGGTTACCAAGTGGATATTCAGCTCTCTAAGCACAAACAGAAATTGCTCATGGTGTGGTGTGTATTTGGCATCATCTTGTACTTATGTATCACCTTTCATATTCTAAAGTATTGAAACATATTTATTTAAATTTTTCATGCTGCTTCTGTCTTTTTTTTTTTTTTT